>CAJPEV010000024.1:0-293575 GCA_905338385.1 Darwinula stevensoni | reverse complement strand
AATATTTTCGAAAAAAATCACCAACATCCAATCATTCACATTCTCACTTGAATGTAACATTTTTTGATGGGCTGCAGGTGTTCCTGGACGACGCAGCGCTGGGCTCGAACGACTTCCTCAGGATCTCCTAGAGACGAGGTCTGGAGGTCAACCGGGAATTCAACGTCGCGATGGGCGTCTGCCACAAGCAGATTCACTTCGTGAACACATCGGAGACTCCCTGCAATTCCAAGCCTCACTACAGCCAACAAAGCGTTTGCTCATTCGCGGGCTGTTCTGCAAAAGGAAATTCCAGGGTATACGAGTACCCCAGGAATATCCTCTGTTTATCCGCGATGGATTTTTGCTGGTTTGCGTTGCTGTAATAAATGGCCAGGCACGAAATGAAGTCAACAGAAAATAGATCTTTAATTAGATTTTACTTGAAAACCAATAGATGAAGAATATAATGCAAGGATTTACAAATTATGTTCGACATTATGAAAATGAATAGGGGGTGGTTAACCCCCAGCATCTATTGCTCTTTTTGCAGGCGAACAAGATTGATGAAGAATACTCCATACAGTGCCTGCACGTATGGGTGGAGAAGATCCTGGTGGAGACGGTGGGTTTCGTCGTCTCCGAATTCCTGAAGTACCCCCAGCCAGGCTCCCCGCCACATGCTGGACGGAGACGGAGGTTCACCGGTTCATTATGGAATACGCTGGCGTGAGGCAGGCTGAGCTGCGCTGCCTCGGCTGCAACTGCAAGAAGGCGTGGGAGAGGAAGGAGAACCCATGTGGAGGTGGGGATTCAGGTGCCGAGGGGGCCCAAGGAAGAGCAAGGGTCTTCGCTTGTACTCCACTTTCCCTGTCGTCCTTCATTCTCTCTGTGGAGGGGTATGCGGGTTTTCCTCGGATCCTCATAGAGGTCATCAAGTTTTCGTGTGAATACATGCCGTCTGCTTGGCGGAAAATGAAGCGCCCTGTTTGAGTCTTTGTAAAACCTGTATGAGAATGGCGTAGGCCTAAACCTCCGTCTAAAGCACCCTTGCCTAAGTCGTGGAATGCCCATTTATGGGTGAATTGCCGACTTTTGTACCACTGTGCGTTGCGAGGAACAGCCGCTCGAGTTCTTACCTCCTTCAGTATAAAATGTGAAAACTTTTAACTTTTCTCATCGATAAAACTGTTCGTAGGATATCCCTTTCCTGATCGAAATCGAGTCGAGGTGGCCCCCATAGCCGTCGACGACGAGCAAGAGGGCGCGTCGGGTGTTTCCCCGCGAGGTTCAAGGTTCGACGGAGCCGCGCTTCTCCAGCAGACTCGTTGCGTCCGTGGATACCCGCGTGGATTCCCGTTCCCCTCAGGGCTCTGCATCTTCATCTCGTTCAGGTTGATGTCGAGCTCTGGATCTTCCCGCGGGCGGCGACGCACTTCGCGGAGCAGATGACCTTCACGATCTTGCAGCAGAGGTTCGTGTCGAGCCAGCCGTAAAGGATGGGAATGGACACGGCCGTGGTCATGGCGAGGAGGTAGCAGAGGGCGAGCATGAGGTACGGCCGTTCCATGTTCGTATCCTCGAAGGCCCCGAAGTAGGACATGATCGTCACGATGTGATGCGGCAACCAGCTGACCGCGAACGCTCCCGCCACCGTGGACAGCAGCGTCGTCCGTCTGTTCCTCTCGATCTCCTTAAGCGCCATCGTCGAGTTATTCTGCACCTGGACTTGGCGCTTGAGAAACGACGTGGTCTTGAAGTGGACCACCTTCACGACGATCACGGGGACCACGTACTGGACCAACAAGATGAAGATGATGAACACGCCCTTGTGCCATTCGCTGCTGCAGTTCTCTTGGCAGACGTGCATCATGACGAACCCGAGGATCTCCACCGGCTGCAGCGAAGCCGCCCACAGCGCTGCGATCGTGAGCAGCACCCTCGCCGCCCCGATCTGAGCCTGGTGCACGATGTTCACGACCGTGATGTACTGGTCGAGGGCGATCGCGGCAATCGTCGCGGTCGACACCGTGATCGATGTGCCCTGCAGCATCGGCACTGCCTTACACTACACCACCCTCGACATCCACGGCCAACTGATGAACACGAGCAGTGAAAATGGCATGCATATGAGAAACAGCGCCAAATCCGAGAACGCCAGGCTCACGATGTACAGATTCCTTGGGATCCTCGTGCTCCTTTCCCTCAAGATCACGAAGTAGAGCCCCTAGAGCAGGGCTTCCCAACCTTTTTCTCGCGCGACCCCAAAAATCACAATCGTACTATTCACGACCCCAAGCACTGGCCGAAGTTCGGCAGGCTCCCCCACCTATGCGCTAAAATCGCAAAGAAAAACATGACTTGGCATTTAGGCGCCGAAACTTAACTCAACTAATGCGAGACCTGCGCCTGCGCCTCGTGACACAACCGGTCAAAGTTCGGCTTCGTCGGGGAGAGTGCGCATCGCAATTCTGAGGACAGGTCCTGGGACGAACGATATCGGGACTTGATGGCCACCACTGCACTGAATCCCGCTTCACACAAGTACGATGTGGCAAAAGGTACGAGCCACTTGATAGCGCTACTGGACAGTTCCTTGTATTCTGCCCTGACACTGAGCCAGAAATCACGGCAGCTGAGAAAACGAAGTCAGTAGACTTCTGTCTGTGGAAAGTTCAATGAGCTGTTCTACTTCTCTTCCTGGTAAATCTGTCTCTTCAGGACGACGCTGAAACGGGTTTCGAATCCAGTCAAGCTTCGATAAGTGGAGGTCTGGAAAGAAGGAGCGAAAACTATCTTCCAGACGACTGAGATGCGCAACCATGACTTTCGTCGGTGACTGAATGCTGCTGTTTTCAGTAAGGATTCCGGAGAGACTTGAAAAGGCTTCGAACTTCTTCGCGTTAAGGCATGTCTTTCAAAAACCAATTTTCTTCTCAAATCCATTGATGCGATCATTCAGCATAAGGATGTGGGTATCCTTACTCTGCAGACCAGCGTTCAGCTCATTCAGCTTCAGGAAGATGTCGCAGAGGTAGGCAAGGATACACATCTGGCGATCGTCGCTCAGAAAATCCACAAACTCCTGCTTCTCACATTCTGTGAAATAGGCAAGTGTCTCTTCACGGAGCTCAAAGAAGCGCTGAAGTGCTTTGCCCCTCGAGAGCCAGCGTACCTCTGTGTGGTACAGCAAAACGTCGTACTCGGGCCCCATCTCCTGACAGTGCTGGGCGAACAGGCGAGAGCGGAGAGGCTGGTTCTTGATGTAGTTCACTGCTGAGACAACGGTCTGTAACACTGCATTCAACTCAGGAATAAGGGAATTGGCTGCCAGCTGCTCTCGGTGAATTAAACAGTGGGTCCACACCGCCGCTGGGGCCGCATTCTTCACTAAAGCTTGCAAACCACATTTGTGCCTGGCCATAGAAGGAGCTCCAACGGTGCAAAATCCGACCAAGTTCCCCCACGGAATTCCCCTCTCCTGCAAGAAGACTTGAAGCGCATTGAACATTGCTTGGGCCGACGCTTGGTCTGGAAGGGGCAGACAAAATACGAAATCTTCGACAATGTTTGTCTCCCATGCATACTGCACGTAGGCCAAGAAATATGCATTACATCCCTCAGTGCTCACATCAACCTGGAAAGCAAATGCCTCTGTATGTCGCAGACGCTCGACGAGAGTGTCCTGATTTGAAGCAAGCGCTTCAATCCTTCGTTTAACTGTGTTCTTTGAGAGAGGAATACTTTTCAGTTTGTTGGCCTCAGCATCTCCACACATGATCCTAACCATGTCAATAGCAGCTGGCAAAACCAAAGTTTCTCTGATAGTATGTGGTTTCTTGTATTGGGCGATACGATAACTCACTTCGAATGAAGCCCTCAGGGCTTGCTCAGATACCAACAGGTTTTTCTTAAAGTGCAACTTCTGTCGCGAGAGATCGTTCTTGTGACGTTGGAAGAACGATGTCGGCTTCCCCACATGCTCCTTGTGATGCGTTTCCAGATGCCGTCTTAGTTTATTAGGTGTCCTGAGGACAACACCAATTGGCACAAGACACACTGCGGTCTTTCTTTATTCTTCACTTCTACACGTGTAAATCCAAATTTAAGGAAGGCCTCATCGTACTTCCTGACCCGTTTCTCATTATCTGTCTTCGTCTCACTTTCGCGCACCTTACTGGCTTCTTCAGAAGAACACGTAGCAGACGATGTTGGCAAAAAACGATGAATGCAGGTTTGAACCGACCCCGCGTTAAATTTGTAGTTGAAATCAACTACACGAAATGTAAGTAACTCGCTGAAGTTCCACAGCGAAGACAGGAATCGGCAGGTCACAGTAACACGGCCTTCATTGCTGGGCGAGGTTTCCATTGACGTGTGCCAGCCTGTCCCTTTGCCCCCAGGCCGGGCCGGGCCGGAAAAGAACCGACCAGGCCGGCATGCCAGTAATGTGTAACGCCCCGACATCTGCCAGCGCTTCCCAGAATTACATTGCTATTACATTACTACAACCGATGAGTAGACGCCTTGTCGGGGTGGCCTAAGGAAGGGAATAAGTTTCAGCTCAGTTCGCGACCCCAAATATGATCTCCGCGACCCCACGGTTGGGAAGCCGTGCTCTAGGGGCTCTAGGATCCGCCACTCGCGTGGGAGGAGACGCCAAAACGCCACATGAATGCGGGGCAAGTCCGGAATAATCCAGTGATATTTATGCCATACAAGGCATGGATACGAACCGCATCTCTTTTCAAGCGCCTAATAGCATTTCCACTATTTAACATGAATCTGAGGAGAAGTGATGGCAGCACAAGAAAGCATATCTGGTCATAAGCGTAGTGTGGACGAAAAAAGTTTGAGGGGGGGGCACCGAAACTCTGGGATAATGCCAGTGCCGTAACAAGGGGTGTGGGAGCGGTGCCCCCGCACAGGGCGCCGATTGACGGCCGAATTAAACAAAAATTTCTAATTCATTGTAATTGCTTGAAACAAAACGATACAAATTATTTATCGATTGTTCCATTCAAATGAGAAGGGCCCCCCAATTCTGAATTTCCAATATGAAATGAAAATTTCGCCCCCTCCCACCTCCCACCTCCATGATGCTTTTTCTATAGTATGCACCCGTTAACAGTAAAAAAAAAAAAATTGACCGCAAATCTCTTTTAGTTGAAGCTGAAACGGCAGTCATCCCATGAAACGTGATGAAAGTAATCGAGGAAAATGCATCCTTGTTTCAAAAGTGCGAAAATAGGGTTCTTAAATCCGGTAGGAGGGGGAGGGATGGAGGGGGAGAAATAGGGGAGATGGAGGGAGAGGGGCAGGGATGGAGGGGGCGAGATGGGAAAGGGGACGATAGCGGTAGTTCCCCCTTGAACCTTTTTTGGGATGACTTTGACATATTCTTTGAGGCGGAAAAGAATCGGGTTTGTGCCAATCCGTTTCAAGTCCGGTCTTACACCGGTTACTGGCAATTTTCTATTATTTTCGTCCGATATAGATAAAAGTATCGCTTCCATTGACTTCCACTGGACCGCGAATGATATTTAGAATCCACTTATTGTGAATTTTCATGTAGCTGTTAAGCTACATGAAAATTCTTTTGGGTTACATCACATCAGTTCGATTTCGGATGAATTACGATAGTTGAGTCAAACATAGCACAGAATATCGGATTCAGTTTCGCCGTTTGGAGCCTGGGAAAATGATATGACAATGCAGCAGCTTTGCGGTGGAATTATTGATAGCATGTGAATACCCGTCAGTTGGATTTACGTCACATCAAAACTTACTTTTGCGAAAAAATATGATTCAAGTCTTAAATTCTTTTCAGTAAGGAGAGCACCAACGAGGAAACGTGGGTTGGATAAAAAGGCTTTAACTGAAACAGTTCGGTACTCTTCACCACAGATGTGTTTGACGCCTGCTATAAAGTCATTCCCTTCCCGCTCCCCTATGCTGCCAGCCAGGAATGGATGTATTCTCTCTTCTCTATCGTGTACGTGTCCGCGGCGCAAGTTTTCCGTCTGCGTTATGGCTCACGTGAATTGTCCCTCAAGGTCAGACAGATGAACGGGTTGATTGACTATTTATCCCCTGCTCAACCGGCGGTGCAGGATTAGCTGCTTCTTTCTTGCTTCGTTCTGTGGCGCATGGGATTAGGATAGGCAATGCATGGTTTCTTTAGCTGTTCACAGATAAATGACTGCGATTCTCTTGGGCATCACCCTGACGTATACAGTGACGCAGGGCTCCTTGTTCAAACTGTAACCTGGTTAAACGTATAGCGAGCGGATCCTGGCCGCAAGCTCGGCCTAACGACAAAAGTATGTTTACATGTGTGTGTGTGTGTGTGACTGCTCTACAGTCCAAACGCTTCGACTTATGAACTAGGGTTTTTCACATGAACCTATAGATGTTTCTCATCATCCGAGGATGTGCCCTTGCGAAATAAATGTAAAGACAGGCCACAAGAAAGGGGGCAACTTCACGGAAAAATGAGTTTCTCTCTTGTCTCGCCATCTTCAGGATGGTCGACGAGACTTCAGTTGGCGCAGGACACGTCAGGGGACTGTGGCACAGCTCACCGCAGTGCCTCCCGCCTGGTACCGGATATTGTGGGATTCTAAGCTTCCAAGTGAGTTCATCGCCATTTGCGTTCACACGGGCTTCGCAAGGAAACCCATCACCGCAGTTTCCTCGCATAGTTTCCATAGCTCGAAAAACAGAATTGCAGAACGACATGCTTTTTCGTCATGGGGTGCATCGCCTTCACTCCTTTGAAAACGTTAGCGAACGACGTGAGGAAGCCAACAAAAGGAGAGTTCTTCCCGATTCCCTCTCTTCCTATTGGATGGACATGGGGGTATCATCCTAATTTAAACAGGGAGACGAAGGTTGAAAAGCAATCGAGGTTCTTCGCCTAATGTGTTCGTATGCGTGTGCGAGTGTGTGTATATATATGTGGTGTGTGTGTGTGTGTGTGTGTGTGCGTGCGTGCGCGTGCGTGCTACTGTTCTACAGGCCAAACGCTTCAAGATATGAACTTGTGTTTACAAAAACAAAGATTCTTTATCAACCGAGGATGTGGTTTTGGTATATGAAATATTATTCGCGACGACATCTTTCAAGCAAAAACCAGAAGACAGAGGAATCTTGGTTGCGCTTACAAGTTGACCTACGATTTGCGTAGCGGCGCAAAGCATAAGAGCCCTATTCTCAATACAAACTCCATAGAAACAGAAGAGGTAGGATTTATTGCGGCAAGGAATACATTTAAAAAACTTCCTGGACTCTTTTCACAATTTTCCTGTACCAGCCTTCTTTACTGACTTCCATGAAGAACTCATCTCCTTCCTTGACGATACGCAACCCCTTCTCTTCCAGCTTTCTTAGTATTTCATTGGTGGGGCAGGCGTTTCTTTTCCCCATTCTTTTCAAGTCTTCAGCTGCTTGTCTGATCTCATAGAGATGCTGCAAACGCTTTTGACAGCCAGAGCCTGACCCTGTTTGTTCATTCTCGATGAGAAAGTCGATGTAATGAATGACATCAGGAGATTCCTTCTTGAGTGCTTTGACATGGAGGTCGGAGAGACAGCGGTGAGCTTCATTGATGAGAGAGTGGGTTTGGGCTATCTTTTTAATATATTCATCCTTAACCTTATCAAGAACCATTCCTGCAGTCTTCTTTGATTCTCTCCTGTGCCTCTTTTTCTCGGCCAAAAGGAGTTGCAGGTGTTCCAAGTAGACTAAACCTGGAATCAAGAAACAGCTTAAAGTTGAAAAACTGTCAATAAAAGCCAAATCATTGCACTATTTTCTAATCCAATAAACCTAGACGATCGTGACTGAATGAGCGAGTGAGTGACTGACGCTAATTCAAACCATGTTCTAGATAAGTTATAAATATGAAACTAGGTACACAAGTAGCTATTTGGATGCAGAGTACTAAAAAATCCTACTTTGAGGTACATGCCCTGGGGGCACCCATTTGGGGAGGGGGAGATGTTTTCATGTGAACATTTTCGCTTCAATCAAATGGAGAGACATGGAAAGCTGAAACTTGACTTGGACGTGCCTACCGAGAGACTCAGTTCGGAAAGAATGTCAAGTTTCAGATGCATTAAAATGCCTTTGGAAAACATTACAAGCTGGCCGACATGTTAATCTAAGGATGTCCAGATGAGATATCGCTGTATTACACCAAATCGATCGGTCACTGCGAACCATTATTGCAATCTCTGTTCATCCCATGAATTCAGCTTAATAATGTCTCCTACATTAAAAAGAGTAGATCCAGGCCACGGTAATGAGCCGAAGAAGTTATGAATCTGATGTAACGTCGACAAGAAATCCGGCAATACTGAGAGACGGGACCCTTCCATCACGGAATGGTCCTAAATTAACGCATCTAATTCAATTTTTTAAAATGGCGAAATGGTAAACTGGACTCAAAAAAAAAATTTTTTTGTCACCTCCAGGCCAATATCTTTCATTTGGTTGTTCACTTTCTCCAAATAATTTTCGAGAGTTTTTTTCAGGAATTTTCAGAGGACCCAGGGGGGAAGAGAAGAAAACAAATTCACACCTCCGTAAAGCCTGATTCAGTGTTCTCCACAACTGGAGATGGAGCTTAAAATGTTCTGGAGCGATTCTGTGTTGAGAGAGGAAGAATTACGCCAAATTTTGTTTCTGTTGATTCGCTCCGAGAGGAATACAAGACGGTTGAAGATTTTCGCCGGAAGGGGTTGAAGAAAGGTAATGGGCGCTACCGCGCCCATTGATGATCCCCTGAATTCGTTTTCAGAGGCCAGAAACTCAGTGCATTGAATGAACTCATCTGAACTTCGGAAAAGACACCTTTCAAATACTGACTCCAGGTATAATCATGAAATATTGACACAAAAACTGAAGACCCTCGAGACGGTAATGATGAGATTGTTTGCGAGAGGCAGATAAACTCGCTAGTATCCGATACTACAGAGTTATCTTGCTCTTCTGCGAACAAACTCGTAATTGTCACGCCTTCGGCGTCATTCCACTAAAATAAGTAAATAAAATCATCGGGAGTGTGCACCTTAAGTGCTTACCGATTCTGCACGCATTCCGCATGTTGCGTGGGAAACTGTGAATGTGTGCGGCATATCCTCTTATGTGCGATGTTCTTTTTCGTGTTCAATCTAATTAGCCTCGGACTAGTAATAACTATGAAGGGTGTTACGCATTTAGCCCTTTCTATGATAGCATCTCCATTTAAAGACACTATTTGAAATTTATTCATAGCTTGTAGCGGGATACGCAAAAATATTTGAGGAATAACATAAGTCCAGTTGCAAGAGTGAACTGTCATCCAAACTGGGATATAGTACAGAGTCCCGGTTTAAAGCAAGTTTGGACTTGAGTTCATTGCATCTTTCTCCAGACAACCTCATATCTATTTGCCATGGAAAGAGTTAAATTCCATCTTCGTAAAGTGCTCTCCTAATCTTTTTCATCTCCTTCAAGCATTACAAAAAAGAGAAAGCTCATGGGGAACGTGCGATTCCCAGGACAGAAATGGGTAACTCATCAAGTAAAATGAGGAAGAAACATGTCACACGATATTCACGAATGAATAAATGTTGCGATAACAATTTTGCTATGTATTATGCACGAGTGTTCAGACATAAGCTAAACATCTGAATTGCACATATATTAACTGACCTTTTGGATTCCATGATAAGTGGGAAAATTTTGTTCTAAGATCTACCATAGTTTTATATAGAATATAAAATCACAATTTTGTGCAAAGGGTGGTAAAGTCCGAAGAATGCACTGAGTGCGCTTCATCAGCTATATTGCTTTTTTAAATATTGCTTAGCACAGCTTCATTATTTACAATAATCTATGACTCATGGGAAATGTTATAGCTTGTCTTCAATAAACTATTGGACAGCCAAAGTGGCTATGCAAACATTTATTGATGACAAGCGACATATTCTGAACGCCGGTATGAACTAAGCTGGTTTGGTTATGAATCTGAATTGTGTAGGAATTTAATGACATTTAGGAATCGCTAATAAATACGGGACTCCAGAACATTCTGAATCGAAGAAAGTACCATATGGTGTCGGATGTGACATCCGGAGTAACATTTGTAGCATACAAAATGTATTTAACTATACTATGGATGACAAATCAGCATATAAAGGCTATAACAATTTGCTTTGGCTAGTGACTGAAAATTCCATAACCCAGAGTCTTGCACTTCCAGAGTCTTCCATTAGAGGTATACCTATGTGGAAAGAAAAGTGCCGGACGTGACATTTCGTGAACCTCAAGTTCAAGTCACTTGTAGTAATGTTCACATATCTGTCATGGGGCAGATCCTAATAATTTTGTTTCATGTTCATTCCATACATAGAATGAACATGAAACATGGGAATGGAGTCAGACTGCGAATCACCCTTTACAAGTAATTATTGTATGTAACCCCACGTTGCCAGAGACATAAGCTAAAATAACTTGACCTCTTGATGGAAATTGCTTGAGATATCTTGAATTTTACATATTTTGAAGGTGAAATCGCAGAAAAAGCACGTTTCCAAGGAATAAATTAACTAACTTGTACTATAGAGCGCAGAAGGCTCGACTATGTCCAGCTTGTTCGGCTAAAAGATTAACAAAATCCCTCAGGTATTATACTGTATGTGAACCCTGCCAAAACCATATTTATTTTTCTCATTCTGCCTGAATGACTTTAAGAATAGTGTATTACCTAACTTGACGGAAATATAGTCTCAAATTATTC
Source organism: Darwinula stevensoni (assembly GCA_905338385.1). Taxonomy (NCBI): domain Eukaryota; kingdom Metazoa; phylum Arthropoda; class Ostracoda; order Podocopida; family Darwinulidae; genus Darwinula; species Darwinula stevensoni. The sequence goes on along the minus strand of CAJPEV010000024.1, from coordinate 282,810 downwards.
TCTTGGCAGTGTACTCGTTCCTGAAATTCGTGAGAAGTAAGGACTAACCTTCAAATACTCGCTGATGCAGATCCTTCATCTTTTCTTCCAGACATAACCTGAGTTGGATAACAACCTTCGTCAATTTTAGACTCACTGTTGTCCATTTGCTTGATGTCAGGTCAGCAAACAGTTTTTGGCATTGGTCATCTCTCAGGTTCCATGTTTTTTCTTGGAAGTATGCCTCTTCCTCGTCCGCAGATGGTTTGTCATAAAGGAGTGAGTTGTTGAAACCATACCACGCTGAAAACGGTATTCCCGCCGTTTTGGCAGCATTTAGCACCTGCCTAGGCTCTTTGGCAGCGTCCATATATGTGACGAATAAGGCAATATTATGAGCAATGTCCTTTCCGAACAATGAAAGGATTTGATTGTACACATATTTTTCTGTGGCATCCAACCTAACTCTGGAACTGGGAACAACAATTCCTATAAGATCTACTTCATTTATGCAAAGTTCATCATTAGACTCGAAAAAGTTTTTGATTTTCATGAACAGTTTCTTGTCCTCTTCAATTCCATTTGTATCAGCAAAGCCAGGTGTGTCTATGACTGTAATTGTGTGCCTGGCATCACTGGAACCATCTGGATGAATAGTATACGAAGCGACATGCTTAGTCACGCTCTTCACCTGGATGTCCTCTTCCTTGATCACCTGGTATCTGTAAGGATCTCTGAATTTTACGCTCTTCAGGTGGTTGACGATGCTGTTCACGAGGGTACTCTTACCTATAAACAAAAGGAGAATATTTAATGAGGTTGCAAAAGTCCTTTTTGCGCAAACCACACATCCAAATGTGAAAATGATCATGTGTTGAAAAAAAAACACATGTCCAGAATATCTATTATTACTCAAATTTGTTCTGCTCGGATGTGACGTTTACTATCTTACTTCACCCTAATTTCCACAAAGCAATATTCCGCAAAATTCCAGTCCTGTGGTATTTCCTATTTTTCTTCACTTTCCGTTACCTTACAATATATACGAAGTATTTACCTTGAACGTAAGATAGGTGCTGCAATTTGTGATGGTTCTTCCACAATATACTTATCATCGCGAAACTTCAATGTTCCACACATGTTCTAGTCAGTGGGGCAAGGACAGACTGCACGTTGACGTACCAATTTATTCTCAATATCTTCCACTTGCCATACTCTACCCTACTAAGAGTTCTCCTAAGCAGTGACTTGGAAATATTTGCATCCCTCGTATACAATATTTTGGCAAAAGTCAAGGTCCATCTGGGAAAATACAATATGAAGTACTTTTCCCCCACCTTCGATTCTGTTGTAGCTGCCTCCTCTACTGCAGACATGCCAGAATAAATTAATTCCAATCCCTAAATGATCCCAGCCCTCCACATATGGATGTATTGCATATCAAATGCATGGTTCTTCCAGAAATAAACCCTGTTAATGCTATCCGTGCTCGAAGTTTCGGCCTTCCATTGGTATCCAAAGGTATCATATCCGATTTCTCTGCAGTTTGACTTACCATATGCAACCACAAGCACTCATCGATGCCTATTTTATTCAAACTCGTTGACTGGGTTGCGTGCAAGCCAGGAAACTTCTCCCTTTTAAGGTTAACCATCAATTGGTTAACTAGCTACACAGTGAGACTATTCTTCGCGCAAATAGACTCCGAATAGATTACTGCAGACTCACCCTTAGGTTGGTTTAAGAGCCTCTCAAGGTGTTCCTTCCACCTTCCAAACTTTTCCGCTTCGGCTAAGACATTTCCTTTTCTGTCGTTAATGACTCAAAGACTCAAGCTCCATTTGCAGGCTCCCTTGCAGGAGCCTGCAAATGGAGCTTGAGTCTGCGTAGAAAACTTTTTCTGTTTATTGTCCAAATATATTCTTTGCCTCTCGTTTTGCTTCGGCTACGGCTCTGGGAACAACTTTCGCGCCTTTCTAAAACACGCCGCGAAGTTTCCGACCTACTGGCAATTTATAACATTTTAGGTTCCCCCCCCCCCCCCCACAACGGCCAGTCGTAGATCTGTTTTCTACTAGTGAGTCCACTTGGAGTTATCCAGTAACTCCAATTCGCTTTTCACGACATATTTGCACTTTTGCAGCTGAAACACCAGATCAAAGACCACATTCGCTATCTATATTTTAAAAATATGGTGGTGCAATTGGGAATCCTTCTCTCCAATCGCAATGACCAACTTCACCTCATTTTTTCTTATCAAAGGGCTTCCCACTTCTCCTGTTTCGCAACGCTTTTTGCTTTTGTTTATTCCCATTGCTTTTTCGCCCAATCCTGTTGTTTGCCCGTACCTGTAGGTCGATGCTCAGTCCGGCCGCCTCGCATTCATTCCGGCTTCTACTTTTCTGCCGAAATGAGCACATAGTCAATCAGCGACTGCTGGCAGAATCCCATCTGACTGTCAGACTCATACGCCGAGAATACATGTGTTTGCGCTTGGGTTGGAAGAAGGTATTGGTAATGGAGTTTTCCTTAAAAGCACAAAAGTCGAATGTCGGAAATGACAGAAAGTTGCTAACTTTCTGTCATTTCCACTGAACGTGGCTTCTGCGATACGTCCTAGAACCCTGCTCTACGAAGCTTTATCATTCCCAACTCGCGCATTGAAGTCCCCCATCATCATGGTGAGATGATTCGAGTATCCGCGTCGCGTCACAAGGATCGTCCTCAATTTTTCGGAATGCCTCAGTACCCAAGGTCCTACTGTGATACAGGGGCTTCTGTTTAGGTTCACCAAGACCAATCACAAATTCCTATATATACATTCCAATCCTCTTACCGTCCAATATAATGTGACCGGCAATAGAAGAGTCTGAAGGTCTTGTGCAATGTTGACAGACTACATCGCAAAATTTCGTGGACAGGGGGCCCTGTATACCGCCTGCTAAGCTTGAATCGGTTGCCCAAGGTTGCTAATATTGAATGTCGCTTCTGGACCTGCTTAAGTCGTGATAAGATTAAGTTAGGATAAGCTGTTTAAACAATGCATATTTATTTTTACGTAATATTGGTAGAGGATCAGGAAGTCATTCATGTTTCTCATGTATTCTAGCATAAAGAAGGAAGGCACTTCTCCCGCCAAAGTTATATGAGCCATGAAACTGGCTGAAAAGGAATCTACATGTGAACAAGAAAATAGGCTGCTGAAAAGTACATATCACAACTCACCAGATCCCGTAATACCAGTAAGTAATATCACTTTTCCAATGTGTCCCTCATGTAGATGACATCCATAAACACGTTTCTTTATGCAGTCTCCAGCTTCAAGTTCCTTTTTAGGTGTCATTTGCCTTTGGAGCAATTCGTTTCCCATCTGCAGAAGAACGAGGCTGTGAGTAAGATGCACATACGAGTACACGTATGCGGAAATATCATCAGGACATCATGTCCACCCTCACTGGAGTTTCCAATTGGATAAAGTTAAGAAATTTAAAAAGCTCTTTCTTCAACTCCTAAGTTGCACTGTATCACTTCATTGCAATATATCGCCAAGGAGTAACAAAGAAGACGCTAATTTTGAATCAGTACGATGGCCATATTACACATGCCTTTTAGTTTCATGAAATCAATTTATAAATGTTGTCAGCAACCGAATTCTTCAGAGTGAAGTTGAGACATGCGTGTTTCTCCATTCTTTACTTTTGAAAAAACATTTTCGGATGTAGTACCGCGAGTTGAGTGGAAAGTCTTTTCTCTATAGTTTCAGGGACATTGATAGTTATTGCTATATTGGCGGAAGGACCCTGGGAAACGTGTCTCAAAAATTGAAAATGAACATTTAATTTAATCGGGATGATGTATTGAAGTCTCTTCACGGGCAGGATATTCCCAGACTTCATGAAAATGCCATCATCTTCGTTTAGGTGCATCAAGGTCAATCAAGGTGCATCGACCTCCAGTCATGCTTCTGCTTTCAACAATAACTTCCTTAAAAATATGAAGGAAATGACGAATATTCATGCCGTTTCCTCTTCAGATATCTGTCAAATCTCCCAATGCGTCTCCCAATGAATTTTGTGGGTTATGCCTTCTCAAGAGGTGTCTGAGAAGAAGGCGGCTGAAGGAGATAAATGCCTCTGGAAAGCTTGTAAGGGTGAAAGGCAGTACGCACTTCTAAATGTATTGAGGAGAATGGAAATTCTCTTACTCTTAGAATGGAAAATGCAACATCGGGCATTTGTTGGGATACAGGTGTATCAAATTGAATATGATTAGCTGTAGAGCATAATATAAGTCATCTCTTGAACACATTGTTATTTCATTACCATAATAACTAGAGAACCCCCACTTTCAACCCATAAAACTAAATATGCATGGCAGGAGCACTTACATACGTCAGATTGTGAATGGAGTGGGATGACCTGTCATGGGTATGGAAGGTTGCTGAAGGAGTCCTTGCAATGGAAGGGACTGCTTCATCTGTGAGAAAAAGCAACCAATTACATTTTTAATTGCATGTCTATGCATTTAAATGTAATTTATTGCAATGTAATTTACTGTAATTTTTCTCCTAGTGAATGGATAACTCTGTTCATAACTAGCAGTTTCCAATTATTTACATCGATTGTGCGTGTATTTTGGGAATCAGTAACGCTTACAGGTAATACCTTGGGAATACACAATAATTTGAAATCTATGGAAATTTATGAAAAATTGTCCGACAATATTCACATGATATTATGTAAAAACCTTTCTTCCAATGTTTTCTCCTTCTTCAACCTTAACACTTTATATTGTATTGTGCCGTACAACGCAGAGGTTTTCCATATTGGGGTGCCATTTTGTATTAGAGAATCGGCTGGGAACCAACTGAGAAACACTCAAGAACGTAATGATTTAGTTACCACTACATCTATCAGCACCAGCAACTGTTCTCATTCCAATATTGGTTAATGATACATATTGGGAAACCCTGAATTTCATCAAAACTCACAATAAACTTCTTCATTCCCCACGACATCATTGTCTTTTATATATCCCAGGAGGTGGGACTGCCCAATCTCAGTAAGAGCGCCAAGAAGGGCCTGGAAACCATCAGAGCCCCTCATACGTACGAAGTGAAGGATTGCCTCTCTCCGATCCCTCTCCTTCTTGAGTCCGTCACGCCACTCAAAGGGAAGTCCTTTTGAAATGAGTTTTGCTGAGACGGCATCTGAATCCATATCTTTTAAGAGTCCTGCCCAATATTTCCTTAGAAGACCTTCTTCTCTGAAAAAGAAGTGATATGGCGAAGCAAGGTTATCTTAAGATAAAGCAACATCATGCATGACAAACTGATGGACATCGCGACCTATTCAAGAGCGTCGCAGGTTGCACTCTTCGAGGATTTCAAAGGGAGTAAAACGGGATTGCTCTACCTTAACTCACTATTTTTAAAAAAGTAACATCTCATTGGTTCGTAGCATACATGGAATTAAATGTGGGCAACACATGTATACTTCTATACCATGACTTGACCTTGGAAAATATTGTAACTGTGGTAGAAGGGGAGTGAAGGGAGTTTCAGCTGTATATTGATTATTTTCATGCATAGATGCATGAACAATTTTAAATTAAGGGAAATGCAGTAATGTGTCCAGGTGCAGTAGTGATGTGAATAGGTAGTCATAATGAACATTTAGAACAGTGGACTGCTGTTTTAAGACCGAAAAAATTCAAAGAACTTCAGTATAGTATATTCAAAACATATACTGTAGCTACCGCCTCACAGACTTAACGGAACTCACCTAAAGCTTTTTGCGGCTCCATAAGGTTCTCTCGGCATCTCTTCGTTGAACGCTTTAAAATTGGCACGACTCAAGTAAATTGCTTCAACAGGTGATTGAACGAGAAAAAATGATAATTTGATTTGGCGGACGCTGCGATGGTATAACTGCTTCCTTTTTTTCTTTTCGTATCAGGAGAGCGTTTTATTGACTTTAGATCACGCCACCTGCCTTATCTTTCCCAACGGATGATACCATTATGTACTCAAATGGTACCTCTTTTTAATTCATTATACTTTTGAAGTCAAATGAAACTAAACGTCGAGCATGTATAGCATAATCTGTCCCACCCTCAGGCTTGATCATACGACGTTGAGATTGCTAACCATCATGGGTATGCCAGAGTTTCAAAAGTTGTTTGCCATTGTACCAATCACAAGAAGAGAACAGTTTTCTCCAGGAAAGAACCAACTACACCATTGAAAATAGCACACTACCCCCAACAGGTAATGTGGCTTCAACTCCTGAGATATTCAAAAATAAAGTGACAACATTCTCCAACAGAAAACGACATTTGTTCGTGGATTTTAAACTTCCCAAGTTGATAGACAATCGACGAAGTGCTGAGGTTCACTCGCCTTGACTCCCCTAGATGTATTTAATTAGGGAATGCATACAATCACTGTACACAAGGAAACAGAGCACTGCAGGTGCAACGAGACGAAAGTAATCAATGCTAAAGTCAGAACTAATACCTAGGTCGTTTTAGAATGCCTGTCGTTGGTGCATGTGTCCACAAATGTTGTTCCTATACATAATACTGTGTATCGGGAACAAAAATGGCATGGAGTGCATTTGAAAAGTTATATTTTTATGATGAAATATGCTTACTTAGTGGAACATGAGCTTCGCTTTTTGTACCAAGACTGGAGCGAAATAAGTGGACTCTTAGTGAGTTTCGAAAGAGCCATTGCCAGAAACATCCCGAACACATTTTTTAAAGACTTATAGTGCCACGCAGCCGATTCGTAGGCTGAAAACGACGATACATCGTACTCGTGGCACTAAAAGGGTTAAATGTAAGAACAAATTCACATAAAAGGAAGTATTAACTCTACTAATGTCTACACAGTGCTGCAAGGAGTTCCAGAAAAACCCATGATCTTTCAAACTTGATTATCTATTAACATCAGTCCTGTCTGTGTATATGTAACACTCTCATAAATCACCCTGCATATCTCGATAATTATATTCCATTATGGAAATAAAAATGTAGATGTTAATTGCACGGATCGATGCGTAGGGTTAAACTGATGGGTATAACAGCGTAAACATATAAGTTGATTATATTATAGATGACTTCCGTAATTCTTGATTTCTTTCAGTTACTCATTAACCATACTTCCGCTAATATGCATAACCAGATGTATTGGAACTTTTGAGGAGGAATCTGCTGAAGGGAAGTGAATGGCATGTGTACTCATAATTTTTTTATTTTCCTGTAAGAGAAGAAAACATTCACCAATACGCAAATTAGTCACTCACAAATTACTTAGACAAATTCACCGCACCACTTATGCTTGTCAACTTAAAGGAATTCCTCCAATTTCAGTCCCACAACCGGGTTCGACAGAGTGTATACACCTTCCTGCCGAATGTCGATGCCAGCCTGCGTAGTTTGCGCAAGAAATAGTATAACATCCCTGTGGCCTTAGGTCCCAGTGCTTTTACACGTGTTTAATACGCGGGACTTGTAAAACGTCCCCGCGTATTACACTTGGAGTCCCTTTTCATCTATGGAGGAAGGATGACTTCCTCGCCAGGATGAGATCTCCGCCTATATGCAAGTATTTATCGGGATCCCGACCCCTTTATTGATCGGAGTCCCGTCCTCTTATTGATGGGCACTCACAAGGAGAGTGACTCCTGAGGGTGAAAGCGGCGGGATCTCACCTGTATGGTCCAGAAGCGCTTAGTATTGGATAGTAAAAAAGACGTCGGCGGTGTCGTAACCATCCCGTTTCTCTATGCGTACGTGTATATTTCAATGTTAAACCTATATGAAGGGTGGTGGAGATGGACTTTAGGGACGATATGGACGTACGCACAGGGTCACGATCGATCCTGGATACGAGTGCAACTCATTAAAAGTAAAAAAAAGCCATGAATACCCCTCTCGGGGGTGGGGGGGGGGTGGCAAGACGCATAATGTTAGAGCGGCTGCTGGGTAAAGTAGTGAAACAAACGTAAAAAGACCTTTAGTTCGTTTGACGAAGTGAACGTTCAAAGGCAAACATGCGCTGAAGGAGACGAAGGGCCACCATGAGGTACATGGTAGAAGTGTTTGCGGGTCATGCCAGGGCATGCTTCCGCATTCAGTTGGGCTGCTTTAATAAGCACGCGGTACCTGCTCCTTTACTCCGTCAAAGCGCACGGCAGGCCCGCTTTAAACTCTATGAGTCACTTCGCACATTACTCACCGACGTTTTGCTTAAACCTATTCCCAACTACTCTTTTCTGCCATTAGCCTAAACTGAAGTATTGGACCTACTTTCATGATTAAAAAAAGTCTTGGAAAGACTTACTGGCTCCTCTGAGAATCTATTGTGGCTGCTGTGTCGGGGCTGTATCTTAAGAGTTAGTATTGAGAAGAAATTTGGGTTGAAAAATCGGGGGAAATCCCATTGAAATGAATGGTGACTAGGTTCCATGAGCCTAACAAGTATGGCTTCCAATTGCAGCACGCATGCCTATACTGTTCCTATGAGTGCGTCATATCCAATTATATCTTAGTTCATTGGCTCTCCCATAACCATAGTAACAGATACACCCAGCGTGGCATAAGGCCATTAACGTTTGGAAACGTGCGCGCGGGTCCCGATGTGAATAGCGTGAGGCCGCCAATAAAAGCCCAATTACCACATCGTCATACGAGGCGACGATTTAAGGTAACACCTTGATCTTTGGGTTGCACTTCGTCTTCGCTCGGCGTCCATTCCCTGTCCATCGCAATGACGATTAACGAAGCGCAGAGGCAGACCGAGAAATCAGGGTGCTTTTGCCGCATCCTGGCTTCTAACATGGCCAGTCAAGAGGCAGGAGGGAGGGGGGGGGGATGTGGCGACCGCTTCCCATGGCCATGTCCGCATTTATTGCCTTGAAGTACTTCCGTTCTTTTGCACAGGCTACCTACTAGTTTTTCTTAATGTCATTAATGTCTTCAAAACGATTTCCATCCAAAGTAGATTTCGGTTTCGAGAATACAAGGCAGTGACATGATGCCAGATCAGGTGAATGAGCGGGGTATCTGAACGCACTGGCCTGATGGTTGGCAAGGAATCGTTTGATCGACGGTGTTGCAAGATCCGGTACATTGTCATGAATGAGGCACCAGTCAACACTCAGCCTCTTTTAGGACGACGGCGGCAGAATTGCATCTCGTATTCTTCTCAAGCTTCCACTTAAAATGTTGGGTCACAGTATGATCTGGAGGTACGAATTCTGAAAGCACGATTCCATTCGAATCATAGAAAGCAAAGAACATGACTTTGAATTTTGATTTCTGCATGCGAGATTTCTTGGGACGCCGAGATTTGAGGCCTTTCCATTGTGAATTCTGCCTTTGGGTTCTTGGGTCTTAGGCAAACACCCAAGTATCATCCCCTGTGTAATGGGGCTCAATGACCCTTGGTCTTTCTGAGAGGCGTTCAGTAGGTCCTGTGCAGAATTTTTTTTCTGAGCCTTTTGATCATTTGTGAGTAATATTGGTACAGTTTAGAACTCGTTTCCAAATTCAATTTTTCTGAAAGCTGGAACCCTTAATTGTGTGCACAAGCCTTAAGGGAGGGAATAAGGATGGTTGAAGGTCAACTTTGGAGGAAAGCGCATTCGAATTTCACTCTCTCCCTAATTTTAGAAAAAACATTCCGCGAACTTTTGGAGTGGACCACGTATTTATTGACTTCGGTACTGAATGGTATAACATTAACAGAGCGATTGTAAAGTAATTTAGTAATAAACTTTGTTTAATTGTTGATAAGAAATTAAGTTTAATACCATTTAATACCATTCGGAAGATAACTTGATAACATTACATTTTTCACATCATGTCCTGCATTTTCCGCGCATTACCATAAACTCCACGCCATATTCTCAACAGAGCGAAAAAAAACTTCCGTTTGACGTAATTGAACACCTCACTCTTTTTACAAGCTGTTCTAAATCACATTTGTTTGTTGCATACATTTTCTCTTCGGCCCACACTCATAAGAAATAGTCATCCTTGTGGATATTCCGGTGTTGAAAGCATTCTAAATTTCTAAAATTGTTAATTTAATATCAGTTTTTGATATCCCACAATGGCCACGTGGGGATCCGCAACTAATTAAAATGATCTCAGCTTCTTCTCATACGCTTCACATTGGCACCTAGGAATATTGATGCCCATAACCTTAACGTGCCTCCATGGGTTTAATGGTTCAAAGGGGTCACACTGGAACTTAATCATCCCATTAAAAATTTTGACTCTTCAACTCTTCCCTAAGTAGGCGTAATAACACTATAGGGCCCACTAGACGAAAACAGGTTGCTTGGGCACCCTGTTCTTATATCAACCATGTATGCATACCAAAATTATCAGGAAATGGCGTTAACATTGTGATGCGCATGCATATCCCGATATTAGCATTATTAACGATATCATGATAATTATTCAAAACTAGAGTAAAATGCACATGCAAAAATCATATTTCCTGAAATATGCAAATGCATGAAAATGTATACACGATATCCACATGTGTGAAGTCAAAACGTTTAAATTTTGAACCAAATTCTGCCCACCATGTCATGTTTACAAAAGCAAATTCATAAACCCCCTGAAATGAAGTTTTTCCTTCGAAATGTAAAAAAAATTTTGGGGATACCTAGTATATCATGGTTGTGGATCAGGAAGGCACGGAACTTACTGGATGACTTCACTATAAAGACTTTTACAGTGTACTTTCGCTTGCGTGTAGTTCAGGCACACAGGCTGGTACTGTCTATTTTGCCTGAGTTGTTTATTTTGCGCTACGGGCTACGTGAGGCAATTTACGTGTGGCTATAGGGGTTTCCATCACATCCCTACGTTATGTAAGACTCTAGCCCCTCCTTCTTAGGTTCACTCTTTGCTGAGGTTGGAAATGCCTTCGTTTTGTTTCACAGGAAACTAAGACCTACAATTACATGTAATTTTTCTGGGAGCTTTGTGATATAAAGACTTCGGATTATTTGTTTGTGGATGCGCCAAGTGGAACCATTGTGGTTCAACTACATAATAATGATTTTGGACCAGGCAGTTGACCTTAACTTGGTGAAGACATTACACAACAAGCGCATTATTGGCTATTGGTGGCTGGCCCGACTATCAGTGAACTGGGACATAAAAACATTTCCCCGCCTTTTCCAACACGAACACTACCCATAAGGTATTGATGCCTCGAAATTGCTGAATGGATGAAGCAAAGAAAACACAATAGTCAAAATATCAATAAATATATGAAGCTTCAAAGAACTCCGAGAGCGAGAATGAATATTCTTTAAGGCATAAACCTTTTAATGATTTGTTTGTACCAACGTGGTTTATGTAATTCCATGTAAAACTCGTCTTCGGCTTTGATGAGTCGTAAGCCCTTCTTGTCCAGTTCTTGCAACATGTTGTCAAATGGGAATACTCCTTCTCCGAACTGCATTTTTTTCAGGTATTTCGCGACAACTCTGATCTCACGAAGATGCTCAAGGCGTTTCTCATAGCCAGGTTCGGAAGAAAGCTCCTCTCTCTTGGTAAGGAGATCCAAGTATTCAACTATATCTGGGGAATTTTTCTGAAGACCAATTTCATACAGTTTACTGAGACATTCATGCGCCTGAATGGTCAACTTGTGCATTTGTGTCATTTCCCTTGCAAATTCAACCATGAGTCCCTGCAAAGCATTCTTCAAATGTGTCTTCCCTCTTATGTCGGATTTCTGTTTCTCTTCGTACAGCTGTTCCAGATGCACCAGCTTAATGGACCCTGCAATATTTAAATAACATCTCACGAAATGTAATATACGGGAATTCCTAAAGTTGTATTTGCCAATAATGAGACGTGAATTAGGTATATTGACTTTCAGTACCTATGAAATACATACATTTATAAACTTTTGCCATCGCAAGACACAATTTAACAAAATCAATTATATTGCCAGTGTAATGCCTCCAGTTCATGCATCAAATTGTATCTCTAAAGTTACAATTGGAAGCAGCATTGTGAGAGAATTGAGTAGACAACGAATGCCACAGGGTGAAGGGAAAATTATATTGTTCAATTTCCGCTTTCCCTGAACTTACCCAATATACGAGCGGTGATCGGAAAGTAACAAGACAAGGCCTGTAGTTGAACACGTCATTTGTTTTCGAACTTGTTGCGCCCTTATTGTGGTAGTCCCTGCCTTACACACATTCTCCACATAGTCACCACCCAGGTTAAGACAATTTTCCCATCGAAGAACCAGCTTTCCATGACATCCGTGTCCTGTGCGCAAAACCACTCTTGAACCGTTTCTTGAACCGCAGCATCTGTTGTGAAGTCACGTCCGCCGAGGTATTTCTTCTAAGGCACCAACAAATGGAAGTTGCTGGGTGCGAGATCGGGACTATATGGAGGATGATCGTGCACACGCCAGACACAGGAGTTGTTGAAGTTGTTTAGGTGGAAAGTCCTCGCAGTCCCTGTCGTGCATCCAGCAACTTCCGTCTGTTGAGGCCTTAGAGCAGGCATTCCAAACATTTTACTCCCTATGCACCCCCTGCATCCAACACCTACCTCTGCCCGCACCTCCAGAGGTTGCAGGCACCACTGGTTGAGAGCCCCAGCCTTAGAGAAACCTCGACGGACGTGATTTCATTGCAGATGCTGTAGTTAAAATAGGGTTCGAGAGTGATTACACACATGACATGGAATTCAGTGAGGACGTCGTGGAAAATCTGGTTCGTCCGTCTTGTTATTTCCCGATCAACCCTTGTATATATCTCATCACTTGATTTCATGTATCGGTTTTCAGAATGCAGAATGAAGAGAGGAGACAAAATGAAGAATGGAGACAGAAAAAAGGCTCAAACGCATGCAGAGGCGCATATGGGGGGGGACTTGACATGAATTTTCTCTTTTTAGTGTTGAAACTTGAGTAAAATTCAAGACATTAGCATTGCTACACGCCACATATGGTTTCACATACTGTAGTGTATGGAGCATGTTCTCAAGAATACCATGGAAAGTCAACATCAGAATATCTACGTGAACTTCAGCTGTGAAACATGGACTAACCTTGTTTCACTTTTTCTTGAAGATTCTTCATATTTTCTTCCAAGCGTGACCTGTGTTCCAGGACATCCTTCGTCAAAACTAGACTCACTGTCTTCCACTTCGAGGATGTTAGATCATTCATTAGCTTATGGCACTGGTCTGTCCTTAGCTTCCATGATCGCTCTTGGAAATAAACCTCTTCTTTGGCCGCAGACGGTTTGTCGTAAAGGGTTGCGTTGTTGAAACCATACCATGCTGAAATAGGTATTCCAGCTGTTTTAGCCGCATTCAACGCATGCTTGGGCTCCTTGCTGCCGTCCATATGTGTTACCACCAATGAGACATTCTCAGCTACATCGTTTCCAAACAAGGATAAGATCTGGTTATACACATACTTCTCTGTTGCATCCAATCTAATTCTCGAAATGGGAACAACAATCCCGATAAGATGAACCTCATTGATACTGAATTCATCCTTTGACTCGAAAAAGTTCCTGATTTTTGCGAATAGCTTCTTGTCCTCCTCAATGCCATCTGTGTCAGCAAGACCAGGTGTGTCAATGATGGTGACTGTATCACTGACATTAGAAGAATCAACAGTATGGAAGGTGTAGGATGTGACAAACTTCGTTTGACTATTCACTTGGGCCTTCTCTTCCTCGATGAGCTCATATCTGAAATTGTCCAGGAATTTCACCACTAGGAGGTGATTGACGAACGAGTTCACCAGAGTACTTTTGCCTGCATATAAAAAAGGAGTATTAGGAAAGTAGCGAGGATGTTGGGCCTTATTCTCCCGTAACATTTCAAAAAAGTGCCCTGGGCTTCATAGAATCTCCAAGTTTGACGTCACAATGATTGTTTCTGAAAATATGACTCCCGTTCTACAGCAAAAATTAATCATCGATAGGATGTTCCTAGGCGTGTCTATCTGGCACTGAGACAGCTATTCACAAAAATGAGTGTGTTCAATAATGATTCCAGAGGCAATATAGATAAGGTACACATAGGCAATATATAGGGTGGCCCAGAAGTAATAGGGCAGTTAGTGGTATGATCAGCAGTCACTGCTATTTTTACTTGCAACCTTTATGATTAGTGATTATGAAATTAAAATAATAATCAATTAATAATCAAAATAATAATAATCAATTAATAAGATTATACAATTATAAAATAATAATAACATTATAGTGAGTGCTGATTGTACCACTAACTGCCCTATTACTTCTGGGCCACCCTGTAGATTAAGAGCCAACTTCAATGAAAAGTAGTAATGGCTGAGGTTCCCAAGACTGCAGGGCCGTTTAGATCATGGGTGACATCACCTGACAATGACATCCTTCCACCGAACGAAAATGGTACCTATAAGCGCCGCTCTTAACTAGTCAACAGTCGAGTACCCCAACCATAGCTACCAGGTATCAGCAAGAGTAGGCTTGAGATATCACGCGTAGGAAGTCGTTTCACATCAAAGCATTGTTAAAGGTTAGCTTGCAGCGTATCATATGTACTATTAATGGTAAGTTTTTTTTTGCCAGAGGGGCAAACCAACTCGCTATGGTCGCGCTTCGGCACTCATTGTGCAACCTGATTATCAATTAATTCATTTTTGAAGTGGCAAAAACGTGTGAAGAGTACGTGGCTGTCGGAATGTGCCATGCGGGGAAGAACCGATACTTTTATTCGAATAATTACTCCGATTATTTCTTGCGTACCTAACTTCAAATCGCTCTATAATATGACCTATGGAGACATATTTGAAAAATCGTATTTGCACTTAGAAATTGAAAAGGGTACTTCTGCTCCTAGTTTGAACTTACTTAAGTTCGCTTTTTCATTGATTCGAGAAAATTCGCCATTTGCACAAAAAATGTTCCCTCAGGGGTTTTAACTAAAAAGTAATATTTTTGACTGAAATTAGCATTAGTAAAACTACGTGCTTACCAAGTTTTAGCCGTATCCGATTCCTCTTTACGCTTGTGCAAAAATAACTCTGGAAAAGCAGACCCAGCCAAATGCTATGCCCTAAGGTTGTCCACCAATAAAGTTGAAATTTTCGGAATTCATCCTCATCCCAGATATATATGAGCAAACTTTTCTAGAACTTGGTTAGAATTAGCGTCAGTCACTCAGTCACGATCGGCTATGCAGTATATATGAGCTATATAGGTGATGCTACACCGTAATTCATCACGTGATTCTGGGCGGGTATTACTAATAGCGAATATAAACTTTAAAGAACTCCAAAACAGCTCGTTACGACAGAACACGATGAACTTCCTTGACCAGAGCTATAACCCTGTATTGCACAGGTAGGCCACTTGATCTTGTCGTGCAATCGCCTTTTGGGGACCATATAATGAGGAATGCATGTGGTTTCGCGAATGAATGAAGCAGTTCGAAACCACATTCATTCGCGAATGAATGTGGTTTCGAACTGCTTCTCCACCTATCCCTCTCTCCAGATAGACATCTGTGAGTTTCACATATTCCCTCAGGAAAAATCCCCTCGAGGCAAGAAGCTTCACATTGATGGGCATGGTAAGGATGATGTGTGTCGATTGGAACAAGCCGAAATTATTTGTTTCATGTATTAAAACTGTATACATTTTTTCTGAAATCAGCACCTGAATAGGTCAGAAAATACCAAATTCCAGCTTCAGCGAACAAGTGTCACTATTTCGCGACCATTGGAATATACAGGCATAGCGAAGGATGCAGATAAATTTGTTTGATACATAAATGCTATACAAGTTCACATACGAGTAATAGCAGCAAAGATGGTTGTTTTCAGCCGTAAGGGAAAACCAAAAGGTCAGACCTCTTGACGGAATGTAATTCTGAACCCCTTTGGATTTCATGCACTTCCAAATGCAGTATGCATTCCAGATGGACATAGAAGTTTGTTTTCAGGAAAAACATAACGTAAGGTTTTCTTCGGTCCTGGGGCACACCACGCAGCGGAGAGATGGGCTTGTAGTCTTAGGACAATTTAGTAAGAAAGTAGTAGTAGAAAGAATGCAGTAAAAAGAAGGTTTTCACCATTGCTGGTGGTGACACGAAACTCAATGTTTAGACACTTTTATGACTAGCCCCTTCGGAGCATGGTCCAATTTACTTCATTGTCCCACATAGCGCCCGTTCCTCTGCATGCATTTTCATGGATCGAGTTAAACGCCGTAACAACTCGTCCCAATAAACCTCATAATTCAAAATTCACGTTAGTCTTATGAAACTTTAGGAGAGGGACTGATATATATTGGCAACTTTCACCTGCACCCGTGATACCGACGAGTAATATCACTTTTCCAACATATCCTTTGTGTGAAGGGCTTTCTCCAAATACAAACTTTCTAAGATGTTCTCCAACTGTGATTATTTTGTTGGGCGTCAGCTTCTTTCGCGGCAATTGGTCTTCCGCCTGTAATGAAAAGATTAACGGATGGGTTATTCTGCAGAGACGCATACTTAGTTTAACATTAAACTAAACAAAAACCCTTCGTAACTTCCCCTGTTATCTTAAATGAGAAATCACAGCATCTGTCGTATTTACGGCCACAATTGCTGAGGGTTCAAACAATTCTTGGAAGCAAATTAGAACTGTCCCCGGAACGTTTCCAAAGCTAGGGTTTCCTGCTGCATAACCATTAGTCCAATACTGTATAATCAATTTCCGCGATGAATGGAGGAATATATTTCTGCTGTGATGCCAGTCTAACGCAAGGACAATGATTTACCCAACTCAACGTTTGTTGAGTTGGGTAAATCATTGTCCTTTTCGAGAAAGGCAATTCGTTAACTATGATCATAGACAGGTGCAATGACAAACGTTATGTGGTCTTCAAGAAGGGAATTCATGTGTTTTGTTGCATTGGAGTCACCTGAGAATGTGCGCTGAGATGGGGGAAAACGTGACTTAAATCAAATGAAACCCCAAGAAGGACTCTAGGAAGGATTGCCAGTGTTGTTCAACTTGTCCAGAAAGAAAATCCATCGAAATAAATAGGTATCAGCGAGAAGTTGCACGTTTGCCCTGTAATGTTGGAAGAAATTACCAACATAGGCTTAAGACTGCAAATGAAACCCTCGACCTGTAAACATCTTGATGTCTCATCATGTTTCAGAAAGAAAATACAACCTGCAGGATGCTCTATGAATGCCATCTAACAGAAAAAATGAGAAATATGTGCTCACCATAGATGATGCTCCGTTTACCTGTGTGATACATTTTCAGCCTTATACTTTCGTCCTCATGAAAACCCCATTTCAATGATAAATTATGCTGATCTGTAGTTTGAGAAGTGTTAATTATTTGAAAAATCCATCTCAATGCGGACATGAGCTGTGAGCATTAAAACCTGAGCAGAGTAAGCAAGGGAAGGAGAAGACGTTCGTCCAAAGAAATCCCGAACCCGAAGGCCTTTTTTTGGATCCCATCTCACCATACCAAATTATTGTCTCGTTCCCTTCACAGAGGTCACAAATTCAATCAGACTAGGGCCATAGTTAAGTCTGTCTCTGATAAGGCTATAAAGGGTAATTTTCTCTTCCTCACAAGAGGATACCCCACCATTGGATTATATTTGGAAAGGTATATTACAATGTAAGCCTTTCTGTGAACGCATAATATACAGGGTGAGGAATAAGTTTTCCCCTTCCTTGACCTATATTTTAATTATATATCATGGTAGATAATTAAATTACATGTTATATGATAGATGAACTCGGGTCTTCTTATGTTGAGAAACATGTTCAAACTATTCACTATTCCTTTGAATAATATCTTTGGAAGATACAACAGTGTTTTCAATAACATTGTCTAAAGTTTTGCGTGTTTTGTCTTTGAGTGCTGTAACCGCCGAACGTTTGAGTCTATCAATGATGTGTTATTTTATGGAGAACATCTTTTCTTTAAGAATACCCCATAACAAAATATAGCAGTCTAAGATCAAGAAACCTGTTGACCATGAGATATCCCTCTCATGCGCATAATGCCTACTTTTTAAACGTATCAGCAATATACTTGGTCGTAGGGTTTCATGAGGGTGGTTTATAAGGAAATCATCATTGAAGTATGGGTGGATATGTGTAGCTCTTGTTATGTATTTCTTGTTCGTAAATGTTCATAAATGTTCATAAATATTTTCCAAGGTGTCTTGCATTCTTAGTATCCTAAGGAGTTCTCGATGACAATGGCTAATCTCATGATCGCAAAGCATATTGGTCGTAAACAAAGCTATAGCTATTTATAGTATGGGATTCAGATTCGACTTAGTCGATACTAAATGTTAGCAATAACAAGGAATAAAGTACAACTTACCTCAGTCTCACACAAAGCCATAGCTGACGTACTTTGCACACAACTGCATAGGGAAATTGCGCGTTTTTATCTAATCAGTGTTTGCCAACGGAACTGGAGACGAACGCGTAGCAACTTGCCAGTACACCAGCACATCATTTCTCTCTAGTTATACGGGATTCAATGATATTAGAACCCCATTTCCTTACAGATGAAAGTGAAACAGATGTAAACATATGCTAGCAGGGAATAATTCCACACATTGTTATTCCTTATGTTTATACAGGGTGTTTCACAAAAATGCTTCTTATTTTGAATTGCCACAACGTCTTTATTATGATGAGCATTCACTTTAAACAAGAACAATCGCTGAGAAACCTTTAAAAAAATCATCATAGTGGGAAACAAGTTCGAATTGTGCACCTCTAGCCGCAGAACAGACTTAAAGACGTCTAGAGAGGATTTGTACTGCTGGCTTCAGTACTTCCTGTGAAATGCTTCAAATTGCCCGTTGACTCGTTCCCTTTAGGTTTGCTACGTCTACCTTGTCCCGAAGGCTTCATTGTTGCTTTATCCCCACAGGTAAAGGTGGAGTGGACTCAGGTCTGGGGATTGTGATGGCTACTCAATGCCATCTCGTTGAGAAATGAGCCACCGAGCGAATCTCCCTCTTTGCAACTCAAGACAAACGCGGGCGGTTTCAGCACAGGTATCCAAGACCTCAGTCTGGTTTTGATTCTCACGCTCACCAATGAGATCAAACTCCTTGGGTTATATGTATTTTTCACTGTGGCTTAAAGTTAATTCTGCTTGTTATGAGTCAATCCCAGCCTGTAAGCAAACTTCAGCAAGAGCAGATTATTTAATCCTCCCAAGTATCCCCTTGAATTGTTCTTTGTACTGGATATTTTACAGCACAGCTGCGGGAATCATTTTTCTTGAGCGAAGATTCATAAGGTTATCGAATCCCACACCCGAAGACCTCGAGGGTGGGTGGCAGGTCCACAATATAAGGTTTTTCAGTACAAAGAATTCTCTGTTGAGAAATTTATTACTTTCAGGCATTTTATTGCGAGAAAATACAGTTTACTTGTCGAAACAACCTTAACCCTTTTAGTGCCACGCGGCCTATCCATATAGTTAATCGATTATAGTTTCTTTGGTAGTAAAATGGTTAATATTTGTTCCTCCCGGGTGTATTCAGAAGTAGTAGTATGGTTCCTTAAATGATCAGCCTTTCATATTTCAAACCGGAGGACCTCAGCTGCGAAATAACCGAGGTCCGGAGGTTAAACATATAGCGTGCGCGATTTTTCCTGCTAACTAGGTCGAGTGACAATTGTGTGTTTGAGTGCGTGTTTGTGTGTGTGTATGAGACAGCTCTACAGGGCAAACGCTGCGGGATATAAACTTAGGGTTTCGACAAAACTCTTCTTTAGCATCCGAGTATGTGCCTTTTCAAAATGAAATTTGCAAATCTGCCTCACGAAAAGGAGGGATGCAACTTTCATGCAAAATCGCAGTTTCACTCTCGTCTCGACATCTTTCGGATAAACGAGATGAGCCTTGTCTTGTTACTTGCAAGGGAGCGATGGCGTCGCTCACTGCATTGCCTAGCGCTTGCAGCCGGGATTACAAGGATTTTAAGCGTCCTTGATGATATACGAAGCGCGAAAGTTCATCAAAGGAGGTATTGTTTTCCCGTATCGCAGTCGCATCGGTAGATTACAAAAAATTTTTTAGTATTCTCTATGGGACGGGAAGCTAGCATTGAATATAAAATCGGTCTGCGAGTCGTGACTCCTCTTTGCTGTATGTTCCCTGTCTTCCACTATTCAGATGAGCTTATGTGCGAAGCTGGCCGTTGATGCTTCTCAGACTGGGACTCCCCACATTTGGTTCGGTTTATTTCTCGTGGCTGCGGTCTCGAGTTTGTGTGGAGACACTGAGAAGGTGTCTTGTAGATTGCAGTGGGTAACACTTTCGCTAGGATTGGTGGGTGTGCTCCACGAAGTATGCTTCTTTCAAGTTTTAAAACTTTTTTCGCTTTACGGGCACTGTGATCCATTGACGTGCTGAGGTATCATGTTAAATGATACGTGAAATGAGCTTAAGACCCACGGCATCGGCGCATATTGCTGTTTCAGCTCCGGGAATTTACTGATTTATTTTTCTTCACCTTTGATGACACAATGCTCCATTGACAGGGTCGGGTGCCAAGGATAATCACGGGGTAAATGAGACCTGCAGAGCTTTATACATGAGAGATACATTAAATGAGAGCTTTATACATATGACCGTGCCCAAATAGTAAGTGAACTATCAAATTGTATTCGTTTTTAGACGTCCGATGTACGCGGATGAGCATCTTTTGTGAGCTCAGTTAAGGTGTCGTTTGATAGCCGATCTTTCTCCTCATAAACCAGAGGGGAAAATATTTGAATTCTTCAATAATTTGATCTTACGCGGTAACCCAAAGAGTCGCCAGAAAACTCTGGCTCGAAAGATAGTGGGAAGATGGTTAAATTTCAAAGGTCACTTCATGCAGGAGAATAGCGAATCGGAAAAGATACAAATGATTAAAAAGCGACCCTACGGGAGAGGGATTCAGTGCAGGGCGTGACTTGCGACTAGACTAAGAGATTACTGCGGGTATGATGAAGGTTGACGTGGAATGATAACTGCCACACGCTTCCCCACCAGACTATTCCATAAAAGGGACGATTACACTGTACTATTTGGCTCCATAATCTTCACTGATCCCTTTCCACAGGAGGAGGCTTTACTTAGACTGGATGCAATGTAAGTGAAGGAAAGAACGTTTCCAATACGTTAATTGCATATTAGAAGCCTGAAAAAGAACTTTCACGAACCCATTAATTTTCTTTGAAATATCCAATTCTCGTCATACATGAGTTCAAGGAACGCATGAATTGACCTGTTTTTGATCGCTCTAAATTTAAGATATTTAAGCAATGAATACAATGTTCCAATGGACTTTCATGGAACGTTGACAGTACCCGTCAATGAAACGTTATTTGAACACGTTTGGGTGCTATACGTGGTATACTTGGATGGTAGTCTCTCAAGTTCGTGGTGACTCCTACCACGACAACAGAACATTTCGTTTCCTCCGGTTTGCAGCAGATTTAACTACCACTAGTTCTATGCCATGCCATGTTTCAGTTTTCCAAATTTCCCTGATTCGTCGGCGTGAAAAAAAAATCTGCCTAAACGACATAATCTTAAAAGTAGGACTTTCCTAAGGTGCAAGGCTTTATACGGACCTCTTGAAGCGTAACCGACGAATATGATGTCCCTTGTCGAAGTCAAATGTCTGATTATCGCCAGATAAACCTAACCCATTTATATATATTTATATTTTAAAAAGAATTTACACCTACTTTCAAGTCCCCTAATTATACATTATGGGTCAAAAGTATTGCAACACTGGAAAGTTTTATATTATACCCATCTGATGATTGTGATTAAATTAATTCATATGCTAATGTAATCTCCCTGCGTATAGGGAACCAACTGCATTTGCTGAGGCATACTTACTACACTTTCGTGTCAATTCTTCGATTCAAGTTTATCCATGGATTTTTGAGTTTCTGAGTGAGCTGCTTGCAGCTTGTTCCACGTTTCATCTTCCTCACCTCCTCTTTGAGAATCTGCCAGTGATTTTCAATGAGATTTTCAATGGTCAGGAATGTTGCCGAGTCACTGACCCTTCCCCCAGAATGCTGCCAGGTTATTCTGACACAAGGCAGAGGTGGCTTCAGAGAGATGACAAAGGACATTGTCTTGTATGAATATGACTTCTGACCTTTTTGTAACAGAAATGATTATCCTGTGGTCATCCTGTAAAAGGCATCGAGACAGGGCTTTTGAAGGATGTTCTCTAGATAACAAATTGTGCTCATGAACTGATTTGGTGGGATCACATGGAGCACTGAGTAAGCCTGAAGATAGAACATCCCCCATCCAATGATTCGTAGTGGGTGCCTGACTGTGGTGACGGAATGGAAAAAGGCGCAGTTTTTGCTCCAGATCCAGTCTCACTGTGGGTTGAATGGCAGGAAGAGCTGTAGCACAGACTCATCTGAACATACCACACAACTTCAGTCTTCACTAGTCCGGTATATGTACTCCACAGAAAACTTCAGATGCTTCTTCTTCATGGCGTCCATGAGAAGCTTCTTGGGCTCCTTGTAGGCCTTCACACCAAAATATTTTTAAAAAATAACGTTGGACAGTTGTGAAATACCTTTTTTGGCCAAAATGATTTAATCTGGAGGTCACTTTCCTGCTGGACATGCCTCTTTTCCCGAGACATTTGCATATGCTAATTTTTTAAGTTTGAAAGGACATTTGGATGTATTGGACGACCCCTTGATTAGATGCTCTCTTTGGACTTGTGCTGTTTTCATCAGCGACTGACACTTCCTAAGTGCAATTCAAAAATGATATAAACCTTCCTCTATAACTTTCCAGCCTCAATCATGCTAATGGCTTTCGTTCGGACCTCCAAATACAGTGTTGTTCGATGCCTACAAGAAGGAACTTATTGGATATTGTTACTAAGGGGATAGTAAGAATCTCTGATGAGAGGGACCATCCTCCCTTCCTCCATCTGATTCCTGAGGGTTCCAAATTCGTTCGGTGTGTCTCACTTTTATGCCATGAGTGTCAATCTAAAGCCTATAACCAGATGGTGATTGCTATCGTGTCAAAATCTCAAGATACTCAACCATCTTGACGTCATGGAGCCTAATTTCTGTAATAAGATTAGCATAGTACTGAATGCCTTCCAGGGCGAAGTGCTCACAACCGTAAAGAGTACGAGGCACTGTCGACAGGGAAGTTGTTGCTATGGTAACTGCTGGCAATGACCATATGTCATCTTTTTTCGCATTATGAATCCCATCGCTCCTTTAAGACAGTGCTTCCCGTAAGTCTGCAGAATTGAAGTAGTGCTCCATTATTATAATTTTTTTAAATTTTGGTGTTTTGGAAATATCCCGAAAAGGTAGGGAAATTTACACTATTTTGCGAAGGGATATACTGAAAGTGAGAGAACGAATAAAGTTCTGGAGACAGGCAGTGGATAAAAAGTGCACGACGACGTTCACAAAATGCTGCTTCCCAGGCTGCTCCCAGGAACAGTGAAACTGAGGAAAAGAGAGCAGAAAGTCATGCACGAAATGTTCTGAGTCTACTTATTTTTGCTCGCGCGCGCATAGGCTTTTTCATTAGTGGGAATAATAAAATAAGCTTTTATTTAAGAAATTGGTGTTCAATTTATTACCTGTCGCATCATGAACCAGCTTAAATGCCATGGGTTATGCGAAATTTGATCACTTTCACTCCATGAGTGCTAAATTGACAGGGTTTCTTAACATGTAGGAAAATCATGTTGATTTCACCTTTTTCTTTTTTGGATTCCCGATCTTGTAGGTTATCAAGTACTCAGGATAGGCCTGCAAGGCAAAAAAAACATTTGAATGTGAATAGCTTGACTCATTCCTGCATGCATGGCAATGGAACTCGTGATATGTGGAACAAACCTGTTCACAACGATAGATAATATATTCGTGGAATTGGAGGCCCCCAACAGCAGGTACTCCAATCACGGAGTGGTATCCTGCAGGGGGATTTGTCAACTTCTTTGGATTCAGAGTACAGTGCGGCTTTCCCAGAGTCACACGGCTTTGGAGCATCTGCCTATATTCAGAATAAAGTGACTTAAGTTATCGATGATGTTATTCTTTTCACAAAAATTAATATTTTCTTTCGCCAAAAAATCATATGAACTTTGGTAAAAGCAATTCCGATGGCCACCTTAAATAAAATCATGGAAAGGTAATACATCAGATTTATTCCTCATTCAAACATTATAAATACGTGGACCAAATGAGCCCCATATGGGACCACATCTGCAATGAATCAGATTTGCCAGCATAACCTTGAGGGCAAAGGCAAGTACATCCCTAAGTACATGTCCTACAGCAGACAGGAAAATTGCAGTGGCAATCATATATCTGATTTTTTCTTTTAAGAGGAGCTACTTCAATATGTGAAATTGAAATGTTAAGAAATGAAATAAACCGAGACGTGAACCAGAGTGCACTTTTTAGTCTATTTTGCTTCAGTAGCAAAAAATGGCGGCTAACTTCATAAAGTGGCCATAGGAGTGGCTATAACTGGTTCCTGACCCTTAATCGCGTTTCATTCCCTTTAGACTTGGAAAAACAATAGAATTGGGAAGCACACCTAGTGCATTCATAGCAGGAACGCACACCATGCGACGGACAGCCTGTTTTCCCATACACATGCTGGTTGCTTTTTGAAGAGATGTCCGCAAAGTAGATCCCTGTTAGAACAGAGACAGAAAGAGCAGGTTATCGTCTCGACATAAGTATTGATGGAAGCGTGCAAGTACAATAGACGATGGATAAAGTTCAAAATACCTGCTCCAAGCATGGATTCCAGTGTTGAACTACATTGATCAAACCCACTATGGATTATTTCTCTGATAAATGGGGAACCGTGAAACAGGATTTCTTCATTTGCATCGCCTCCGTTTTCCCCAGCTACTGCACTCTTTCGATGAGTGTAATTGGACCACAACCTTGAGTTGTCAATCTTTTCAATCTGTATTATTCAGAAGTGCAGGGTTTGAATGAAATCTGTAACTATCAGAAGTAGAAACTGGACTAGGTGGATGGGTACCTTGATAATGTCGTACTGTTCAAATATGCCTCCAATGTTCCCCTTGTGCTCTCTGATCGTTCCTTGCATATGATTCGCAACGTCTCTGAATTCATCACTGCCTGGGCTGAGTTCAACCAGTCGGGTGCCTTGATGATTCTCATCCAACTCTGGTAATAAGGCGGGTCCTAAGAAAAGTGAATGAGATGTTAAAATAAACATTCGATTCCATACTAATTCCTTGTTTTAAAGGATAGGTAGGAGAGACCGAGGCTGGTCGTCACCTTTTCCAGAAATAACTCGCTCGATGTGATACTAATAGGAGTTGAACTCTCTATCATACATGGTGAGTCAAAATGAGTCAAAAGTCACTGGACAACTTTGAACAGCTATAACTCAGAAAGTGTGTCATTCATTTGCAGGCGGATGTTATTGCATATGAAAGAGCAGGCGGTAATTGACGAAACAACCTGGAAATTTCCATTAAATACAAATATAACATGAGATGAGCCTGCACAAAACGAAAAGTAACATTTGTAGCGTGAAAGTGATAAATTACACTGGACGCCTCATTCGCAATTACTTTATTTTTGCTGTTTCAAATAGGTTTCCGATAATGCCGATGAACCTTCCTTGGAGGAACGTGTCGTCATCCTTAATCTACTCTTCATCCGTGAAGGAAATCTTTCCGAAGTGAAGGGTCGTTTTGCTTGGATAGGCCAAGTGCTTGGATAGGATAGGTGGATAGGCCAGTTCGGGCCCATTGAGTGGCCACCCAGGTCGTCGAACCTGACTCCACCTGACTACTGGCTTTGGAGTCCCTTTAAGGACCAGGTATATGCCGAAAAATTGCGCACGATGAATGAACAGAAGCAACGCATCACTGAGAAGATTGCTGGAGTTGCCATTCCGTGATGGCTCGCGTTATCGAGTTTGACTGGTGTTCAATATCGTACCCAGAAATTTGAGTAGTTTTTATTGTAAATCTATGCATTTTTTTCTTCAAAGTTTTATGTGTTTATTAGCGCACGCTCTTTCCAAAGTAAAAAAAAAACAGTTTACAGGTTAATGCCTTCCTTGTGAAATTATAGCTGGTCAAAATCGTTCAGAGACTTTTGACTCACATTATATATCAATAGAAATGCTGACATCTGGGCTATTATACCACGTCATTTGAAAACACATTCGTTCACTATTTAGAAGCAATTCACGTTACTAATGCTAATCATTGGCTATTGAAATGCAGTCCACGGTAAAACTTTCCTGAGTTCGGTCACATCTTTCCTTAACTTGAATACCTTCCAACTATCTTATTTAATTTTATATTTTTCATTTAAAAGTACTGTAGATTATACTCCATCATCGTCACTCTCACGATCGTGGCAAGTATATGCCGCGCAACAAGAGTGCAGCGCACACTTCGTTTGACCAATACTTACACCTGCCCCTTCCAATTTGTTATAATCAACCCCCCACCACAACCCAATCAACCTCTTACTCAACGCACAAAATGTTTGCTAACAGATCTTCCATGGAAAGGTGAGCCTCCAGAGACTATCAAATATATATCTATAGGTATTACATCCCACTTTGAACAATACACAATAGATATACTCAAATTGCACACGTAGAAAAGCGCCACAAATTTTCTAATGGTGAAAAATGTAACTTACATGACTGGAATAACTGTATGAACATTTTCCTAACAACAGTCAGCCTCGTGTCATCATTCTGTTTAAACATGGCGGGAGTCAGTTTCAGTGGACAGTAGGTACCTTCAGCGCCGCACAGTGAAAAGGCGTAGAACTATCACCCTGTTACCACCAGCCCCGGTCTCCCCTAGTAAAGGCAGAGAGTTTTAGTCTCTAGTTGCCACCTGGGAACCATGCAAGCAGACCCGACAGCGAAATTATGTGCAGTTAACATGAAGTCAGGAGAAAAAGGAGACATACGAAGCTCGTACGTGACCACTAGAAGATAGTTCTTGGCAGTATGAATTTGGCAAAATAGAAGAGAAAAACTTCCAGATTTTTCTCAGGTACCACATTCATCCCACAGCTGCTGATTCATAAATCCTACAGGATAAGACTGCACTCCCCTAAATACACTATACAATTTCATTCAGCTTTACTAACCTGTTCTTAGACATAATTCGGCCAATGAAGGGAAGGACGAAACTTGCATCAACGTCAGGAAGAGAAACATTTTGGGGTAGGAGAATCAACAGGCTGGCCCCTGACCCCACATGAATGGTTATTTTTCCGTATTTTCCCGCCAAATTTCACGTCCAGAGGAGGAAACGAATGTACGTAGGAAACGAAACTTATGACCAACGATGTTGCATCTGTTTATTTAGACTTGATATAAATAATTGCACAACTAGAAAGAAAAGTTGTCCATACCCTGAAACGGAAACATTGGTTTGTGAACTAGACGGGTTTTCCTCCCGAATTTTTTCTCCGTTTTTGCGCACCGGTCGTGAGAAGAGGTCCACGTGTACTTGGTGCTAATAAACTTTTTACAAGGGGTTTACAGCTGGACTCCGCAACTGACCTCAGTATTATTAGCATCGCTCTAAAGCGTTTTCATTTCTGCTTCCCAGATGAATTAAGAAAGAAGGGGGCAATGTGCATCCGCTTTTACGTCAATAGCCATACTTGAACTGGTGAGATATATCATTGGGATTTCGCAGGTAACCTTTCCAGAAGCTATCAATACAGACCACAAATGGGGTAAAAACGCCGTACGTACCAAGGATATGAAGAAGTCGGCTACGCTCCTCCTCCCTGAGTTTGTCTGTAAGGGACATAAATACATTTGAGTACAAAAAATATAATGAAGTCGGTCATAGAGATAAGCAAAGGAAAAAGGCCTCACGTACAAAAAGTATCCAGGATTTGACAACGCTCGTCCTCCTCGAGTTTGTCTGTAAAGGAAAGATATATACTGTTGGCAAAAAAGTGAGGAACACCTTGAACGAGCGATGTAACAGCGACCAAGCTCAGGCCATTTATTAGATCCATCGAGGTATGGAAGGAAATCATCTATCACTCCGCGATACTTGGCGTCCCGGTGGCGTGATACAATCAAGTGAACGCTCGAAAAGTTAGTGCTCCATTTGGCCTCATTTGACCATGATACAAAGTGCGAAACGACGCTAGCAGGAATAATATATCATTTCATACCACATGGCCGTACCATTATTGTCTTCCACCACCAGGATTGTGGATGTTAGAGAGTGATTGACCATTTGCATACCTTGACGGATCCAGTGTATGGTGTTCCTATTTAATTAATATGTGCTGGCAGTCCATATTGTATCCAATTAAGTCGATCATGGACAGGCATAAATAATTTTTAAAAAGTTAAACGCACCACAGTGGTAAAGGATTTCAAGACGTTCTTCCTCCCGGAGATCCCCTGTTAGGGAACGAAATATACTGTATTGATTCCAATGAAGGGGCAAAGGAGACTTCTTGAAAAGAGAAGTCCTCACGTACCAAAGGAGTCCAGGAATTGACGACGTTCGTCCTTCCCGAATTTGCCTGTAAGCAAAGAAATTAGGTAACTTGTGGACAAATTGCCCCCCGTAACCGCTACTAGACTAAATACGTTCGGGCGAATAAAAAAAAAGTAGTTATCAAAGAGCACATGCGATTGCAAAAAATGTCATATCGAGTTCATTATATCAGTGCGCACAGGAATGCATTTTCCTGTAATACAAAATATAGTTTGATCTCGTACGAGATAAATCGATATTTTGAGAGGTATGTGCATGCGACTGATCAGCTCATGCATATTAGTGTCAGCCTTTATCAACTTTAGAAGCGCTTATTTTCTAATAGCAGTACAGATGCAGAAAGCATATCCTCAAAATTATTCTATGGTTCATCCAGAATGCCTCTTCAAAGCGCAAGCTCTTTCATTTTCTTTGTGTAAGCAGTGTCATGTAAACAGTGTCAACTTTGTCATGCAGGCCAACATGGGGGAATATGGCCATTTCAACTAGGGTTAACATGAACAAATTCATGAATCATGGGAGGACCGCACAAATGTATCGGCAGATTAGATTCATTTTATGTTGGACTAGATCATTTTGTGCCCATCCGCCGGATATCCGTTGCGAACGTACTGAGTTCCACTTGACATATGCATCAACTATGTAAGTCAGATCCTCATCCAGTAAATCATGAACACCTATTGAATTTGCTCCAGAAATTTTCGCGGCACGAATTTTGATTGCAGGGAAATATCCCTCGTAAAAAAGATACGTACGTTTATTTTAATTATAGGTATTATTACTACAAATGCATTCATGAGGCAACACTACGCGACGTTTTTCCCGCACTATAAAACTTCCCCGTTAACATGCGCTATGAATGTTAACGAGGATCTATGGGATGACTACTCCTCTTACACCCAGTGTCTATATAGTCTACCAATCACGTACGATGGTATACACAGCCAAAATATTTTAAATCCTGCTTTTCATAGCTTTCATAGCTGCTCATCATATACAACGTTGCATTTTACACGCACTATGAAAACACCGCATTTTTTCCTTTAAAGATGGCCATATTATGATGGCCATGGCAAATGTTCCCATTATATGGAAGAGGACCTGATGGTACCAATAACAGAATCCAATTATCTTTTATCCTCATGCTTTCCATGTGACATATCGGGGTTGAATAAAAGAGATATATAACAATCTTTTTGAAACAAGGACAAAGTCAAATTCTATCTTGATGAGTCATTATGACCAGGTCTCATTTTGTATGGCCACATTCCTCCAAAGTAGGTTATATTTAATCTATTAAAATTGGACATAGACACGCACAACTGAAAAAATGCTGAACACACCGAAGTGGTAAAGGATTTCAATACGCTCATCCTCCCGGAGATCGCCTGTAAATGAAGGAAATATATTGAATCTACTGCAGTTGGCCTCGGAGGCGCACAGGGAAGGAAATGGCCTACGTACGAAAGGTGTCCAGGATTTTACCACGCTCGTCCTTCTCGAGTTTTTCTAGGAGGGGAAGAAATACATGTCGTCCAATGAAGCCGTGCATGAAGACCAACAGCTGATAGAAGGCCAAACATACGGAAGTGGTGAAGGATACGAAGACGCTCGTCCGGTCGGAGTTTGCCTATAAGACAAGAAAAAATATTTCATCCTTTGAAGTCGGGCATTGAGACTTGCTGAGAAAAAATGCCGCACATACCAAACTGCTCAAGGAATCGACGACGTTCCTCCTTCCTGAATTTACCTGTAAGGGGAATAAGTATATATTTAATCCAATGAAATCGGGCAGGAGCACCCAGATCAGAAAAAAAAAATCAAGAAACACACCAAAGTGGTAAAGTATTTCAAGGCGATCGTCCTCTAGAAGATCGACTGTAAGGAAACGAAATATATATTAAATATAATGAAGTCGACAAAGGAGACTCAGGGGAGGAAAAGGCCTCGCGTACAAAAGGTGTCCAGGATTTTACAACATTCGTCCTCTTCGAGTTTATCTGTAAGGAGAAGAAATAGATTTAACTGAATGAAGTCGGGCGTGAAGATGCACAGCTGAGAAAACGCTCAACGCACCTAAGTGGTGAAGGATTCGAAGACGCTCCTCAGGCAGAAGTTCGCCTGTAAGAGTTAAACATGCATATTTAATTTCAAAATTCGGGCGTAGAGATGCACAAGGGAAAAATTGCCGCACATACAAAAAATGTCAAGGAATCGAAGACGCTCTTCCTTCCCGAATTTGCCTGGTAGTAATAAAAAACACGTTTAATCTGTTAAACTAGACATGGACAAGTAAAATTAATTCAAAGCCAAACACACCAAAGTGGTAAAGTATGTCAAGACGCTCGTCCTCCCGGAGATCACCTGTAAGGAAACGAAATAAACTGAATTCAATGAGGTCTGCCACAGAGTCGCACAGGGAAAGAAAAGTCCTCACGTACGAAAACTGTCAAGGATTTTACTGCGTTCGCCTTTCTCCAGTTTGTCTGTAAGATGACAAAATTGTGTTATTGTGTATCCACGAGGTATTGATACGAAAGAAAAGAAAATTAAAGGAGGAAGGGAAGATCTATTTATGTAAACCGGTGTTCATTCGCGTCTTCAAAATAAATCTTAAACTTTTCGAGAAAAAAATCTCAGACCGAGAAGATAACAGCCTTTTTTAAATGTCCAAACTTGAGAATGTTGATAACATACGTATTTACAGCATTTGAACTTAAACACCTTCCAAACTCGGATGTATTCACCCTGATGGAATGAGTTTGGGGCATGCAGACGCAGAGGAGAAAGAACGCCAAACATACCGAAGTGGTGGAGGACTTCAAGACGCTCGTTCTTTTGGATATCGCCTGTAAGAGTAAGAAATGTATTACATCTAATGAAGTTAGTGAGCGAGACACGCGGAGATAAAAGGCATTTTGTACAGAAGGTATCCAGGATTCGACTTCGCTCGTTCTCCTCGAGTTTGTCTAAAAAAGAAAAATAAATTTAAAACAAAATCTGGCATAGAGACGCACGGGACGAAAAACACCAAAAACGTACCAAAGTGGTAAAGGATTTCAAGACGCTCGTTCGCCCGGAGATCACCTGCAGGATGGGATTATGTATTTGACTTCTTAAAAACGAGCATGGAGACGAACCGCAAAAAAGAATATTGCACATACCAAAAGTGTCAAGGAATCGAAGACGCTCGTCCTTCGAGAATTTTTCTGCAAGGGAAACATATGAATATAATCTACTGATAATTCACATGGATACGCGCAAATAATAAACGCCAAACACACCAAAGTGGTAAAGGATTTCAAGACGTTGGTCATCCCCGAGATCAACTGTAAGGGAACGAAATATGGAATTTAATGATGTCGGTCATGGAGCCGCAGAAGGGAAAACGAGGCCTCACGTACAAAAGGTGTCCAGAATTTTCCTACGCTCGTCTTTCTCGAGTTTGTCTGCAATTGGAAGTCAAGGATTTAATCTCACGAAATCGGGCATGGAGAAGCACAGCTGAGAAAATGCCAAACATACCAAAATGGTAAATGACTTCAAGACGCTCATCCGGCTGGATATCGTCTGTAAGAGTAACAAAGACAATTAATTTCCTGAGGTAGGACATGGGAACGTACGGGGAAGGAAAAGATCTCACGTACAAAAGGTATCCAGGATTTTAATACGTTCGTCCTTCTTGAGTTTGTCTAGAACGAGAAAAATGAATTAAATCCAATGAAGTTGGACACGGAGACGCAACGCTAAAAAACGCTCAACACACCAAAATGGTAAAGGATTCGAAGTCGTTCCTCCGGCCCGAGATCACCTGTAGAAGTGAAAAAAAAGTATTCTCATGAAGTCGAGGATGGTGACGTCCGAGTGAAAAATGCCAAGCGTACCGAAGGCGTTCAGGAGAAGATGGCTCTCCTCCTGGAATTTCTCTGTAAGGGAAATAAATGAACTTAATCGAATGAATTCAGGCATGAGCAAGGACAAAAATTCCTTGCATTCATGTACGGGTTAGAAGTCGCTTGTAAGAAAAAGAAATCAATTCTGAACGTCATGAAACTGATACACGTCAAACCTAGTTTTTTTTTATCATTTGGTCGACTAATACCGAAAATGAAGCGGTTTTCAGACGCTGGAGCTAGTTTTGAGACTGTAAACTAATATTTCCAATATGTTACCGATTTGAATCAGTTTTCAGCAAGTATATCCAATATTTAGCGATTGTGTGTTCATTACTTCAGCACATGTGCCACATCCCAAGTAAACACTTTCCATTAAAGAAACTATGTTGACCCTTCCCTGATAGGAAATGGTGGCCAACGCCAATGGCTTCTAGCACGAATGTCTTTGGAATTAAAAGGAATAATATGGGAGTGCTCTCCAGGTGTTGCGGAACCACGAGTGCCGATATTCCATTCAAAGTGGATGGATGGCAGCTGCTTCAAATCCATTTAAGTTATTGCACCAGCATTATCGAGAATGTCGTGAAACAGATTTTCTTCTTCAAATGTTCTGCCTGGCGTCTGACGTGCATGATAGCGTGCTCATCAATCCTTTTCATATGAAAAGTTAAAAGTCCGTTAATGGGTAAGACATTCGAAGAGTAATATGTGGTGATTAAAGTTATGCATCAGGAGAAAAAAATTGGTGGCAGAAAGATTGCGATATAATTTTCAAATCTCAGGTGAAACGTGAGAACAGTAAGGAACTGAAACATTTGCGAGAAGAGAATACCAAATGTCACAATCTCCAGGGACTACAGAAAATGTTCAAAACGTTCTGGAACTGATCGGTAGAGGGCATAATGATCCTGGAAGCAGTCTCAGCGCTTCGGAGATATCAAGGCAAATTGGAATTTCTAGTAGTTCTTTGTTTTGTCAAAAGTGACCTTAATCTGAAGTTCTTAAAAGGAGCTGGGTGCCGCAGCTGTCAGCGGTCCGAGGTTAGCAGACTGGAACCTTGATAATTGTTTTTTCTGCGATTGTGCCCAAACTCATCCTGGATGCTTTTGGGCATCCTTTTGGATTCCTTCCATAAAAAAGCAGTGATGACTTCTAACATCCAAAAAGATAGGCTCTACGCGAATTCACCCCACAATAACCTCGCTCCTCCGAACAGTTGGCTAAAACAGAGCCTTCGGGCTTGTCCTTATTGGCAACGATAAATGTGTTGCGCAGCAGCAGTTTTTAAACTTTTGCCGCAAAATCGTTAGCATACAAATACTTCTCAATCTTCTGTCCGGGAAATAAAAAGTTACAATCGCTTCCCTTTCCAGGACATATTTCTGAACTAACCGTTTCTATTTTAAGTTTACGATATTCTCTTCTAGCACAGATCTTCTGGAGCCGTTAGCAAAGGAGGATGTCATTTTCAGGCTGAGACAATACTATGATATTAGCACATACCTGCTTGCGCAGGAGCAGCCGAAGCACTGTTTCCTGATGCATCTGCAAAGAAGGATATATAGTTATGGATTTCAATTCCATGCAGTGATAACTTCTGCCATTTGTGAGAAAATAACCAATTATTGTGCCAATCACCAGCAATATCTTGCTTTAGAAAAAAAAAACTGAGGAAATAATCCAAATGTGGAAGTAAATTAAAACTGGAGCCCCTGTACATCTAACATATTGGGTGAGGAAAAATGAACGCCACGTGGCTCTTGGAAATTGTAAGTTCATGGAATGGCAGATAGTGCATCAAACCGTTTTATTCCGACGACTTTTACCAATCTTCCCAGCATCCTAAATTCCTTTTATTTTCATCTAGCCTTTTAAGCACAGGAACTAAAACTTTTGTTCGGCAAGATAACATTTCGGCACAAGAGCAGATGTTGCGCGTGGAACGCACCAATCTTGGACTAGAACTCCTGTCTGCCCATGAAAACGCTCCTCTTTGCGAAAGGATGGGGTGGGACAGAAGTTTGCATGAACTTTCTACTAAAGGATGAATGAAATTTAGGCATATTATTGAGAGATCGATTCATAATCTACAAGAAACCACTTCAACTGAGAGGAAGAGAAGGAGCGGAAGACTAAAACCAGCCAGAACTGAAGGAAGTATCCATTTTCCTGGTGTACTTTTGGAATAGTAAATAGCTACGATTGCCATTCAAACTTGTTTCCCGGAAGTTCCAAGGTGATTCTCTTTCAGCATTCCTAACCCAGGAAGCGATTCCAAACCATGATAGGTTGCAGTAACCCTCTTCTACATGATTTAAGGATGCCATGATTTAGAGGAGTTTTCTGGGCACCATGGAGATTGCATTTAGAGAGAAAAAATGAATGTGGCCTATCCTGCCAACCATGTCCAAGCCACTTGAAAGTGTACATCGCTTCACTCTAGACCTGCGGTGCACTTTCCTCCCTCCTCTTAGCCGTCCTGTGTTCGAGGCTTGCCTGGGAAGGCAGCCAACACCGCCAAGAGTCAAATATCAGTCTGCCTTTGTGTTTGGACGAGGCATGACAAATCTTTCTCGTGGCATGCTTCTCGAAATGTATCGGCCATGCCTACCTTGACAAGTCGCCACAATAAATCGTACTCTTGTTCGTTTTGACTGCCAATAAAAAAATACACACACCTGGGGTCCCATCCGCCTTGTCAATGATGTCTTGCTTGTTTATGGCTCTGAGAACCCTTCGCAGTTTCTCTTCGGTTCTCCTTGCGTTCTTTTGGAGGAGGATGTTGCAGATGTGATTAATTTTTTCTGCAAATTCATTCTTTCTGTCATTGTCAATCTTTTCGCGGGCTCTGATGAGTTTGATCTCTTCTTTCATGAGTTCCTGGAGGAACACAGGAATTTCAAGTGTAGTGTGATACTCTTCCAGTATAATGTCTTGCACTTTTAGTATCCACGCCATGGCGACCCTGAAATGAGAAAATTATCATGACATGAAATAAAGGAATGGAGAAAGAATATCAGAACACACAACGTCTATAATTAGCGCCTTCATGCACATAGGAAATTAAAATTCATGAATTGTATGTCGCATATAACAACTACAGGTTAGACGTAAACGATTGCAGCCTGAAAAAACATCAGTCGAGGAAAATATCGCGCCCAAACTCAAGAGAGGTTGAATACTAGGTCCGAACAATTTCCTACCGTCCCTAAAAG
Source organism: Darwinula stevensoni (assembly GCA_905338385.1). Lineage (NCBI taxonomy): Eukaryota > Metazoa > Arthropoda > Ostracoda > Podocopida > Darwinulidae > Darwinula > Darwinula stevensoni. The sequence goes on along the minus strand of CAJPEV010000024.1, from coordinate 247,098 downwards.
ATTATTAATCATACAAAATAAAATGTTTTACTTCTTATTGTTTTCAGCAAGGCAATATGAAGATCAATTCAAGCAACAAGGTAGTGACTTTTTCAACGATAGGATACCACAAAAATGTCCAACTCCTTTCTGATCCCATTCGTAATATCAGTTGATTCAACCATACATGTTAACAGCCAATGGTAAGATAACTGGTGAAACGTGAGGAATTGAGTTTCCCAATAAGGAACTGCGTATATTCCATTGCATTACTCTTGCTGAGATTCAGAAGATAAATCTGATTTATAAAAGTATCGTTCCTTATCCTCACTGTCAGAAGACAGCTTTCGTGCCTCCAGATCGGTATTTTTTCAGAATTTAAATTGGTAACGTCTTCCTCTCGCTCTAAAATTTGTGAGGGGAATGGTTTCTTAATATTTGTCTCGAAATGTCGAGCGAGGGGGCTGCATGACCAGTCGACCATCCAGTCTACTACACGAAACAGTATATACCGGGCGGTCGTATTTAGTGCGATCAACTAGACCCAAGGCGTTTAGCTGCATCATGGTCACCAGATAGTTGTGGCAGTGCTAATTGGGGTAAAACAAGGCGTGAGGACTCAGCAATTTTTGAGAATGATGGCATTACTAAAACTTCAGCCATACCGTGAATACATTGCACTGCAGGAAAATGTTGCTAGCATATGAGACAATACCACCTCATCATTCCCATCGCTGCATATTCAGAGTTCCCTTTCTGCATGGGCGTGCATGGGCTCGTAGCCTAATTATATAGGTACACACTACTTTCATTTCAACTTTGAGATTGTACACTCAAACCTTTCATTGAAATTCATGACAAGAGTTTTCATTGGAAATTGCATATATACCTTTGTATGGATACGAAATCCTTAAGAATATCGCCATGTTATTGCGTCTCAAATAATCAGGTTAGTAATTATGCAGTCACATGGGCAATTTTGTCCTTCACTACAGAGTATCGAATGAAAACTGAAAAATAATGAATGCAAATTTATTATTGGAATACACTTTGATCTTTAGAAAATAGTGTTTTCTGAATTTTTAACGAATCTTTTCCCGCTCTTTTGGCGATGACCTCCTTTGTATTACCGCAATTTGATGCTGGACTATGAGATGGAGTATTTCTATCCTCTGAATTAAACGCTAAGACTGATTTCAGTTCCAAGCCTGAGCCTGACTTCAAGGAATGAACTTTGGTGTGACGCTTCTCTTCAGGTGACTTCATAGAACTAACTAGTGAGTTTATTTGCCTTCCAGACAAACAAACGTAAATTTTATTTAGTAACATGGGGTCCCTCTATAACTTTGTACTGACTCCCAAAACGTTGACTACTTTGGTGGTTTGTATTACAGAATCGGCGATATATGTACTAAATAAGGTACCCCGGGGGGGTCCGAACTTCGAAACGCCTCCTCATTTGGTCCGGGGGCGGTCATAGGGTTATGACCGCCCCCGGACCAAATGAGGAAGCCATGCAAAGTTTGGTCGGACTGAGATCAGAGGTGTGGCCGCGCACAAAATACAGACTAGACGCACAATTATTCAAAAACCTAACGAACAGGCCTACTTCAACTGAAAGAGGCCGAAAATTGTGATTACATTTACTCCTTTCGCGGGAGACCTACGATGCTATGGCATTCAAGGCCATAGGCCATACCATCCACGGCCTGAAGCGCCAGGCATACAAGGCTCTGCAATTCTGGGCCTTAGACCAGGCCGAAAACATTGAAGCCGATTGCAGTGGTGAGTGTTTGTCACTCATCCGTGGCCTCACACGCATGGCCTACAATCCTGTCATTCTGGGGCATGAACACTTGGGTATACTTTTAATCTACTTTTTTTGTAAATCACCCAATAGATGACAATTATTACAGCGTGTGCCCTGAGTCCTGCCCACTTTTTAAAATTGCTTCGTTATGCTAGATTTGAGACGTGGTTTACAAGGTGTAAACCACACCATTCGAAAGGAGAGATTACAATTTTAAATGTTTGATTTGAACCAAACTGCTTCATATCTTTGTGAACATTTTTACATTTCTGCACATTATACGGCCAACGTAGCGGCTGCTAGTATTGGGTTGTAACATATATTCCCGCCGTTTTTATATTTTGTTTGTTTTCACTCCATATTTTTGAAGTTTGGCAAAGTGGATATAGTCATTCTGTTTTCTTGCCGCCTGGTATTTCCATTTCAAATTCCTGAAAGTTAAGTAAAATTAAGTTATTCGGAAAAATGGTGGCAATAAGTTTGTAGAGGAAAGAACGCTCTTTCGAATGACTATATCCACTTTCCCAAACTTCAAAAATATGGAGTGAAAACAAACAAAATATAAAAACGGCGGGAATATATGTTACAACCCAATATAATAAAAATCTGCTGTGGTCCGTAGCTGTCGGTGGCATGTGCGCACAGCGCGAACGCGTGTGCTTTCCCCCATGGAATATTCTGCCTGCCTTTGGGTGGACGTTTCCCTCTCTCGGGCTCAGATTTTTTTTCCGGTCGTTGAATTAGTTGTATCTATTTTCCAAAACATAATAGCCCCGGGGGAGAGGGGGGGGGGGAGTTCATAAGACATAGGACGAAAAGAAAACGGAGAGGGAAGGAATGGAACTGAGGCTTCCTAATTGCCGGCCAACTGTGATGCAATGTCACCACCGAACCTAAGACGTTCCGTTTTATCTCTTCATGTCATCCTTAACATTGCAACGGGAGAGAGAGACATTCTATACTACGCACATCCCCCGCTTCCTAATGATGGGAGTCAGACATGGACTTTTCCCCAGGGACATGTAAAACGTCTCCGCGTATTACACTTAGAGTCCCCTTTCATCTCTGGAGGAAGGAAGACTTCCTCGCTAGTATGAGATCTCCGCTCAAATATTTATAATTATCGGGATCCCGACTCCTTAATGAACAGGAGCCCCGTCCTCTCATTGATCGGCACTCACAAGGAGAGCGACTCCCGTGGGTGAAAATGGCGGAATCCTACCTGTATGGAACAGGAGCGCTTACTCTTGGATAGGAAAGACGTCGGCGTCGTAACTATCCCGTTTCTCTATCCCCAATTTCTCTAGTGGGTCTCAAGTTCTAGGTGTGCTTTTGCACACCTGGAGCGGGGCCTTGGTTATGACACCGCCGACGTCGTCTTTCTTGTCCATGTCGTTTCTCTATCCGTAATTTTCACTTGTAGGCTAACATGGAAAGTGGTGGAGATGGACTTCAGGGTTGGCTCGCACAGGGTCATGATATATCCAGGATACAAGTGCCACTCATTGAGAAGTCCGTTTCGTAAGCGTGAATACCCCCTTGAGGAAGGGGGGGCTGGGTAAGACGTATAATATCCGAGCAGCTGCTGTGTAGAGCAGTGAAAAGAACTTCGTTTGACGAAGTGAACGTTCAAGGGCAAACATAGGCGAAAGGAGTGGATGGGCGACCACGAGGTGCATGGTAGATGTGTTGGCGGGTCTTGGCAGGGCATGCTTCCGCTTTCAGTAGGGCTGCTCCAATAATCCCGCGGTATCTGCTCCTTTATTCTGCCAATGCGCACCACAGGCCTGCTTTAAACTCTATGAATCACTTTGCACGTGAATCGCCGGGATTTTGCTTAGACCTATTCCCAATCTCTTTTTTTCTGCCATTAGCTTAACCCTTATGTCACGTGGTTGGCGTTATGGCGCTGTTGAGGAATACGTATGCGTGTGGAGGCTTGCGTCGGTTCGCGCCAAGCTTCACGTGAACATGGAAGAATGTGGTAAACAGGATTTCTGCGAGTAAGGTTTAATCCCTTCAATAAGACATCCTCCAAGTGGAGGTCACCATGATTTGGGGAAGTGGTTGGAGGAGCTGTTGGCTGGAAGTGAGAACCTCTGCCGAGAAGTGGAGGGTCGGCAGGCGAGAATAGCTCCGTGGAGAAGTGTTGTATCGGCGGGCGTAGATGGCACCGTCGAGTAGTGTTGAAACGGCGGGGATAAACGGCTCCGTTGATTAGTGTTGAGCGAATGCTCCACGAATGCCCCGAATATCCGAGACCTCCACCTTTTAAGGGCAACTCTGGGCGGAGAAAGTAGTTCTCCGAGCCAAGGTGAAGGGGCTGGTACATGCCCCATGGCGAGGGCGAAAAGGGGTGAAAGGAGCATCAGGGGGCAACGAGAACATGACACTTATATGCTCAGCGCGCCGATCCATCGGCTCCGTCTAAATCATGCTCTTTTAGTTACATAAATGACTCAAAATGCTTTCCGAAACACAGGTGCTAACTTCAAAAGGTACGTATGCACTGTTTTACATAATGTGATGTTGTTCCGGACCAGAGAGGGATTTAGGCCAGGTACTTGGAAAATAGGCTGAGTGCGAAAGGGTTAAACTGAAATATTGGACCCATATTCATGATAAAAAGAAGTATTGGAACAACACAATAGGGCCTACAGGTTCCTCTGAGAACCTCTTGTGCCTGATGTGTCGGGGTTATTTTCCTGCGAGTTAGTATTTTGAGGAAAGTTGGGCAGAAAAATCGTGGAAAATCCCATAGGAGTGAATGGTGACTAGGCACAATGAGCCCAACACGTATGGCTTCCAATTGCAGCTGGCATGCCTATGCTGTTCCTACGGGTGGGCCACCTCCATTTATTTCTTAGCTCAGTGTCTCTCCCATAGCCATAGCAGGTACACGCAGCATGGCGTAAGGCCATTATCGTTCGGAAACGTGCGCGGCGGGTCGCGATGTGAATAGCGTGAGGTCGACAGGCCCACATACCACATTGTCTTACGAGGCTCGCTTACGATTCTCGCTCTTCCACCACTGCAGGTGGAAGCAGTTGACAAATGTTGGGGTTGGTCCTTGAAGGGAGCCACTTTTATTTCCATTAAAATTTTCGAAATTCTTGCAGAAGGGCATGATCTCGGTCCTCTCCACACTCCAAAATTACAGGAATATCAATTTCGAGATATGGGAGAACATTTACTTTCAGAGGTTATAGATATTCTTTCTAAGGAAGGTAATTATGATACTGGTAAGACAAAATTAAAGCGGTAAATACAATGCTTAAGAATGTATAATATATTAACAGATAATTAAAGAGTGCAACACGAATTTCTGTATAGGATAGATGCTGGCCCCATTAACAATGGCTTCAATTGGCAATTATCCAGCGAATCTTGCCTTTCTTCCCGATAGAACCGCATACTGAAACATACGATGGACTCTCCTGATATACCAGGTTTTCCTAAGTTTATATTGAGAGTACAACTAGGAGCAGTAGGGAAAATTTATGAAACTGAATTAATACTGGAAGAAAAGGGGAAGAGCAAAGAAACAGAGACCTTATTAGTTCCTTGGGACTAATGTTGGAACCCATTTTTTTTTCTCCATTCTGCCACTTTTCCAACCAGTACGAATCCATTCCTTGTTAAATACACATGGGCCAAGTTGGTCACTTTTTCGGTGTTGAACCTTGTTCTCAGGCCCCGTATAAGCAATTAACTGTTACGCTCAGAATTTTAATCCATTTCGGAATATCATGTGGAACATTATTGATGTGTGGTTTTCGAATCAGTATGGCATAAATACGATATTCCGTTTTCTTTTTGCTCAAGGATATGATTCTCATCCCGGATCACTTCAAAATATGGATATCTTGTCAAACTTCTGAATAAGTTTGAAGCCTTATCGCAAACAAGAGATGGAAAATACACTCACCCTTAGGGAGAAACGGCAAATGTGGCGAATTCTGGAAGAATGAACTCCGCGAAATATCTTCAATCAGCGGGATGAGTGGCGAGTTGATTAAATAAATTTGGTTCTAATATCCACTGAAGCTCAACAGGTGCTTCGTTGTAAATTCACTGTGTCTGGATTAAATGGGGGAAATGCAGGTCAAGATATAATACTCGTCTCTCGCGACCGTTGGCTTTTCCTTGTCATTCATCTGCTCAACCTCGAAATACTTTAAGATAGGACACACGCACAAACACGCACACCAGCTGGTATTGCAGTCGTCACTTGCATGTCTTATGGACAGCACGTGCGAGTACGCCTGTATGAGGGGTAATCGCGTGAATGACCTTCATGTACCACCCATGCTCACCACGGCACTTCCGCGAAATGGAATATATCTCTATTCACATGCGAGGGTACGAAAACAATCGTTGGTCCTCTCGCCCGAACAACTTTCACGCTGGTACACTCTCACGCTCTCGTACAGACCCTCGCACGCAAACTAAAAATAGGCACTTAACCTTTGGCGCTTGGGTGGAATCCAGTGCGAACGGGAAGCCCATTAGGGCTGAGAGGCACGGAGAACCGTCTCGAGCGAGAGGAGAGAGAGGGGGAGAGAGAGCGCGCTCCCCCTCTCTGTAAAGGTCCTCTCTCTGTGTACTTCCTCACTTAAATGGATCAATGCCGAGCACGTGTTCATGCGCGGAAAGGAAATTCTACCGCCATTCTCTTTTGACTCGTGGCCGAGTGACTCCAAAAGTGCAATTTCACAAGGGTCTTTCCATGAGTCAAGGAGATGGGATGAAGTACATAATATGAACTGAATCATTTTAATGCGGCTGGTTGCCTTGCCTTCTACGAGCGATGGAGGCTCTGCAAAACCTCGGAGTTCACCTTCATTCTTTCTCGGATGATCTTTATTTCTAGGGAGATGCCTCGATCGTAACTGTTGGCTGGTAAACCTACTGCATGACGGAGGAAACGAAGTGCTCTGTTAGCCTCTGCAGATCATGGTGCCTCCTTGCATATCATTCATATTTTAAAGGTTCTACGGGGTTACAGGCCGTTGAGTCCCGATCCTTCATCCCGCGGGGTTACCGGAGGATTCCAATGCCCAGATTTCGTAAGGCACCTTTTGCCCTTGGAGTACACGAGTAAGCCTCAAAAGGTCTTCCTCGGCTGATTCCTGGTCTCGGAGTTTCGGGACTGAGTGGACCCTGGTGGAAACAAGAAAAAGGGGAAATTCTGAGACAGCACAATCAAACATATATTTTCATAGTATTCAACTATCTACGAGTAGTTCAGGGTCGTCCTCGTCGGACTAGGCGAATAAGTCCTAGAACTTGCAGTCCCTGCAGGCGGTCCACGTCTGGATTCCTGGTCCCCGAGATCTTCTCCCCTTAAACCAAGTGTGAATGGTGATGTAAATGACGTATTAAGCTTTGTGGGCGGCTATCGGGCAGAACTGGTTCGTGCCAAACGGCCGGATCTCAGATCTCGGTCGAATCTATTCCAGTTGGGACACCGTCCCCTGGTCGTGGAGAGAATCCCTATAGTATTCAGGGCTACTGTCGAACTTGATTTGGCTGAAATGTGGTTGATCCGGGTTTCGAGGCATGATAATCCTGTGTGCTAAATTTCCTCAAAATTGGAGGTGGTGTGTTCTTACCTACTGATTAATAATTCATGGAATCATCCAATAATGAACCTCCACTAATGGCGCATGAGCACCTGCACTTTCTCATACAGGCACAGCTTATCAGGGAAGACCTCCTCGATCAAACGAATGACACCACCGAGGAGGCAGGCACGAAAAACGCAACCAGATAAGCTACTCGTTCAAGCTCGCTCTTATGAGCAGGCCATGGATTCATGAATTGAGGCACCCATCCTTCAAGATTGCCTGGAAACTCCCCAGTCAACGTATCCTGTTTATTGGACCTATTAAGAACTTAGCATTTTCTTTCCTCTATTCAAACCCACTGAACCCCGACCTCCACAATTTCAACAAAAGGGCGGAACCAATTCCGCAATGAAACAAATAGTACATCGGATTGCAGACACTTCCTGACCTACTGATCTACTCAAAAAGGCTACTCTCTCTTGAATAGTTTCATGAAAAAATGGCTCTTCAGTTTAGAATGAATACTTTTGTGTAATAACGATTGTGTATTTTGTTTACACCATTATTCATATTAGGAAATATTCTTTCAACGGGCATGCCTCAGGCGGACTGCGGTTCTATAAGAAGGAATTTCGCGATTCATCTCGTAGTACCATCTGTCCCTGGGTTCAGCAAGGAGGAGCAATTTTGATTCTTTCAGGAATCATTTTTGTGCGTTTATATTATAGACATATTCCCCAGAAGTTAGATTAAAAGCTCAAAACGATTCAAAATGGCAGAAGATTTCTTGCCCGAAGAAAAAAGCAACGTTTTTTGTTAGTGAGTGCCTTTGCTATCGGAAAAATTTACGTGCTTCTTATCGGTCTCCACGGTGACCTTAATCATATCTAGCATTCTTTCCAACAAATCGGTGGCAACAGTATAAGGAAACTCACTAATATCCTTCATTTCGTCACCGTGGTCAATTTTCGGCAGCACCTTCAGTGAAATCGTTGAGACTGCCTTGCACGTAGGGAACCTTTCAGAGGTGGTTCACTCCGATCGAAAAATGTCGAGTCCGGCCTTGAAAACCATCGTGATCGAGAAAGACATGGGTGATCATATTGGCCTTGCAACGGACATCTCCGAGTCCTTCAAGACCGGACCTTCGTGGTGTGATGCCGTTATTCTCATCGGAGACAGCAAATTCTATTCGTGCAAAGGTATCCTCGCCTCCATCTCCCCTTATTTTCGAAAACTGTTCTCTGCTGACTGCGGAGACGTCTGCCAGAGAGAGATCAAGCTGGAAGGCTTCTCCAAAATCGGATTCAAGGCGATTTGGGACTACATACATGGAACACGAGTGGAGGTTGAAGGGGAGGAAGGGGCATTAGCCACTTTTCGAGATGCACATTTTCTCGGGATCAAACGTTTGTGCGAAAAAGTAAGCATAGCCATCAAGGCATTCCTGGAACCTGAGAATGCCATCCGCATCCTCAAAATCGTCGAGAAATCCGAATACAGAGAATTGCGGGAAGCTGCCGTTGCGCTTATTTCTCGCCGATTTAACGAGGTCGTCTGCACGCAGGATTTCCTGAGTGTCTCTTTCGAAACGTTGGCGTCATTCTTGGATCGAGACGAATTGCAGGTTTCTTCCGAGAAGGAACTGTACGAATCGACGCGGAAGTGGTTGGATCACGATTCGAGCCGGAAACGTCATTTACCGGATCTCCTAGACAAAATCCGTCTCCCTCTCCTGCCGTACGAATACTTGAGAACGGTGCTACTCAACGATCAAGTCATTTCTGGGGATCCGAGAAGCCTTAGTGCGATCACAGATGCTATCGACTATCACATTCCCGAGCGCCGTCACGGCGTCGATAAGGCGAAAACCTTACCACGAAAAGTGATATCAGATACGATTTGGTGCATGGACAACAGCAACATCTTTCGCATCAGTCCGGATAATTGGAATTTGGATGAAGTCACTCACAATCCCTTGAAAGAGGTGTCATGTTCCATCGCAGGAATGGATAACAAACTGTACGTGACAGGGAAAGGCGAGATGAAGATATTCGACGTCGAGAAGGAGGAATGGAAGGAAGGACCGAAGCCTTTCGAGTTTGTCGGATGGGCGGCGACTGCCGTCTCTCCTGGGTCGATATTCGTCTGCGGTGGGAGGAATCAAAAGAACGAACACTTAAAAAGCGTATTTCGCCTCGAGGTGGAAACGCGGGAATGGGTACGACTCAGTGACATGAGGTTCGACCGGCGGTTAGCAGGAGCGTGTTATTACGACTCTTGCCTTCACGTCATCGGAGGAATTCATCATTCCAAGAAACACGAGCGTTTGGACCTACGCACGTCCCGATGGGAAGAGCTGGCTAAGCTCCCTCAAAATAGATGGAACCACGCTGTCTCTCCTCAAGGAGATGACCTTGTCTTGTCCGGGGGAAACGACCTTCGAATCAAAGGAATGGGCTCTGGCAATAAAACGGAAGTGTTCGTCTACGACAGAAGGAGAAATTCGTGGCGGGAGGGACCAAGCATGCTCGAAGGACGGGAACGCCACGGACTCGTTTATTGGAACCGAAATTTGTACGCTGTTGGAGGAGTCAGAAATTCGTCTGTGGAAGTGTTTAATGAAACGAAGTGGGAAATAGTGAAGACATATGATTGTATTAATTTGCAGAGTGCTTGCCGAATGATTAATTGAGAATATCTGCTGAGTTTTCTTCGCGACAAACGCATCAAACACAAGTCTTTTAATTTCGTTTTAAATGCGAATCCCATTTAGAATAAACGAAATCGGTTCCCTCCCATTATTATTTTCTTCTTTGATCTGGAGATTATTCATGAGTTGGCAACGGAAATGATAATTGATCGCGCATGCGTTCTAGTTTTTCCCATTTCAAATAAAATATGCGCATATATACCGCAGCAAATTGTGGACGAATTTTGGGATGGAATCCCTTTCGATTATTACTTTTAGAAAATAAATGATCAATGAACACCAGAAATGGGATGAGTTTTATTTTACTGCTCTTTCACGTTTTTCTTTTCTTCTTTTGCGCGTGAGAATTCTTTGAATCTGTAGACTTTCGCATATCTTATCGGTCTTTTTCAGACCGATAAGTTGCACATAAATTCTTCCAGATAGCAAAGGCACTCTGATGCATTGCTTTGGTCTTCGAGCAGGAAATCGACTGCCATCGCTTGCATTTATTTTCGGGGAGCATTGGGCCTATCCAGAGTTCCTTGAAGCGTCTCGGCTCGTTCGAGAAGAAAGTGCCTTGTAAGTTATGGTATTTATGTATGTAAGGTAAAGTATGACGAACGAACTGGCTGCCACCATGCTAATTTAGGGATGACCGGATGAGGCATCTCCGTATTCCACCAAATCGATCGGCCACTGCAAACCAACTTTCAATCTCAACTCCTATGAATTCAGTACAATAATGTCTCCTATATTAAAAAGGGGAGATCCAGACCACGATATTAAGGCCGAATATGTCATGTATTTGATATAGATAAAGCTCGATCTCCGGCAACACTGGAGGAAGATTGTGACCGGAGCCATCACACTAAGCCTAAATTAAGGACATTTAAAGTCATATTGTAATGGCGTGCACTGCAAACCAACAAAAATGACTTTTTTGTCAAAGACAAAAATAATCTTTCGTTTGGAAAGATTATTTCCTCCAAAGATCCTCCTCCAAAGATCCTCCAAAGACCCTCCTCCAAAGATTATTTCCTCTTTCCTCCAAAAACATCCCAGGGTAGATGTACTGCGAGCACCAAGATTAACTACACTTAATTCTTCCTCCCAAAGCTCATGTATGCGATTCCGTGTCGACATGCAAGAGGGAGATATTTCTGGAGTAGCTTCGAATGAACAAGAGAGAGGTGACATCTTCAATTTTCAAGATGAAATGCCAACGTTTTGGCAGTCTGATGTCGACAATCCGAGAAGAGCCTGTCAGTCCAGAGAACTCCCGCTGCAATCGGCCGACTGCGATCCGTTCCGACGCCTCACAATTGCCGTCTACGAGAATCCCATCACTAAAGGTAATGCCATCGTCGCGGTCCCTTCTCACGGGTACCGAATCATTCTCGAAGGTCGAATGACTAGACTTCACTGCCCGCGATAGGGAGATCCCCATTAGACATGCCCTCGACCATACAGACGGTGAGAAGAAAATCGGAGTTTTCACAAGGGAACTCAAACTATTTTCGAGTTCGATGGTGCTTCTTCCGTTGATGCCAGCGCTGGCATGACCTCGAAGTCATTCATCCCGTCCATGAATTTCCTTTGAAACTTTTACACGAGAGGACAAACATCGAAGTATTTGGAGAACTAGGGCTAATACGTTGTCTGGGAATGCGAATGGAGAGAAAGGAAGAAGATAACGTAAAACCTCTTTGAACGGCACGAAGCCGTCCTCGAATATGATGTCAAGGGGAGTAAAAAAAAATATTGAGTTTACATCACTGTATCTATGCACTAACAAATTCTGTGAATACTAGCCGACCCGTGGAAGACTTCCACGAACACGAGTTCATTCAGCGGCCCTAAAACTCAGTGGTATACATCTGTATAGCCAGCAACCCCTATTTCCCATTATTTACGTGTCCCCACGTGAACCCTCGGAGTCCCCATTCATCCCGTTGAAGGGAGGATGACTTCCTCGCCGGTGTGAGATCTTCCCCCTTACATATATCGGCAGTTTTCCAAGTTTTGGGGAGGGAGGGGGGGGGGGGGGCGCAAATCGTAGAATGACTTTCTCCCATTTTCAAGAACGGATCCGACTGTTGCGAAGGCCGGAAAGTGCAAGCGTAAGACGGGCACCCCAACGCGCGGATGTCTTCCACGAACTATTTCTCGGGAATTCCCGAGCTCTGTCAGCAGCCCTAAAACTCAGCGGCCCTCTCAACGATACGAATGATCCGTGGTAGACTTCCACGAACTTCGGGTCGGTCTAAGCCATGTGTGTCAAACTGCCGGCCAACTATTTGATTTCGTCCGGCCTGCAAAGTCCTCTTCAACCGTTGGTTTTGAAAGAGCGTAGACTATTTCAACCTGTTGGCAATTGAAACGTTGGTGCAAGATGTACGAATGTGGGCTCAACAACTCCTGAAGGGTTCCATCCGACCATCAGTTCAGTCAAGTTTGCTATTTCTGGCCTTGGCTAAGCATGTGACACAGTCAGGGTCGTCAACACGAATTGTGAGTCCTGGGGAAATATTCACGTAAGGCACTCCACTCTTTCCACTCTTCCCCTCTCCATGCCGCTTCAAACACACTCAGTGTATTTGAACTCTTCATTGCAAACGAACGCTACGCCAATAAACAATACTACAGACATCATCCGGTGTGGCCGGTCCTTCCCCCCCCAAGCAAGGGACACGGGGAAAATTGCCCATTTTGCCCTCCCCCCCTCTCACAACGGTCCTGAACGTAATCGGGAATCCATGAGTTCAGTCAACACTTGAACACTACGCAACAGCCGCTCTCTCTCTGTCGTTCTCGAGAACGAATCCGACAGTCGCGAAGACTCGAAAGAAACTGCTCGCTCTCGAGCGAGACGGAGACCCCAACCTGTGGAAGACGTCCACGAACTCTGGGTCGACCAAACCGTGTAGCATTTTCGGATATTCACGAGTTTACTCAGCCGCTCTGCGCAGCAGCCGCTCTGACACTGTACGTCTTGCGCATCCCCTTCCTTCTTATTCGCAGGGGTGTTCACGCCTACGATAAGGAATTTTATCGGACGGGACTCTTACCCGGTATCGATCTCGACGATGGTTCGTCGGTTAAGTCCATCTCCATCACTTTTCATGTGGGCTCATGAGTGAAACATGCGCTAGAGAAACGGGACGGTTACTACGCGGCCGACGGCGTCTTTCCGATCCAAGGGTTCCTGTTCCATGCAGGTGGGATCCCGCCGTTTTCACCCTCGGGAGTCACTCTCCTTGTGAGAATCCCGATCAATGAAAAGACGGTTTTCTGATTGATGGAGGGGTGGAGATCCCGATGAATATATATGATCTGATGATGAAGTATATGAAGAGATCTCATCCCGGCGAGGAAGTCATTTTCCCTTAAGTGATGAAAGGGGACTCCAAGCGTTATACGCGGGGACGTTTTACACGTCCCTGCTGAAAAAGTCCATATCGGATCCCCGAGTCCGTATCGGGAGCGGGGAGTGTGCGTAGAATGCATCTCTCCCGTTCTCGTATTTGGGATGGCATGGAAAGGAGTTCCGATCGTATTCGGTTTGGTGGTGTAGTAGATAAGTACCCGTCTGCCAATTAGGAGGCTCCAGGATCGATTCCCGCCGCTCCATTGTTCCCTATCGATATGCCATCTGAACTCTTCCCCCCCCCCCCGCCCTCCCCCGCCCTCCCCGGGCTATTACGTTCTCGAGAATGTATCCCACAGCCGCTATGGCCGGAGGGAGAGGGAGAGGGAGAGGGCGAGACAGACACACGAAGCCGGCAGGATAAGGCGCGACGCATGCGCACATGACACTGCGGACATACAGACGCCCAAGCATAATATACAGGGTGTCCCATAGAGATAGAGCCTCCCTCCACTGCCCAAACCAAAAGTGCTGCACATATGTATGATACGAGAGCATTGTAAAGCGCATCCATCGACCATTCTAACGACATCTTTATCTTTCCCAGATGGCTTGTGGTGACTCGGAAAAATTGCGACTTGTGGACCGCATCCGCTCCGTCACTTTCCGAGAAGCGCGAGATTCATTAGTCAATCGTGGATCGCTGAAAGGATCAAAAGGTCTGGAAATTTCGTGAAGATTAATTGGAATAAAAGCCCCATGAGTGTGAAATGTCTACAGTAGACATTCCGGTCAATCCACTTATTCCAGTTAATCTTCCCGAAATTCCTAGACCTTTTGATCATTATAATGAAAATCTAATCCAACTGCTCCATCATCCCCCAAATTAGGCTGACTTTTTCGCTAGTTCGGCCAAACATAGAATGGATGCGGCTCGCTTAATGTGCCTTCTTCCTGTTTTCTCTCAGATTAGTTAGGGTATATAGCAAAAATTCAAAATCACTGCGTGAAGAAGTTTAAGGGCTGAGCTTACCCTATTACCACACGTAACAGCTTCTGTTTCAACGAAAATGGGCAGTTTCGCCATCCGTTCAGCGTGACTACAAATTAACATGACTGTTTCTTTTTCATCTTTCGCAGCTAAAATATGCACCAACGCAATCTAGTCACCATGAGCTTGCGATTGATATATCACATGTTCCATTTGACTGGTCGGAAGTCTTTCCCTCGTGGATAATTGTTAATTACCAGTAATAAAAATACAATTAGCAATCAGATGTAAAGGGCATCGTTGATATCGACGAGACTGCCTAGTCCGATCCAAGAGAGAGCAATAAAAAGGTAGCATAAAGGAAATCAAGTAATTAACTTTTTAATTAATTAATCAACTACCACATGATATTTTTTATGCAAGGTTTTTGACCATAACAATCAATATGAGACCACTCTAACATTCACACGATTTATCTTTCATGGTTAGGTGATTCGGTAAACTGCGTATTATGTATATGGATGAGACACCCCGGAATGATGACTCGGGACTTCCAAGATACGAGTTTACACTTCGGATTCATATAATGCGTCATTCTGCTCCACGCGGTGCTCCCTAATCGGAGCAGAGAAATGTTGTCGTTCCCTCTCTGCCGCACCTGTGCAGATAACCGACAGCAGGAGCCTTCCCATCATGCCGATGAGGCCCTATTATGTGGGCCACTTCCCTCATGATTCCAAGGATCTTTTCCAAGTCGATATCGACACATTTAAGAAAATAATACATGATGCAAGAGGAAAGCGAGTGGGATGTATGTATGAAACGTTGTGAGCAACCTGAAATGAATTCAGCTGGAAAATGGTAAAAAAAAGCAAAAAGAATCCCGGATTGCTAGCTGCCGCAAAATTGACCCTGAACTCTTTTTGGGGGAGGTTCGGGATGTGCACAAATTAAGCAGGACCATTTTCGAGAAGAGTGCACTCGATAAGAATCGCTTTCTTGCAGATTCAAAAATGAAAGTCAGTGCCAAATACGAGCATCTGCCTTAGCAAACTGCTACAGAAATATTCATTGCCGGTTTTGCTAGATGTCATGCTCGATCGAAACTTCAATCCACCTGTCAACGGTTGGGCAGGGCTGTTTTATGCTATGACACGGATTCCGTCTTATACACGAGTGACAGAAAAACGATCCGCAGTTGGGAGATTTTCTCGGCGAGTTCACAGACGAGTTGGAGGGAGACCACATCGTTGGTTTCGAATCGAATGGGAAGGATCTCGTATGGATCGGAAAATGTCCCTCACGGAGAGCATACGTCAGTTTATTTGCATACATGAACCATCCCGCCTTGCGGCATGAGGAAGCAGACGACAGAGCAGGCACCGGCCCCCTGACGGCTGGAGAGGACGACCCTCAGGGGAGAAGGCAATACCATGTCGTACTCACGCTTCTCTGGACCCCTTATCACTTTCCACGTGAACAACGCCCTCGCCCTACCGACCCTGTCATGCCTTCGGGCGCCATACAGGGGCTATGTCTCTCTTTACGTTAACTTCGATGTGATTAGCAGCATTGTCGAGACCAGGGTGATGGGAAGTAGCTGAGATCCACTTCTACCTTTCGTGTCGCGTCAGTGCGATAGACAGGAACGATGGAGTGGAGTGTGGATGAGAAAGTGAAGGCAGCGTCGTGGGACATCACGTAAGACGAAGACCGTGGAAAAAATGCGCGACGGTTCACTAGGGAATTCCACCGTCCTGCACCGTACCGCGAAACAATCGTGGCATGGAGTTTAGAATTTAGAAGATTGAGCGAGAGCCACATGCTATTTATTCGCGATTTCCTTCGGAACCTTATCGTACATTGCCCTCGATCCGATTCGGACGTTAGGGCTGCCTCTTCTCTTTCTGGATATTCTTGTCCTAACAGTAAGAGAACAATATTTCGCGTCGGCCATAGATACGACAGAATGACGTTTTTCCCCTCTGGAGGAAGTGCGTGCATCATATCGTTCGCCAAGGTGAATTTATCACATCGAACATTCGTTCGTTCACATTCAGGCCCACACTAAAAGAAGACTCCCCAGTGTCGTCCCTCTTCCTCTGACTTGATCCGATTTCTTCCGGAGATTTGAGTGAAATCGCCGAGAGTGTGCTTCGGAAAGCGATTCCGTCGAACGTTGTTCACTCCGTTCCTAAGAATGACATCTCCAGCATCGAAAAGAAAAACCATTGTGAGCGAGAAAGACATGGACGGTCACGATGGCCTTGCGAAGGACATCTCCTCGTCCTTCGAGACCGGACCCTCCTGGTGCGACGTCGTCATCCTCGTCCAAGGCAGCAGATTCTACTCCTGCAAAGGTGATCGTCGCTTCCGTCTCTCCCTATTTTCGGCAAATGTTCTCGACCGACTTCAGAGATGTCTCCCAGAGAGAGATCAGGTTGGAAGGATTCACAAACATCGGATTCGAGCCCATTTGGGATTACATATATGGAACGCGAATAGAAGTAGAAGGGGAGGAAGGGGCATTGGCTACTTTCCGAGATCCGCATTTTCTCGGTATGAAACGTTTGTGCCAAAGAATTAGCGCGACCATAAAGGCATTCCTGGATTCGGAGAATGCCTTTCGTGTCCTTCAAATCGCCGAACAATACGATTACCAAGACTTAAGGGAAGCTGCCGTTGCGCAAATTTCTCTCCGTTTCCACGAGGTCGTGCAATCACGGGACTCCATGAGTATCTCGTTCGAGACCCTGTCTTCGTTCTTGGGTCGAAATGATTTAGTAGTTTCCTCAGAAAAGGAAGTGTACGAAGCGACGCGGAAATGGCTGGATCACGATTCGAGCCGGAAACGCCATTTACCGGATCTCCTGGAGAAAATCCGCCTCCCTCTCCTGCCGTACGAATACCTAATGTCGGTGCTGCTGAAAGACGCAGTTATTTCCGGGGATCCGAGGTGTAATAAGGCCATCACAGATGCGAGGGACTTTCACATTCCAGAACTCCGGCACACCGTCCCTAAGGAAAAAACCAGATCGCGAGCGACGCCGGATTCCATTTGGTGCATGAACGGCAACGGCATCATCTATCGCATCAGACCGAATAATTGGGACTTGGATGGAATCACTCGCAATCCTTTAAATGTTCATCATGCCTTTGCAGGAATCGACAGAAAACTGTACGTGACAGGGAAGAGCGAGATGAAGATATTTGACACTGAGAAGAATGAATGGATGGAAGGGCCGAAGCCTCCCGAGTACTTTCGATGCCCGGCGACTGCAGTCTCCCCCGGATCCATATTCATCTGCGGTGGACATAATGAAAATAATGAAAATGAAAGAAGTGCATTTCGCTATGATGTGGGATCACGGGAATGGGTGCGACTCGTCGATATGAAGTATCACCGGCGGTTAGCAGGCGCGTGTTATCACGACTCTTGCCTTCACGTCATCGGAGGAAACCCAAATTCTAATAAGCACGAGCATCTGGATCTGCGCACATCCCGATGGGAGGAGCTGGCTCAGTTCCCGAAACAGTGGTGGTACCATGCCCTCTCGCCTCGATGACCTCCTCCTGGCCGGGGGATGTGACATCGTCGTCAAAAGGGATGTTTTCGTGTACGATCGAAGGAGAAACACCTGGCGGGAAGGGCCGAGAATGCTGGAAGGACGGTCCGGTCACGGACTCGTATCTCACGACGGAAATCTGTATGCCGTCGGAGGAGTTAATAATTCGACTGCGGAAGTGTTTCTTGGGACGAAATGGGCGATTGTGAAGAGATATAATATCAATGATTTTCAGAGAGCCTGCCGAATGATGAATTGAAGAAATTTATTCTCCCTGAGCAAGAAACGCGCGAAATTTGAATAGTTTCTCTTTTTTTAATTTGGTTCTCATCTTCATGAAAATAACTATTTTTGAAACCTTTTCTAAAAAAAATTTTTTGCTGAATTCGAGGCCGTTCGTGAGTTCCTAACCGAAATTAGTTTTTAATCGCGGAAATGTATTAATTGTTTCCCTCTGCAAGAAAGTTTGCACATACATACGTCAAAAGTAACAGGAATATCCGTGAATTTATTTTTTTTTTCAAGAAAACGCGTTGGCGTGGTAACGGAGCGAGGAACAGGTTTTATTTTTCCTCCAATTTTTTAAAACTTTTTTTGGAACTTTTCCTGTCTTTGCATTGCATAGGCCATAGACGAAATTCTCGAAACAGATCTACCTGCGTTTTATGCATAGGTCCAAGGGGATTTTGTGTCATAAAGGAAACCAGAATGTAAACATTAACATCTAAGATCTTCGCTAATTGAATTGCATGGATTGGACTAATTGAAGCTGATGGTGTCCTGTTTCTTTTCAGAAAGCCCACTCCACATCAGGACGTGCCAGTCATGGAATGCACCCACGGCCATCCTGGATGAACCTGAATTGTTTCCCCAGAGTCCCATCTCCTTCCCGCAACTTTTACTTCTGCACGGAACGGAATCCCCGATTAAGTTACGATTTCCCAAGCAGGAGATGGCATCGTCCTCTGGCGATTCATAATTCTCGCTGGCATGGGAATAATGCCATGTAGGCGAATGTTGGATATATGATAATATGATCTCAATAATAGTGGTTCTCAATCCTTTATCACCAAAGGTACTTTTTTGTCAACAACATTTGGCGGCACCCCTGCATAGACTGCCGGCAACAATAAACATAAATGAAAATAATGAAATCCGAGCTTCTAAATTTATTCAGGAAAGGATCCATTCTAAGGGATCTTATTAAGACAACCACTTTAAGATTCTTACAAACCATGAAAGGGACATTTGTCCCTTTCGCTCTGTCATGGATGTGCAGGAAGCTGTATCCGCACGCTCAGTTTCTACGGAAATTGCTGATGTGTACTCTCTTTTCTGAAACTCTTTTCAAATAAAGTGAAGCTTTTTTGTATATACTAGTAGTTCTCTCATGGGAATGTTTTCACTTTTCTCCCTCCTTCATCTCTCGTCACCTTCCTCTTTCTCTCATACTCAACATTAAAAAAAGTACATAGCTCTTCACACAACTTGGCGACCTAACCCAGATGTCACCTTTTGGCCAGAACACTTAAAGCTGCCAGGATCTGTCATAATCTCCCCAACCTCTCTCATTAGCCCTCTTGTCACTAGGGCTTATGATGTGGTCTTTCCTGCCAGCTATCAATCTCTCCTCACGAGGACACGATGTAAAGACGATGGCGATGTAGCAATATTTACAGCTTTCAATCAATTAACTAAACATTGTTTACTTAACAACAATGTTGTACTGCCAGGACATAAAAACCTTCTCACTTCCTCCGAAACTGGTGGGCCTAAAATTCAATTGCCCCAAAAGATATGTTGGTTTTCAAGCATAAATAGATGATAGCTGTTTCTGTTTATCATGATTATCACCCTAATCTAATCACCCTATACGTTGAATCCATCAGACGGACTGTCGGTTTTCAAGCGGGTCATGGAGTCGGAGTGATGCAATAACGAAGGCGCACAAGCAGGCTTTCTCCCTCTCTCCGCACCTTCCCCGTCCCACTTCCCATAGATGTCCTTACTCCACGTGCCTTGACTTTCCTCGCTATGCCCCCCCCCCCCCCCCCCCCCCCCAATCCCATTCTTGGGAGCAGAGTGGCTGGTGGAAGCGTGCTGGGCCCATAACCCAGAGGTCCGTGGATCGAAACCACGCTCTGCTATCTAAGGACAACTTTCTAAAACCCTACCTTTTTATATATCATTTTCAAGATCACCTTTTTCTGATTAAGCCATGTTTGTCTACGAGGAAACTTATTTGGCCTGAAACCTCAATTTTCGCCCTTCTATCTTCGGAGAGTTATTGATGCTTACCCTATTGAGATACGTCCAACATCCGTATCTCCCCTCCTCCCCTTTACATTCCTGTGTTATCAGACATTAAGTCTATATGGGAAATAAGAGATCGCCAACCTCTTCCAGGAATATCCCTGCTCCCATTTCAGCTATTTTCCCGAAATTTGTATTGTGTAGACATTGATTGTTCTTAACATATTTAATCCCATTTATTATTGCCAAAACGAGACAAGGAACAACTATTCAAGGGAAATTTGTAGAAAAAAAAGGATAAAGGACTCCAACACCTTCTGAGTGCCTCGTCGTCCTACCACCTTAAACGGTGGGATACATTCACTCGTTTATTCGCACAAGCATGCACACTCAATGGAATAAGGATGTTCATATGAGGCTGTGCTTCATTCACTCGCTCATTAAGGCTTTCATGCATACATATTGTCATTGGATTGGATGGAGGAGTTGGGAAGTAGCTAAGCTCATAATAATAAGCTCATAATGGGCATAGAATATAACTACACTCTTGGTAAAGAGTGAGCGATATACGTAAAAGGGAGAGAAACTGGAGTTAGCGACTTCATTCCCTAAATCCGGGGGGGGGGGGTTGAAACGCACTGGGGTTCACAGAACCACGAAGGATTTGTGACTCTTCCAAGGATAATTCCAACCATGGAACTGATTCCATTCTAATGAGACAATGTGCTCGACATCTCTGGGATACTCTGCAGGCTCAAAAATGCTACCTGGAAGATGATCCACGTGGTACATTTACTCCATCTACTTCCTCCCTAAACCTCTACAGGGATTTTTGGGCTTGATATTTTTTTTCCACTACTGGTGCAGAGTATTTTGTAATCTGGGGGGAACAGTGACCTGGGGGAATTATTAATACAATGAAAACTCCCAATAAAATGTTAACATCTGTGGCATATATGCAGTTGGGGATCAGTTTTTGACCTAATTAAAATACTTAAATTCAGAAGTCCACATGTGTGCCAGCATCCCAATTTAAACCACTCCTCCTTCCTCTCTGGGTTCCTTCTTTACCTTCATGAACAGTGCTTCTACGTACATCGTGAGAAGAGTGGCTGGTGGAAGCGTGGTGGGCCCGTAACCCAGAGGTCCGTGGATCGAAACCACGATCTGCTACTTTTCAAATGTTATTCCTTCGCCTAGTGGATTCTCTGAACATGAAGCTACGTTTTTATTGCTTTCCCCAATTCCTGCGTTTCATGGTCTCGAAACAAGTTTGCCTCCTGGTTTTAGAAGAGTTTAAGCATACGTACATCATGCGGCTCGATGGTGAAAAAGTTTGGCTTGATTTGCATGAAAACGCACGCAGTTTAGGAAATGTCACTTGATTTATAAAATTTATTCGAAATCGCACTGGAATGACTTCTGCCGTTTTCGCTGTATTGACAATAAGTTACGAACTTCATTCGGCGATTTACTACTTGCAGTGCTCATCGGAAAGAGATCCAAGAGCAAAAAATTGTTGATATCGAAACATACCTATTATAAGTCTGAGTAACATAAGAATTGCAGGAGAGCACGTTTCAAATTTCAGGCTGAAAAAAAATCGGAGGACTCCGCCTTAAGGCGCATACGCATTCAATCCCTCTCCAAGTTTCTCTCCTTCCCATTCCCCTTCACTGCGCCGTAATTCCGTTCTACAGTGAGGGACAGAACTGACAATGTTTGACACGGCTCTACTTGATGATTCGAGTATGACGTACTCATTTAAATTGAAATTTCAGCTTTCATACTCCTACTTCCTTGCTTTCTATTGGTACTAGTCCCGTGTGAACTGGCTTCCTATTGGTTGAGCTACAGTCGTTCAAAGTCAACCTGTTCATTGTCGCAGTTTTGTCCCTCACACTCGGGCATACAGAAAAGCGAAGTCACCATTTTGCGCATTTTCCTTTGGCCCTCAACACATCCTGGACACCTCTGGGCATGCTCTCGAAAAAGTCAAGGCATGTTTGGATTGGAATGTCGCCCCACTCGGTATTGAGCCGATGTCGCAAATCCTAAATTCTGGCTGGCACATTTTCGTACCACGCCAGCCTCCGCTTCAAATGTTGCCACAAGTGTTTCATTGGGTTGAGGGCCGGCGACTGTGCTGACCATTATAGGACCTCGATACCATGGTCCTGGATTTCATTGACGAGCCAGCCGCGAGGATTGTTTCGTATGATTGTACAGCTGACTTTTCCCAATTCGAGCTGGTAAAACTTCATTGTCGGAATCAATTCGTCCTCGAGGATGCTTGTATGCAGCTTGGCATCCATTCTTCCCTCCATTTGACAGCCATATCCTACTCCCTTGGCCGACATGCAGCCCCAAAACATGTCAAATGAAAGGAAGAATGGATGCAAAGCTGTATACAGGCATCTTCGAGGACGAATTGATTCGACCATGGAGTATTACCGGCTCGAAGTGGGAAAAGTGGCGCTTCAGCAGGACAATCATCTTCACTCCTGACGGCAGATGGCAGGAAAAATTAAATTTCAGTTGGCAAATCTCCGCGGTCACACACCAGGACCTCGCGGGTCACGGGTTACTCATCACTGCACTAATGCGACTATAGTGAGAGGGTGACTGCGCCTAGAAAGGTGCAGCGTCTCGGCATACGGGATGCTCCTCCATTCATACATAATCAATGGTCTATATTCTATTATTTGACATTTTATCTCCGGAATGACTTCTGACGTACTCGGTACACAAACAAGATCTGAATATTACTCGGTGATTTAATATTTTTAGGTCTCATCAGAAGGAGATCCAAGAGCAGAAACAATTCATATTGAAACATATTATATAAAGGGCTGAATAGCAGCAATCCTGCCAGAGTGCGCGTTTCAAATTTCAGGCTGGAAAAAATCGGGGGAGAACTTCTCCTTTAGGCGCATAACCTGTTTCTTTTTTCTATTCTCTCATCAGCCCAGTCAGTAAAATAACGTTTTCTCTCAGCTTCTGTTTCCTATTGGGACCCAATTTGGATTTCTATATCTTTTTTTCCTGCTTTCTTTATCCTGTCGTCATGGTTACTCAGTGTTGGTGACAAAGAACTGCCCGCTCTCATTAGCGTATGAAGAGCGACGGAGGGTGTAAGGGAAAAACATACTTGCGAAAAAAGCAAAGGTAAAGTACATAGACCATGTGACGCCTTCTTATTTTGGTCGATTTCCATGCAAATCGAGTCAAACATTTCCGCTTAAGAGACCCATGATATGGCAATGATTACACTTCGTAAAGTTGGTGGCAAAAATGTCTCGAAACATTGAAATACAGGGATTATGAAAACAATGATATATTGGCATCATGATCGGAAAAGGAATGGGTATGAAAATCCAGTCGTAGCAGTGTGTGGTTTCGATCCACTGACCTCCGGGTTATTAGCCCAGCACGCTTCCACAAAGCCATTCTGTTCCTGACAAGGTGAGGCGATTGTTAACGGTGATGACTTTTATCTTCTCATAATACCTGTACCTATCATACATATACCTATACATAATATCTAATCGGCGTACATCAAGTAATCCCCGCGTTCTCACCGAAGTGTATTAGAGAATGACGAATTCATAGCAATTCAAAAATTCAATTCTCTTATTTAATTGTGTATCTGGGAACATGAGAATATCAAGTGAATCCCGAAGATGCCACCACTATTGATTATGGCCTAATTTGCAATTATGGCGCCATATCGGTGATCGTATTCTCATGTCAGAAATCCCAAGCCACCAGTTTGCGTGTACGTAAAAAAGGTTATGAACCAACAGCTTGCAAATCGGTACATCTACGCTCATCCCAATAGTCTTTCGACACTTTCATTTCCTTGCCCATTGAGATGTGTATGTTTGAAAATAACTGTGAATGTGTTCAAAGTGAATTGATACAAGGAGAGCACTGTTGAAAAGTGTTGGATAGTAAAATCGACCAGAGCTCGTGCTGGCATTGCATTGGGGACACCGTCAAACGCACTGCTTTCTCATTGCTTAGGTTGCGTCGAAATTACCTTCCATTCAGCTGAATTCTTGTCTGCTTCCTTGCAGATAGTTTTGTTGAGCTTCATTGGAATTGATGACATGAATCAATAAGTTGGAAAACAGGGAGAGAGCTGATAAATTATTCAGGTTTTCCTTTGGTGTAAGGTAGGTAGGACGACGAGGCACTATGACGGTATTAGAGTCCTCTATCAATTTCTTCCTCCATTGGAAATTTCTGTGGCAATAATAACTTTTTCCTTTGAAAGAAATCTGTTATAAACCCATCAACCACTACAGTATATAATGAAACTTTCGGGAAAATGGTTGCAGCGAGGTCTAAGGTTTCATGCCAAATCGCAGCATTTCATTATAAAACGGTATTTTTAAAATGATAGAGGAGATGAAGGGAGGAGATAAAAATAATAAGACTAGCAGAGCGTGGTTTCGATCCACGGACCTCTGGGTTATGGGCCCAGCACGCTTCCACTGCGCCACTCTGCTATATTCTCTCCTTCCGCTCCCTTCTATACTTGCAGGTGTCGGGAAAAGGAGGCAGGTGGGTGTCAGGTGGGAGAAGGGAAGAGCCTGAGCATGTGCCTTCGGTATTGTATCGCCCCAGTGCTATGATAGCTATGCGACCAACAGGGATTCGATGCATAGGGTGGTGTTCGCACATTATCAGTGCTAATTGAGATTTGAAACAGCCAGTTCAGGATTAAAATATGAATCTTGATGGTCATGGCTTTCGAATACTTACATTACCATTATTCACAGATAGTCATAAACGGTGAGCTAAATGTTGATGGTTCCAAATTTTGAGCCTCCCAACTCGCAACTGAAGTCCTCAAATAAAAAGTCTCTGGAAGACAACCCACTTATTTCACACCTTGGAGTCATTTCGCGAAATTGTCACCGAAGAAGCTTGAAAACCTTTTATAGCGAGTTGCAAGTTAGATCATTTCCAATAATCCGTTGCAAGTTAGATCATTTCTCCTGTGAAAGTTCAATGGAAGGGGTCTCACCCGTACCTATTTTCCATTATCTTATGTTGCAAGCTGGGAATTTTCCTTTTCTGATCTGTCATCATTCATTTATGGGATTTATAAAGCTTTATTGGGATTAGTGTGGACTTCGGGAGCAGAAAATAATGTTATCTCATTCTTCATGGTTACCTTTCACTAGTTAGCATCAGCAGCGATCTCCTCACCAATAATACAGTTTTGTTGTAATCAAAGTACTGGACTGTATTCAAACGCCGAGTCGTCGCCTTTTCCCCCTAATGTCAAGGTCAGATGTCTCAATTCGGACATTGTGAAGGTATAGGAAGAGAAGTCATTTCTCATGGCTTCACAGGTGGTGACCACGTTCATCATTTCGTTGTCATGGGATGAGGTTTTGTCTCTCTTTGGCTCGGTTACCAACCCTGTGAGAGGGCGTGCAAATTGTTTTTCTGACAGAATGGGAATTAGAAGGAAAAGTTTTGCTGTGATCTGTCACGAGCATCAGGATTATTCATAGGGATTATTCAATGAATGGGTTTCAGGTTAGTTGGCCTTGATCATGCATTGATCAGGTTCATGCATCTGGCCGATTCAAGCATGAAGTTGGGGACTGTCAAGCATCCGAATCGCGCTACCTCGATCAAACACTTCGAAACTTGTTGAAATTGTTTACTGAGATCGGCAATTTCCCACAACCAAACAGCTGTACAATGAAGTGGGTCGAGTGAGTGAGAAAGAGGAAACCGGCGCCTTTCGCAAGTTTTCTCTGCATTGCCTTATCTAACAACCTCGAAATTTTGCTTGAATTTTCTGCACACCTTTAGGAATTTTCTTTCCCCGTCTCATGAAGAAAAAACTATTTTAGAGACTGGCCGAACTTGTGACGGCATTGTACCTTGGTGTACCTCAAAAATGAATTTCAATCAATGAAACCGAGTCAAATCAGTCTGCGAATGGGAAAGATGGCATGAAACCTATTTAGCAAAGTATGGTTTTGCTTCACAGACTTCTAGGATATGGGTCCAAGACGCTTCAATTACGCCACTCTGGTCCTGAATGATAATGGGGGTGAGGATAGGAAACAGGTGTAGCATTCCAAAGCTTAAAGAAAAAGTAAAACTTAAAACAATTTTTAAACTTGTGCCTCATGAAAGTTAGGTGGATTCGAACTTCAGAAGAAGTTCATCCACGTCTTCCGCCATAAGGTTTGTGCATCTCATACTTTTTCCTTTCGTGCTGGTCTAGATCAGCATGAGACACATGTATGATATGTATCTGCGATGCATGTGCAGGAGTACCATCTCTCCTCAAATAATCTCTCTTCGAACTCTCCCAAGCGGGAGTCCCATTTGGCACAGGATGCGAAGGCAAAAGTGCAGATTCCACCCTGTTCCACCAGAATCACTTGATATGCATGAAAAATACATATTTTTAGAATCTTGAAAGGGTTCAGTAGAGATATGAATCGACCGTAACGGTCGGGATTTTCTGACTAGACGAAAGTGGGCCGGAAGGCAAACGTCCTCCTCCCCTTCCCCTCCTCCCCCGCACACCCACCCTCACCACTCCCCCCATTCAAAGCTATAAAAGCAGAAAGATTCCCTGTCGAACGCACTGTCATCCACCTCCGTCTGCAGCGTCTTCAACGTCTGGTAAGTCCTCTTCTTTTCCATCTGATTTTTCTATTCTTTGTTGGTGTGGTGTAGAGTGCGAAGGAAGACTTTCTCTGTTAGTTTTTCGTACTGACATGTATTCGCTTTCACCGTGTAAGAATGTCACTGAGATGCATCTAAAAGCATTGGTTTGGTAACGGGTTTTCCCTTCAAATATCTGAATTAGCAATTGTCCAGCAGCTATGACCTAGTAACGAGCTATGCGGAAAGTTCTTGATTATGCAACTAATTCAAATTCTCTACTGCTGCTCATGAAGTATACAGAAACCCGAATAGAACCAGAGGAACACCATAAAAGCCAGATTGACTACATTTTTTTCATTTTTACATTTTTTCGATCTTTACCAAAGGTGGTGTTCCAGCTCACGGATGCGGGGAATTGGACTAATTGAAACTGATGGTTTCATGTATCTTCCCTGTCCCAATCTTTATCTGGACGTGGAAAGTCATGGAATGCACCCACGGCCATCTTGGATGAACCTGAATTATTCCCCCAGAGTGACGTCCCATCTCGTGGCCTTCGCGCAACTTCGATCTGCACGTAACTGTCCTTTTGGTTACGTCGGATTCACCATGCAGGAAGAGATGCCATTGTCCTCTTGCCGGTCATAATTCTCCCCGGCTTGGGGGGGGGGGAAATATAATGCAATACAAGTAATATAAGAATTTGTACATGCTTTGCATTTGTACATGCTAGAATGTTCTCGAAGGTTCTGCCCTCGGCGGCTTCTGCCATTAGTTGGCGGCCATGACTCCGATCGAACGAGCAACTCTTCGCCCCATCGTCTACTACGAGTTCCTCCAAGGACACTGCGAGAGCCACCGCGAACAGCATCTGCGCTACAAGGGCAACGTCTTGTACGCTTGGTATCTGACGCTAACGCTTGGTATCTGACGCTAACGCTTGGTATCTGACGCTAACGCTTGGTATCTGACGCTAACGCTTGGTATCTGACGCTAACGCTTGGTATCTGACGCTAACGCTTGGTATCTGACGACACGACCTTCGGAGATCGACCACGCTCAGGACGTCCATCTACAGTCCATGACGAAGCCCTGCGGAACGCCCTCAACGCGAAGCCGAATACCAATACTCTCGAATTGGCGATTACACTTGGAGTCACCCCTATGGCCATCGGCAACCATCTAAACGACCTCGGCTATCGGAAGGTTTACTCGACATGGGTCCCTCATCGGTTCAGCGACTCTGACAAAGCAAGCCGTGTCAATGTCTGCGAATCACTGCGCCTTCGTCCGCACAGAAAGGACTTTCTGAAGGAAATCGTTACTGGAGATGAGAGCTGGGTCCTCTACGTCAACCATACTCTTACTTGTACATACATACCTTTCGCCCATTCACATGTTGAAAAGTTTCTAACAGTGTTTCTCGATTTATTTTCACTTGTGTCAAGAAAGCATTGACGGCATCCCTTCCCGTTGCCATGGACTGGCAGGATCAATAAGCAAATATGAAAATATTCAAATCCAAGACCTCTTAACTTTTTTAGTAAGGTACCTTTATTAGGAATTTTATTTTTCCATGCATGTTCTCACTTGATTCCCTTCTCTGATTCAATTTCCCTTCTCTGATTCTCACATTTCCTTCTCTGATTCAATTTCGCGAATTGAATCAGAGAAGAAAAAGGGGCTTTACACCTAAGGCTGACGTGGGGCCTCTCCTATCTACGCATCATTTGGTATTTTCTCTGATTGCGCGAGCACTCGAAAACCAAGACCATGACCAAATATCCTATTATTAATGATACAATTCTCAATTCGTACTGATGAGCGAATACCACCCTATGGTTGACCATATATATGATCCACGAGGTAGACTGTCGGTCTTCCAGCGGCCATGGAGCCAGGGTGATGCAGTACGGAAGGCGCATACGCAGGCTATCTCTCTCCTTACCCGCCCAACTTCCCGTAGGAATCCACGCTCCACCAGCCTTCACCTCCCCATCGAGGGATAAGCCTGCACAGAGCGGAATGGCTTTATGGAAGTATGCTGGGCCCATAACCCAGAGGTCTGTGGATGGAAACCACGCTTTTCCTCTACCCAGTGCTTCTTTTTGCAATGTAATGGGTATAATAATGTGTCGCAAAAAAAGACACTCTGCTCTTTCGGAAAGTGATCAGGAGGGTTCGTAGCTCAGGAGTAATTATGACTCTGAGTGTTCAAAGCATGGGAAAATGTAACCAATTTTTTGAGTTCCACGAGGGCAAGTTACAAAGTGCATTTAAAATGGTTTCCAAAAGTAAATTTAATATCTTTTTAATTATTTAATAAATTCATGAACTCATGCTATTTAATTCTATCAGCTAGTACTCGTACCCCTATCTTTCGTCATATGTTTCCCAGCATTTCTGTACCACTTTCCATTATATAGTTTGCAAAAACAGGAAAAAAGTTGGTTGGGAAAGAAAAGTCGTAGATGAAATGAATGTAACAGACAACCTCCTTTTTTGAAGTGCCAGAGGAAATTAATAATGTATTACTGCGCTTGTATTACTGAGGAATGCTGTCAATTTAACATGCGATGAACTGGGACTCAGAATCCTGCTATGGCCTCAAGGCCGTGCATTCCTAGGCAGCTCTATAGCGTAAGAGTATAAAATGCGGGACTCCTTAGCCCCAGGCCTGAAAGGGCTGGATTGGAGTGCAGTGATGAGAGCAAATCCTCTGTTTTCGCATCTGCCCTGGTGGAAGCCATGACAAAAACCACCCAGCTTTCTAGAGAAGTCCCCAAATGAATCTTTTTCTGGCCTTTTTCACTGTACTTTATTTTTGAGCGAATCATTTCACGTTTCCAGAATGGTTTGAAAGGGATGATGTTCGTTCTCTATCTAAACTGTTACCACGTCCGAATTGTTTGAGGATCTGGGGTTTTTGATATCAGCGGGAAAAAGGTTGAAGGCAGTTCAGTCCTCCCAGAATGTGAATCCTCTTCATGTGTCGCTGCTTTCACTGGCCTGTGAAAAGTAATTTATTGCTCATCACAGGGATGCCGAGTTCTCGAATCCCATACAACGATGGAAACAATATCGCAAATTGAATCCACTGTCAGAAAAAAAGGGGATGTCCTCTGGAGAATTTCACCCCCCAGCTTCAATGCCAAGCAGGGGGCTTTACAGTTGGGGACCAACATGCAAAGTATCATTTGGAATTCTCTCTGATTAATGCTATTGCCAATATTCGAAAGCCACGACTGTGACGAAGTTTCGTATTTTAATTCTCCGTTCCTACTGATGATGAGCGAATACCACCCTATGCGCTGAATCAATGAGGTAGACTTCTTCAGGTCTTCAAGCGGACCATAGAGGGGGGATGATGCAATACCGAAGGCGTACAAACAGGCTCTCTCTCCCCCCTCACCTTCCCCGCCCAGCTTCCCATGAATGTCCTCCACCCACCTTCACCTTCCTATACCTCTCTTTGCCGTCGTGACTCTGTTCTTGGGAGCAGAGTGGCGCAGTGGAAGCGTGCTGGGCCCATAACCCAGAGGTCCGTGGATCGAAACCACGCTCTGCTATCAAAGCAATCTCTTTTTAACCTCTAATCACTAGTAAAACATTTTCAAGATCATCTCACAAAGTCGTGTTCATCTGCAAAGTTACCTCATATTTTTCATATATCAAGAAAGCCTCATACTTTTATCCCTTTCATTCTCCGAGTTAATGATGACAACCCATACGAGATACGCGCCCTACATCCATATCCTCCACCTCCCCATGCCCAATAACACAGGAATGTAAAATATAGGGCATATAAAAGACCGACGACATTTAGCATGTATATCCTTGCTCTCGCTTGAGCTATTTCCCTGAATATAGTTCACGTACAAAAATTTGCTCTTAACACATGTTTAAAATTTAATCGTAATAACTATTGTCTAATCAAGTCAATGAAGAATTATTTAAGGGAAATTTGAATAAAAAATGAATGAAGGACTCTACCTACATTGTAAGCGCCTGGTCATCCTCCCACTTCACCAGATAAAGACCACTGGAAAAACTGAATATCAACACACCAGTTTTTTTCTCTTCCTAATGATATATGTCATCAATTTAAGTGAATCTCTTAAAAACGATCTGCAAGAAAGGTTGGGTTTTCTGAAAGGAGCTATCCTATTCCTAGGAAGGACATTGTGCATAGCGCAGACAGCATACTTTCTTTAACAGCAGACTTTCTTCCCGAATCGCGCTCAAGTATACGTTCAAGACGAAGATACAGTTAATGAGGGTCAGTTACATGTATATGTCTGGATGTTTTTACATTCAGGCGGGTAAATTCTGGCCTTCTCTCGCGGTTTTCTCGCCAACCTCCTTTTTCCACCTCCAGGACCGACTCAGATCCGAATCTCGCCCTGCACGGCCCAACTCGCACCCCGTTCCCACGTCCACTCCCTCGAAGAACGGGACTCGATTTACCCATACGGTCTCCCATTCGAATATTAATCGAAACCAATGCGGCTTAACTTCAGTGAAATGACGAAATCCGGTACGTTCAGCATGGTGTGGCCGTTGGTACGACCCCTCCACCACTTAAATAGACAAATTCACACCGGACAATCCTCATAATTTGTTTCTAGTGGTGATGCTCGGATTCGGATTCGAAGCAACGCGATATTTAATTCATCTTCCCGCATACACGCGCAGTGGTGGATCCGGGCGGGGCAGGGGCAGTCAAGGCAACTCTTATTTGCTTTGTTTTAGATATTCATGAGAACCATTTCGTCGTAATCCTTATGGAAGGAAGTTTCTCGGTCCACTTTTAATTGAAGGCGAGGCAAGCTGCCAGACGTGGAGGATTGGATTTATTTTCACGGATAATTCCAACCACGAAACTGAATTCAATCTAGTATGAAACGGGCGCTTGACATCGCTGGAATACTCTGCATGCTCAAGAGCAGCTATGCTACCTGGATGATGCACCATGTGGTACGCTTACTCCATCCTTCCCCTCTGGATTTTTTCCTTATCTCCCTTCACCATCGTTAAAATCCATTTTCACCAAGAGGAGCAGAGTGGCGCAGTGGAAGCGTGCTGGGCCCATAACCCAGAGGTCCGTGGATCGAAACCACGCTCTGCTACAGTTCCAGTTTTATACTTTTCCTTTCACCGATCGTGATGCTAAATTATCGTTGTTTTCCCCAATCCCTATATTTCAATGGCTCGAGATGTTTTCGCCACCTAGTTTTACAAAGTGTAATTACAGCCATATCTTGGGTCTCTTGATGGAAAAGTTCGACTCGATTTGCACGGAAACCCACCCAATTTTGGAAGTGTCACATGGTCTATACATTTTTCTTATGAAATCTCTCCTGAATCACTTTGGCCCCTTTTCGTTACATTCCATGTCGATAAAAAGTTAATTTGTCATTTCAGAAAACTCCTAGACTGATGAACGGATTTTCATTAGTAAGGAAAAGGATGTCGCTCTTTCACCCACTCCGAATGCGGAACTATGAGCTTTAAAGTTGTGGAGTATCAACATTCAACTTGTCATTTGGAATTCTCTTTGGTTGATGCCAGTGGTATTATTCGAAAGCCTCGACCATGACCCAGTTTCGTACTTTAATGCACAGGTAGATATTTAAATTCTCAATTCGCATGGATGATGTGCGAATTCCACCCTATGCGTTGAATCCAGTCGTTGGACCGTCGGTCATCGAGCGGCCATGCAGCCGGGGTGATGCAATACCGAAGGAGCACACGCAAGCTCTCACTCCCTCCCATCCCCTTCCCCACTCAACTTCTCATGCATGACCTTACTCCACCTGCCTACACCTTCCAATACCTTCCTATACTCTTCCTTACTTCATATGGAGCAGAGTGGCGCAGCGGAAGCGTGCTGGGCCCATAACCCAGAGGTCCGTGGATCGAAACCACGCTCTGCTACAAGTGTTTTTGACTCAAGCCCATTAAAAGTTTAAAAAAAGGTTCTCTTAAAATCAGAACCCTGTACTATTTATCGGAGTCGGAGGAGCTCGCTACTTAGGATGGCCTATGAAATTGACCCATGAAGAGCGAGAAAAAATCTTTTCTGCTCCCGAATCATATGAAGATACCAATAACTCGAGAGGTAGCCCGTGCAAAAGCACGGAAAAAAAATCTAAAGATAAAGAATGAGGATATCGCCACAAGGGGGCGGTCGCCCTGAATCCGCCACCGGCTGATCATGTGAAAAGACAGGATGCGGGAAAAACACTTCTATTGATAATTTCGGGAAGGTCTGCTTCTGCGCTTTGCTAATCGTCATGGCAAAGGACGGGGAACTGAAGCCGAGAAAAGACGAAGGGTAACCCAAAGATCAAGGCGTTACCTTAAATATTCACTTTGTATGACAATTTGGTATGTGGGCTTATGCAATATTAGCGGCCTCACACTACTCACATCGTAACCCGTCGCGCACGTTTCCGAACGTTAATTGCCATAGGCCACGCTGCGTGTACTTTTACTATGGGTTTGGGAGAGCCTGAATGATATATACTAGCAATATGCCTGTTTCTTACATTTATTGACTTACATCTCTTACCAACATCTGATCTTACAATCATATTTATTGACTTGCATCTCGTGCTCTTACATTTATTCACATCAATAAATGTAAGAGCACGAGCGAACGGCGAAGAGCATGAGGATAAACAAGTGACTAAACTCTACTTTCTGTCATTGTCCCGAGTTTGCGGTTCTTCTTCGATCGAACTCCCCCAAACGAGAGTCCAATTTGGCACAGGATGCGAGGGTAAAACTGCAAAATCCACCCAAATTCATCGGAATCACTTGATATGCATGTAAACGACCTATTGTGAGAATCCTGAAAGGGTTCAATAGAGATATGAATCGACCGCAACGGTTGGGTTTTTCTATGCAGACGAATGGGGGCCGGAAGGCAAACGTCCTCCTCCCCTTTCCCTCCGACTGCAGTGCTTCTACGTCTGGTAAGTCCTCTCTCTCTCTCTCTCTCTCTTCTGGTTTTTGCTTTCAGTGTGGTGTCGAGTGCGAAGGTTGTGCCTTTTGTCTCCGTGTTAGCTGATCGAACTGATATGCATCTTCATTCACCTTGTAAGCGTGTCACGGAGATGCATTGGATTGGTAACTGGTTTGCCCTTCATTTACAAAATTTGCAAATGTCCCGGAACTACGTGGTAGTATCGAACTATGTGGAATGATCTGGATTCTGCAACCACTTCAGATTCTCTACTGCTGCCCAGGAAGCATACAGGAAACATGAACAGAACCACAGTAACGTGGAAAAAATGCAGCTGATTATGTCCATTTTTTAGGGCTGCATACTAATAACTTCGATTCGAAAGACATCTCACGGATGTTGGCGGTTCTGACTAATTTTGATGGTGTCTTATTGCTTTTTCAGATGACCCTCGCCACAACACGACGTGGCATTCATGGAATACACCCACGCCCATCCTGGATGAACCTTAATTGTTCCCCCGGAGTGGCGTCCCATCTCGTGCCCTTACCACAACATTGACCTACACGGAACGGTCCTTTGGTTACATTGCCATCCGTCCTGCTTGGGAAATCCAGAGTCCTCTGGCAGTTCATAATTTTCGGCGGCATGGGAAAAATGTAATGCAATACATACGATATAACGATATTTGTTTTGTACATAGTTTTTTTTTATTACTTCCCCTACGTTCCCCTATTCACAGCAGTGGTTCTCAATATTTTTCTCACCTTTTACCAAGGGAACATTGACGGCATCCCTGCACTTTGCCATGGACTGGCAGAACCAATAAGCCTAAATGAAAATATCCAAATCCAAGAACTTTACATTTTTCTCAAAGGTACCATTATTAGTTCATTACTTTACAGTTTTTTCCATTCAAGCTCTCACTTTTTCTTCAACAGACATCAGTGTAACAAATCCGTTACGAAAAAGTCCTATAGGTTTTACCCGTATTCTAGGTTCTATTGCACTCCTCACCTGCGAGGTGAGGAGTGGCAAAATCGAGCACGCTGATTACTCTCTCAATAAAGAATACCTTTGGACCTTCTTTTGCCCCTTGATTACTGAGAACACTGAATATTTAATTTTTTTTTTCTCCCCCAGAGGACTTCGGAGGAAAGAGATCAACCAAAATAATGGTATTCAAACGGAGGCAGCCAAAAATCCATTATTTTTTGCATTGAAACTATATTGCTAACTTAAAAAAAATGCTCGTTTTCGCTCATTTAGTCTAAGCGCAAGGACATACAAGGGGAGTACAAGGTCCAATGTCACCTTATTTTTCATTCAAGCAACAGGTAATGACAAGAGCGGTGAAAATTTCCCGAGATGTTGCGGCAACGCCGAGCAATGTTCGACCGGACGATAAAGGGGCGAGGAGATCTCCTCGTAGAAGTGAACGAGACGGCGCGAGGTGCTGTGACTCCGGCATCGGAACAGCGACGCACATAATAGAATCTCTAACGAATTTCAAGGTGGTGGAAATGCACCGTAGACGAACAAAACTGTTTGGAAAGGCTGATCTTCCAAGGCAAATGGTTGGCCGTTCCTTTTGCTTGGACCTTTAAATAAATAAAAAGATTTTTCTCGGAAGAAATTGCAGGCAGATGAGGTGTAGAATCGCGTCCTCCGTTTGCTTCGACACCAAGCGAAATACTTTTGTGCCAAACTCTCCCAGGAGTGAGATCGCGGCACTAAAAGATGTACCAATCGGGAACAGCTTGAGAATCGCGTGAGTCTTATGATCCGCCTCAGTCGGTCCTCATTAGGACGGCGGATGATTCGCTGTGCTTTGGTGGAACTGTATCCTAATTTAATTGAATTCTCGTTTCGGCGCACCAAATAAGCCTTCCTCTCACCTCATAGAGCGAGATACAATGAAAGTTTTTTTGCTGCAATACGGGAATTTACGCCCTTTTCTACATTGCAGATGAGCTTCGAGAAATTCCATACCCATCACACGATTGCGAGTCTTGAGTTCCTCCCTATAGATTAGACGAACAACGGAGAGTCTCCCTGTCAGTTGCCCGAGGTCGGGTGAAAGCCCTCAAATTCCTCACGAATGCCAATTGCAATCCTGGAGGAAAGTGAATCAACATAGGATACCGAGGCGTTTGCAAGTCTGCTGTATTGAACAAAAGCCGTGGAGCGGGGAATGCCGTCAGAGCGAATGCCGGTTGCGCATCATTTGCGTTGAGACCTGTGGAGGTTGCTCGCCCCAGTTCCACAACTGGAATGCATATACAAACTGCCATTCGAAAATCTGGAACTTAGGGACATGAGAAGAGAGACCGAGAGAAGAGGAGTGGAGTGGTTGGAGAGGCAGACAGCAACGTGTCGGGTGGACCAGGGCTAATGGGAGGGAAGTTTTTTTAGGGACTTGGTGTGTTATCTTCTAGTTCCTCGAGGTAACTTTTCCTTCGGGTGCGTCACTTTTCCCTGTGTTCTTTCTGTTGTGTCTGTTTGTGTGTTTCTCGTCCTTTCTATCATCTCTTTTGCTTTTGTCTTGGGATCAATAAAGGAATTAGAGGTGCTCTATGCTGGGAGCATTCCCACATTGATACGTGACACATGCAGGTCATCTCTCGTCGACGTCTGCTGGCCGAGCAGACTTATTATCCATGAGTGACACTTCTCATAGTTCGATGAGCCATTTTGCCTACGAATCCCCTTTCCCACGTTATCTATGCACTCTCATGGATTTACATTGACAGCCCGAAACTCTGCGTGTCCCCGAACGGTCAGGGAAGTACACCCTCAAATAAATTTGTTCTCATGGTGTTCTCGACTTCCAGGATAAAGAAGAAACAATGCAAGCGGGAAATATCGTTCATAGGTATTAAAACCCTCTAAAACAAGTAGTTATATGTATCCCTAAAGAATATGCAGAATTAAATGAAGTGAACCCCCTCTTTCTGCTGCTGAGGACACATTTTATGCACAGGTTCGAAGACAGTTCTACCTTGTATTTAGCAATTCTATTTCCGAAAGGTGAACCATTATTAGTCCCTTTTCATCTGCCACACAGTGATTACTGGATAATACTCTACATTCTCGCACCCAAGCATGAGGTTGAGGACCGTAATTGTATCGGAATCCCTAAGTTTGCCCTTGCCCAAGTCACACGATCGGGCCGCGTCTCTCGTCTACTGCGTCGGTCATACGATTACCACCGTGTTCCTTCCACGAATGCCTTCTCAATGACACAGGTAACACCCTTGATAAGCGCAATTCAACGAGTTTTCGTCCTCTATGGCTGATTCCCCAGGCAAAAAAAAACCGTATGGCTAAGCCTAACTCACCGATGGATGTTTAGGCTTACACCACTCCCACTTTCTTCGATGAAGCGGGAACACGAATAGGTGTTGGGTCGCTGACTATAGGTAGAGCTCGACTTTGGAGGCACATGCCTGGAAGGAACTGATGTAGCAAGTCTAACCCTCGGACGGACGTCCGATCGAGGGTGGATCACTCCTCTGGTAGATTGCGTGTTTTCATGGTTTTGTGGTCAAATTCAAGATAGCTCTCGTGCATCGGAAGGTCCTTTTGTACATGGACACAATGCGTTCCAGCCGAATGAGAAGTTTGTTCTCATAAGCTCGTTGGCTTGTTTGCTGCGCCATTGTTCAAGCAGTTATCATCGCAAAAGTTAATAAACAATAGCAAGATTTTCCCCACGTGTATTATTCATTGTGTTGACACTGTTGTGGTTATCGCATGGTCTTCGGGATGTGATAATAAACTATTTTATAAATCGTGGACAATATTTAGGCATTGAAGGGTGGGAGAGAGAAATCATCGCCCCGTACCTGTCGAGAGAAAAGGTTATCCCCCCATTTCTTTGTTCAAAGCCCATAAGACATTGACTGTCATATCTTGCCCGATAACAGCCTGCTTCCCTCAAAATAAGATTGTCATTCGGGAAGCGGGGAGCCAGCCCACCCCATGCGCCGGAGGGACATGGACCTCCCGGGCTTCCACACTTTCATCTTCTTTCATATTAGTAGTACAGAAATGCATGGATAAAAGAAAAAGGTTCAATAATAGAGATAGGCTGGGTCCGCCCTTGCTTATATTTGCTCTTTCTTCATTTAATTTTGCAAGACCTTTACATTGTGTTTCGATGGGCATTGGCGAGTGGATCTTTCAGAAGCACCAAATTTCGCTCCCGCATGAGACCAATGAATCACTTTGAAATCGACGGTGTTCCCTTTTCTCAACATCAGCGATAGAGTAATGCGTCCATTCGATGGCACGCATCTCGTAAAACCACCTTCATCACTGCATTCTGCAGCATTATGCAATGAAGTTAAAATGTTTCCCTCGTGTATTGAGTACAAATTTTCGAATTTTAACGCCTGTAATTGTGGATCTGAAAGCTTCTCAAGCACGATACAGAGGCAGGGAAAAAAGCAGCACCCGAGACACGGGCGAGACTCATCATACAGGCGTGACCCCCATCTCAGGAGGTGAAAGATGATTCTCCGGCCGCTCATGGACTCTATGCTGGATGTCCCACGCCCAGCATAGAACACGACACGCGCCCATTTAAAGCGGATCATTTCATGTTCACATCCCGCCTTCATCGTTCCATCCTGCACTCCGAAAGAGGATACGACGATGGAGGCTCGTGCATCTTTCTTGTGCTTGTGGGCCTTGCTAGTGGCATTTGGGTCTTGGATCGATTTTTCTCGTGCTGTATGCGACATTTCTTCGAAACCTTCTGCCATTTTCGATAGCGGTAGGTTACCTTCGTTACGAAAGTTGAAAGGGCCCGTTGATACAACTAGTTGCAGATTGTAGTATGCAGATAGTAGTTAACTAGTCTGCACTAGTTGCAAACGAAGTGTTCTGTGGTCGTGCTGAGAGTCACCGTGATCTTCAGAGACTACCACTGTCGTATGTGAAAAATATATAAGCAGCATATTGCGCTGAGGTCATCTTCCAACCCATGAGAGAGCGTTTTCCGCTGCACACTGCTACACACCCTATCGGTGCACAGATGCGAGACAGAAAGCACGGAAAATGAATCACTCAATTGTGGGCGAGACCCTGTCTCAGAGGCATCGACAGCTAGCAGCGCATATGCAGAAAGGCAAGGAACATGCCACCCACATCATGGCCACAATCAGCAAATCGTATTATCTACTACAAGCTCCCATTTCTTATATAGTGTACTTTTCCTGATTTACTTTTGCTATCTACCGAAGCGACTGCGGTACAGGAAACAATACACACTTTTTCAGAAACAAACTGGGATGGTTATCATCAATCGGCTCCCATTACCCGCGTATCAAGTTGTTGGTCCATTTGCAAGCACATCGGCCGCGCCTTGAACCAAGATTTTACCGTATTTTGCTGTCGTTTGGAAGATGGCGTTGCAAAGGAAATTCATTTCGTTAAAGTACATTTTCGGACGATGAAAATCTTTTTTTTTAACCCTCAGTTCTGTCTCGAAGCACTTGGCCTGTAGAGCTATGACACACACACGACTACAACGCAAAACACCTAAAAACACAATTGTGGTTATTCCTAACTGGCGGCCAGGATGGCGCCCGCAATACGTCTAACCGGAGGACCACGATTCCCTCGCAACCTCAGTCTTCCGGTTTGATTAATTTCTTCCATTTTCCAGACGGATGTGGAGAATGGTCCCACAGGCAACCCAGGATCATCAACGGCTCCGGTGTGCAACACATCATGTCGGCACCTTGGATGGCATCCATTCACGTGCAGATCCATGGATATAATTTCGCTTGTGCCGGGACGATCATCCACCCGAGATTCGTCTTGACCGCTGCTCATTGCCTTTTTACTGAGTGAGTTTGGGAGTCTTTTGAACTCCAGCAGAAAATCTCTACTTCACGTGAAACTTTCGTTTTATCTGCTGGCAGTGATGCGCAATAACGTTTACCTTTCAAATAGTTTTTTTTATTCAATAGGAGCTTCTAATTCTTAGTATATAAATGCACTTGTACACATTTCTTCATGAAATTCTATTTTCCTATTTACAAAGTACGTTATGATTAGCGAAGTAATCTTGACATATTTTACATACACATGACACACAAATCCAAATGTGTACAAATCCATTCTATTGATTCCCGTGTTCATGTATTATTTCTTTACGTATTTGAGTAACACTTGTTGAAACGCTGTCTAATATAAAAAGGTCAATATGGCCACCTTATCAAGGTACATGACGAAAGCACAGCACCTTATGTGACAAGGTCACGAGAATTAACGATATTTCCAACACTCCTGTTTGCCCGACATTGCGGCAAAGTTGACAACATTGCGTTGTTATTATGCATTCTTATGTATTCTAACTACTGGAATCCGGTGTAAGCAATTTAATGAATTCGAAAGCACTCATAGGCACAACCGTCCACGTGCAGTACGTTTTTTAAATTTAATCGTGAAGCATGAACGCCACTCGATTATGCTTTTTTTCAGGCAGCTTCCCAATGGTGTGGCACCAAACGTCACCGTTTATATGAATGATCTGCGGCGCCACAGGGGAGACATGCGACCGCTCTTCGTTCTCCACACCTGGGGACATGCTGGTAATTTCATTCAACTCTAGAATTGGATGATTCGGGGAGGAATAACCCGGACTACAAATGAATTGGCGACGAATACAATGTAAAAAATACTCATCTCGACCTTGTGATCGAGCTGAGTGTTTCTAACCCTAGGAAGGCCTTTGGGGCATCTAGGCATCAATGCATCAAACCTATATTTTTCTATACTATATTAATCCCTGTAGGGATTAATATAGAAAAATATTGCAATGCAATATAGCAATATAGCATATCGCAATGTGAAATTCGAGGAGCATAGCTCCAAAATGAGTCATTTCTGTTAGGAAAATCAGAAGAGAATTCGAATTAAAATGGAATGACTTAAAATGAGGCATTCCAAGGTAGCAAATTCTGCCATTAAATTTTTTTCAGACCAAACCGCAGACCTTCATCAAATAATTAGTAAAATTCGTTTCAAGTTCATCGTTGATCGGTTCATCGTTGGCTGTTTTGTTATGAAGCGTGCTTTTTTCTCAATATTTCGACAGATTACGACATCGCATTGATAGAGCTCGCCGGATCCGTGCCCCTAGGCATGGATGACACGGCTCCCAAGCCCTGGATCTGCATTCCTAGTGACGACGACATGGACGTGGCGAAACGCTGCAGGGCGAAGGTCTTCGGATGGGGGTTCACCGACTACAGCGAGATGGTGGAACCCGAATACCTGCAACAACTCGACGTCCGCATCTTAGAAGAGGGCGACCCTGGCTGTCGCGTGCCGGAGAATCACAGAGGTGTCATGTGCGCCTACGGGACCAGACGTCGAAGCGGGATTTGCTTCGTAAGAAAATTGGAGTTGCGCTTGTAGCTTCTCATGCTGAACCAGTTCTCTTATTCTACTAGCTTTGCAGGAACCAATAAGTGATCCCCATTCACATCTTTTCTTCAATGTTATTTTTTGGCTTTTGGCATTTTGTGACTCCTTCATAAACGTATGAGCAATTTCTACCGGAATTACACTTTCAGGTGTTACAATTTTCGGAATGTTTCTCCCTCTTCATAGTCATTGAATTATTCGTTGGACAATATTCTTCATGTAATCATCACTTGTCCATACGTTGTTTTATTCACACGTATCCATTGAACTCCATTCAATTAATACGTCACCCATTTCAATAATAACGCAATTTATTCTAGTATTTTGTTCATTTGCATTATAAAAGTATGCTTACCTATCCCGCGACGGAAATTCATATCCTTTCATGGTTTTCTCTTCTATTAGGGTGACAGTGGAGGTCCCCTCGTTGTCTATTACGGACGGAAGGCGTACCTCATGGGGGTGACCTCACACGTGCCTGGCATGTGCTCCGACGCCCCCGCCATCTTCGTTCGAGTCAGACACTTCCAGGAATACATCCGAAATTTCCTTCTCGATCTTTGATCACTCCCAAACGGATCATTGAGGGGGTGGGGTGAATTCCGGGAAGAAATCCGATTGCATACTAATTTCACCAATCGGCATTCGACCGACTTTGGAACTTCGTCCCGCTATAATTTTTAAAAACTGCTTTTTATACAGTAGAGCTATTTCTTCAGCGAAAAGTGCGATTGAGAATTGCTTCTTTGATGCATATTAATGGAAATTATTTTCCTCAATGCGACAATACCCAATACCCAACACCCATTCAGAATCTTGCGCAAAAAGCAAGTAGGAGTGATGGAAGACGGCGTTACATGTATGCAACATAGAGAAAACGAAACAGGGTCAGTCAAAAATAACTGTTAGATGTTTTTTTTTTCTTTTAGCCCCAATCCTTAGGCCAGACATAAGGCAGAGGAGTCATTTTACGTCTAGACCTTTGAAAAAATGGAAGATTAAGTGAGTGCGTGCTCGCTCATTTGGGTGAAGTTGTAGTTATTTTGATGTTCAGTATTTTTTTTCTATTCCGGTTTCAACAGACACGAGCTGCATCAAGTGCTGATTGCATTCCTAATTCTCTCTCCCAAGAATAATCGCATTGCATTAAAGTAGACTGACATGAAAAGTGTAAACTCCTTGCGGTGCGCGTCAAACGCAATGAGGCACATTAAGGTGAGGTTTTCGACTAGACTTGTACCTACTGCTGCCTTTCGACAAGTCCATTCCCGTCAAAATAATATAATCCAAAGATAGGCGACGTCCGACTTCCAGCAACAGTAACAATTATTATTTATTTCCTTGATGAATAAATGACTCAAGGATTGAAGTACAGTTCCTTCCTTTTTCCTCTGATAAAAAACTCAAGCGTCTGCTTCTGTCCTCCTGGTCCAACTTTCTCAGCCGCCTTTTTGCTGACCCTCACAGACGAACATGCCATCATATTAAATAGAACTTGCATTTGGCACCGAAAAACTGTAAATCAGTTGGAACTCACCTAATTCATCAACCATGACAATTCCATGCTACCAGCGAACTTCTGAAAATTTTCACACATGGCCAGGATGAACCATGTCCCATTTTCCTCGTGTCGGTAGGACAATTAATCTAGGACGAAGCAGAATACATCCAGCCAGGTTTTTCTTGAACTGCTGCTTGTTTGCAAAATACGGGACCATCCGTGAACACAACTTAAGCACTTGGATTGAAAAAAGCAGAATAAGAGGCAATGCTTATATGGAATGCTTGACTGGGCCAAGAAAATATCATCTGCATCGATGGCATTTCTTGAATGCTTCCCAACAGAATCTGGAAGTATTTTACTGTAGTTACTTCAATAACAGCAGCAACCGTGAATGAATGGGAAAGATAAAAGGAATACAAAAGGCCTTTTCAAATTCCCCAAACTTTTCCCATCTAAAATTAACTCAATCTGGAGCTAATCCAATTCATGGAAAAGATGACCTGCCTAAACGGTGTGAATAATCTGTGAAGGTTTTCGGTTGTGTGTCTCATCTTTTGTAATATTCTTGCCACTTCATTCAAGGTTACGTTTGCACTATGAACCACAGTTATAGCACGCAATCTCATCCATGAAATCGGGTCGGCTCCAGGAGGGACTGATCATAGAGGGAAAAATCTGGGGAATTTTCAAATGCCCCTCGCTCTTGTAACTCTGAATATAGGCTTCATGAATGGAAGCTGGAGCATCGTCTGCCATAGAGGAATATGAGCAGGTTGAATCCCCAGAGCAATAATGGGCAGTTCGGGAATTTTTGAACCCAGAGGAAATGGGCCAATGGTTTGCCAACGCCCGAAGAAAGGAAGAGGCTTTAGTACTTTCCACTCCAAGAGAATGAAGGGGATTGGGAAGGTCTACTCCCGGGAAAAGAAGGAGCGCGGCCAGCATGGAGATCTTTGCAGTCAATGGGATGAAGGCGCTTTGAGAGATTCAGAACATTTGGGACTTGCCATTCGGAAGGATCTCTCAGGCAATCGGGGAAGTATTTGCCTGAAGACATTTTGCGGTAGAGAAAATAATTGGGGAACTGCATTCGAATAATGGGTCAGGTACCCGAGCATGGACTTCACTCCATGGGGGGAGGGGGGTGAGGGGGTTCCAAGTACACCAGGAATATCACTTATAGAGGTTCGTTAACAGATCAAAATATTTATGGAGAAACTTGAAATCTAGGGGAGTCGGCAGGCACTGAGTCGTAGGAGCCTGCTCCTGCCAAGGCGTTTGGCACTTCACATCTCCTTTCCCATGCATATACTGTATATGAGGAATTAACCATATGAGAGGAATTATTTCAGTTTTTCGTGAAAATTAGTTTTGGCATTGCTCTTTGTCATATCCAGGTCCTGTAAGGACGCGGCAACCCTTGCCTTGGCATTGTTTCCTACTTCTGCAAAAGGTAAAATTAAATGATCCCTGTTCCTTCGAAGCTGCACGCGCGTAAGTGTAGATCTGGATAATTATCACGCGCAATATCCAGCAAGGAAGAAGTGACACCAGAGGAATGGGTGAGACCCATCATACGCGTCCAACATGATCTGAAGAAGCGAAAGATGATGCTCCTCATGTCCCTGAGCCAACATGTAATCCGACACGTGTCCATTTCAAGTAGAGTTTTGCACCTTTCCTCTCAACTTCTAGAAATCCATTTCACTATCTGTCAGAGAAGAGACCAGACAGAGACTCCTGTATCTATGCTGTGTTTCTGGGCCTCACTTGTGGCTTTGGTATATTGGTTCGATTTTACTCGAGCACAATGCAACATCGCTTCAAGGCCTCCAGCCATTTATGACAGTCGTAAGTTCACAATACCCATGACTATGAAAATTTAGAGGGCACATTGAGAAACATTCGTTTGCCTTTTCTTCAGAGGGATGCGGACAATGGTCTCTTCCAAGGCAAGCGAGGCTCATTAACGGAGCTAGTGTGCCGAGCATCGCCTCGGC
This sequence comes from Darwinula stevensoni, assembly GCA_905338385.1. NCBI lineage: Eukaryota > Metazoa > Arthropoda > Ostracoda > Podocopida > Darwinulidae > Darwinula > Darwinula stevensoni. The sequence continues at coordinate 202,299 of CAJPEV010000024.1, read as the reverse complement.
ACCTTGGGTGGTATCTCTTAAAGTCGAAATCGACGAAGACGAGGTCTTCTGTGGGGGAACGATCATTCATCCGAGATTCGTCCTGACCGCTGCACATTGCCTATTTTTTCGGTGTGTCTCCATCAGCATATCCGCGTCCATCGATTATGGGACTCTTCCACCAAATGAATTTGGCCTCTCACTTATTAAACCGAAGCTGTCTGCCTTCACAACTTCCATATGAAGAAAGCCTGCCTTGATTTGAAACTTTCATTTTATCGGTATATGAATACGTTTTATGTCCAAATTGAGCCTATCAAAATTCTAATAGCGTTGCTGTTTCTAATGTAATGAGTACGTACTTCTACTGGGTACAATACCCATTTCATGATTTCTTTAAAATAGAATTACCATTTCATTTTCCGTTTCCGCTTCTGGAAGAATTATCTCTCTGCAAAGGCTTTGCTGTAGACTGAGTGAAATGTTAACGTCCTGAATCTAGTGCCAACCTTGAAAGAAAAAACCAGTCCAGACTTTTCAATATTTGCGGTAACTCCTATTGGAGGAACAGCGTCCATGGTCCAGCGCGCTATAGAGTGCTTGCTGGTTGTCCTTATGTTCCAATCTAAACGTTATTACTGGGAATTTGACTCTTATTATCGGTTTTCGCTACAATCAAGCTGTGTCAGTTTGTAAGAGTCGGTAAATTTAGAGATTCTTTAGACATCATTATATCCTACGAAAAGTTCCGAAAATAAGGACCCGGATTCATTTATGAAGCAGTTAGCCCAAATGTTGAAAAGATTATTCGCATTGACCTGATCCGACCCTTCCCGAAACCAATGTTAAAAATCAAGTAAAAGGGAGCCAACGACTAAGAAGCAAATATCCCGAAAAATGGTTTCATTCGCTAAAAGGATGGGTTCGTATCAGACCTACTTTTCATGAAAATAATATGGAGCCATTTTCGCAGAAATAAGCCACATACGAGCTGAAACTGGTTGATAACTGGATCTACCAGCATCTCAGGGCTTTGACACAGCAGATGACTCAATGCTATGATCAAGGCCATTCACCTGATCACTCCCACGAATAGGGAAATATAGTGAAAAAGTGATCCTACATAACCGAAAAGTTAGAGCCGTGCCAAGCCTCTTCCTTATTAGTTCAAGAACTACTGAGTTGTTATTGCGCGTTATGTCGAATGGTTTTTTTTTAATGAGCTTATAATCATTTTAAATGTTTTCACCATCACAGAAAACCGCTCTGAAAGCGTACAGCCACCTAAGAGTTCTAGCAAGAATCTTTATTTTTTACAGTGCAGAAAAGGTCCTGCAAAAAACTCTTAATTCCTAAGCAAATCGTAGAAAAATTGTGAATATTTTGACGTATTAAATGAATTTTAGGGTATTTTCTCAAATAAACTTTTCCAGCGCAGCACGAAGCTAAGGACTTAGCACCATAGAGATTCGTTTCCTATTTACCGTGCAGCATTAACGCTACGTCTCAATGTTTTGCAGGCCACTACCAGACGATGTAGGACCGAACGTAACCGTTTATGCAAATAACCTGCAGTACCACTCTGGAGACGAGAGACCGCCTTACCATATCCACACTTGGGGATATGCCGGTGAGTCCTACTTCCTCTCAGATTCAACGAAATTGTGGTAAAGAGAATAATCTTGAGATCCAGAGGAGTTTTCCTTAGCTCAGAAAAGGCATACAGCCATCAATGCGTAAAACCTCATTATATATTCATGTCTTCCACCTCATATCACATTAAATAAATCAAGATGGTCATCACCACAATGATTCACTTATGTAAATAATAAAACGGAGAAATTATATTTGAACAGAGAAAACTGTGACGTAACCATTTTTTTATCGCTTCGCAGGGAATTATTTTCAAATTGCTAATGAAATGTATCTCAAGTTGATCGTGCAGATGAATCTTGGCTACTTTTGTTCTGAAATGAATTTCATGCGCACCTTGGACAGATTACGACATTGCGCTAATAGAGCTCGCCGGAAACATACCCAAAGTGGGTGGTAACACAGCTCCGAACAACTGGATCTGCGTGCCTTCGACTGAAGACATGAAAGTGTCCAAACGCTGCAAGGCGAAAGTCTTTGGATGGGGTACTACAGACCCCGAGTTGGATGCAAATCCCGACTTCATGCAACAAATCGACGTTCGCATCATGCAAGAGGGTGAACCTGGCTGTACTTCGTCGGAGAATGTCTTGGGTATCGTGTGTGCGAAGGGGACGAGACCCCAAAGCGCAGTTTGCAACGTAAGAAAATTGAAGTTGCTTTTGGAATGGCTTATTTTGTTCAATCAACTTTATAATATAACTAGTTTGAATGAAAGCATGTTGGAACTTTATCCATATCATTCACTTCTGGCTTTAATGCATTTAACGTTTTTTAAAGCCATGATGTAACTATTTCTTGTGATAATTTTTTTTATTCGTCTCATGCCTTCAAATATAAAATTATTATAAATGTTATTCTGGCATACAAATTTTTTGTTTGCTTGCTGGAGCATGGCTTTGTTTAATTTCTTTGCTCATTCTTATTCATTGAATACCCTTCACTGACTACGTTAATCCTTTACAATGTTGATGTGTTTCCCTTCATAAATTCATGTTCATATCATACTCATTTCCATGAAAAGGATATCTCCCTTCTTCCTTTCTATCCTGTGGCAAAAACTCATCCCTTCCGAATTTTTTTTCTCTTAGGGTGACAGTGGAGGTCCTCTAGTCGCCTATTACGGAAACCAGGCGTACCTCATGGGAGTGATCACACACGGGGTCTCGCGGTGCGAAGATGAACCAGCCCTTGCTGTTCGAGTCAGTTACTTCCAAGAATACCTCAGAAAATATATTCATGCGGAATCACCAATTCCAGAGGTCGAGTAGGACGAGTAAGAATATTTGGAATTAAGTTTGATAGGACACCATTTTCACCTATCGTCCTTCAATCTTCCCACACAACTGACTTTTTTCGTTTAGCCATCATACGCACCCTATCATCTGGAGATATGTTTATGGCACAAAGTGGATCAAAATAATTATGAATAAAGCAATATTCAGCATGTACATCGCATGAAATCGGTATTCTCCTACTTTGGCATCAATATTATTGTTCGCCTTTCCATGTATCGAAATGGATCATCTTGCCATGTCATCTTCAATAAGTCCGCGATAAAATGAACGTCCAAGTAATAGTCATATTCAGAAAGAGGCTGCGCCTAAAGATATTGTCCATGTACACGAGGAACAGGAGAGAGGACACAATCCTGCCTAAGTGCAGCGCGTACCAGAAAAACATATGTTCTCCCCCTCCTCACTCAAATGCAGCTCCTGCATTCACAGCATAGGGACTGAACGACCCAAAATAACTGATCATTGATCCCGTGCTCATGCAGTAATCCCCACAGCTTCCCTCAGGGCACACGGTCGTACCCTTTTTCGAAGTCTATGAAGAACATGTAAACATCTTCCGCGTTCTCCCAATGTCTCTTGAGAATACGAGGCTTGTCTCAGAAGTATTGAGAATGAAATTCCTATGTTCAAGTTGACAACACTGCACCATTATGACAGCTACCAGCGTGTAGGTGGAGGGGATAGCTAAACAACGGGACCTTCCTCAGTCTACTCGGTCGAGTGAAAGTGGCAGTGCAGCTGTGTTTTCAAGGTCGTTTTCAAACCCCTCGTCACGCCAGAAATGGAGCGAACCATCGAGCAACGGTATGCAATCAAATTTTGCGCCAAACTCGACAAAACCCCTTCAGAAACACTTGAAATGTTAAGAAGAGCCTATGGAGATGCTACTCTATCCTCAGCCCAGGTGTTTAGGTGGCACAAGGCTTTCGAGGAAGGCCGAGAAATTTTTGCGCCAAACTCGACAAAACTCCTTCAGAAACACTTGAAATGTTAAGAAGAGCCTATGGAGATGCTACTCTATCCTCAGCCCAGGTGTTTAGGTGGCACAAGGCTTTCGAGGAAGGCCGAGTAAACGTCGAATATGACCATCGATCGGGAAGGCCGTCCACATCGACAACTGACGAAAGTGTGTCGAAGGTGCGTTCTGCGTTGGCAATGGACAGACGGTTAACAGTCAGAATGATTGCAGACGAGGTTGGGATGAGTAAGGATACTGTTCATCGGATTTTGACTGAGGTGTTGGAAATGAGGAAAATTTGTGCGAAGATTGTTCCCAAGAACTTGTCCGCTGAACAGGAGAATCGCCTGTTCATTAGCCAGGAAATGTTGGATTGGTTGAACCGCGAACCAAACTTCATGGACAGAGTAGTAATAGGAGACGAATCGTGGGTGTTTGAATACGATCCCGAAACAAAAAGGCAAAGCGAAGAGTGGCACACAAAATCTTCACCTCCACCGAAGAAAGCTCGCATGAGCAAATCGAAAATCAAGACCATGATCATTGTCTTTTTTGATCATCGTGGAATCGTCCACAAGGAATTCGTACCGCCTGGTCAGACAGTTAACCAAACATTTTATCAGGAGGTCCTTGACCGGCTGAGGAAAAGGGTTGTGCGCGTCAGACCTGACATCGCTGCCAATTGGATCTTGCATCAAACAACGCCCCCTCTCACAACGCGCTTCCCATTAGAGAATTTTTGACCGAGAAGAAAATCCCAGTGCTCCCACATCCACCCTATAGCCCAGATTTGGCCCCGTGTGACTTTTTCCTCTTCCCCAAAATTAAATCCAAGTTGAAAGGTCATCATCACGAGTCAGTAGAGAACATCAAAGAAGCCACGACGCGTGCCCTGAACACCCTAACAGAAGAAGTGATTTGGCCCCGTGTGACTCTTTCCTCTTCCCCAAAATTAAATCCAAGTTGAAAGGTCATCATCACGAGTCAGTAGAGAACATCAAAGAAGCCACAACACGTGCCCTGAACACCCTAACAGAAGAAGACTTCCAGGAATGTTACCAGCAATGGCAGAACCGTTGGAACCAGTGTGTGAATTCCCAAGGAGCCTACTTTGAGGGTGACCGCTTTTAATGCTTTGTAATTTCAATTAAAAAATTTTTTTAAATCATTCTCATCACTTCTGAGACAAGCCTCGTATATATCGGAAAATGCTAAAATCGAATCCATCAAGCTGTGATTACGAATTTGAGGATGGGAAAATGCTAATCATAAGTTTCCGCCTGATACGAAAGTTCGCCACCTGCTGCCACCTTCCAAAGTCTGAGTGAAATCTTTCATGTACATCGTACACTGCCGAAATCGAGTCCATAAAGCTGCGATAACGAATTGGAGCATGAGAAAGTTTTGGGTTCCTTGCAATAATTGGACAAAAGTTCCCTGGAGCAGTGGCCACCCTGCAGGATGATGCATCATCGAAATCCAACAAGTTCTTCCGTTTCAGGTGTCAATCTTTTGTGTATCGATATCGCCGGCTAATGCACTCCTTTTCATTTTCCTTTCATAAATGAAATTATTAAATAAATGAAATAATTAAAACAGTTTCCTGGCCATCCAGCAGATGACTAATTCGAGAAATGCAGATAATAAATATACTCTTTTTAGTTGTCAGTCCCCTTTGAATCGATATCGCAAGCAGATGGCCTCGGTTCCATGTCCCTCACATCGAATCGAAAANGGCCATCCAGCAGATGACTAATTCGAGAAATGCAGATAATAAATATACTCTTTTTAGTTGTCAGTCCCCTTTGAATCGATATCGCAAGCAGATGGCCTCGGTTCCATGTCCCTCACATCGAATCGAAAATTTTCGCTAGAACGGTGGTAGCCACCGTTCTAGCGAAATTTTTCTATCTTGGATCTGCATTCTACGAGTAATCTTCATTCTTCATCTTCATTCTCTCTCGTAATAATGCAATTTCGGCATTTTATCTGTCATCCTGCTTTGAATCGATTTCGCTGGCAAATGGATTCGGTTTTATGTTCCTGGCATCAATTCGAAAAAACTTCCTCTGAGCGGTGGCCACCCAGAAGGGTCCACTTTCGGCGAATACAGGTAATTTCGTCATTTTATGTGTCATTCCTCTCTGAGTCGATATCGCTGGCAAAAGGGCTCTTTTTCATGTTCCTGGCATAAGTTAAAAAATAGTTCCCTCGAGCTGTGGCCACCCTGCCGGCGGCACATCAAAATGCAAGAAATTTTTGAGGTTTAGATATCTTATCTGTTTTGAAACGAAATCGCAGGCACTTGGTTTTGTATTCCTGACATTTAAAAATCGCATGAGCGCTGGCCACGTTGCAGGTGCTGCATTCTGCCAATGCAGCGAATTGCGACCTGTCAGGTGTCATTCTGCTCCGAATCTATATCGCAGGCGAATGAAGTCGGTTTTTATTCCTGGCATTAATTGGAAAATCATTTGGGAGGGGCAGTGGTCAGCCTTCAAGTGGCTCATTCCGCGAATGGATTTCCATGTTCTAAGTCTCTTCTAAATCTATATCGCAGGCTGATGGACATGTTCCTGGTGTGGGCTTCGCGGCGGACCTCACCAAGGAATGGAGGAGGAGCCAACCCCTCCCGGACACCTCCCGCCTCCAAAATACCTCCCCATGACCGGGACATGGGGGGATGGAGGAGAGACCAGATGGTGGTCCATAGACAAGAGTGTGTGTGATCGTGTGCCCGTGCATAAACTGTGTGTATGATATGTCTGGATTGTATAGTGACCTGTAATTATCCCGTCGTCCTCAACTTATCTTCCCTCCTGCCTGATGCCTGTAGACTGTATGAGTGAGTTGTATAACATTCAATATATCCCTTGTTATTGTTGAACATCCTAGTCCTCCCGAATCTCACTGGTACTTATCTATTTGGAGTCAGTTCGTAAATAGTAGCGCCCGCATACGTACACGGCGAACACGCGATCCTATTCGGCGGCCTCGCCCACATTGACATCAATCCGAAAATAAATCACTGTTGCGGTTGCCAATGCCCATTCTAGCAATGCAACAAATTTCGTCAGTTTAGGTGTCTTTGTTCCCTGAATCTATATCGCAGGAACTTCATACATGTTCCTCGCATCTTATCAAAAAAAGTTACCCGAATCGGTGGCCACCCTTCAGGTGGCTCATTTTTGGAATAAAGCGGATTTTTGTGTTTCAGGTATCAATCTGCTATGAATCGATTTCGCAGGCAGATGGACTCGGTTTTAGGCTCCTGGCCTACCTTAACAGTTCGTTGGAGAGGTGGGGACCTTGCAAGTGGTGCATATTGGAAATTCATCGTATTTCAGTTCAGGTCTTATTTTTAAATGAATCGAAATCGCTGTGAGATTCGGTGCGGTGGAAGTTCGGAGCGGTGGCCACCAAGTGGGTTGCACATGCTCGAAATGCAATCGATTTTTTCGTTTCGGGTATCAATCTGCTGTGAATCGCAATCGCAGGCAGATGGACTCTTTCTAGCTCCTGACATCACCATGAAAGAATTTCGCTGCATTGGTAGTCATATTGCAGATGACGGATTCTACCAATGCTGCGAATTTCGTCAGTTTAGGGGTTATTCTGCTCTAAATGGTATGAACACACACATCTCGACACAATCGTCCACTCATTTCCGGTGTGGGTGCCACAACCCGTTAACAATGTAACAGTCCAGTACCCAGTAGTAGCACAGTTCCAAGACCTTCTGAAGCGAAAGGTGGCTATTGCAGTGTCCGTTCACATCTGTGTATGTAAAGAAGTACGTATCGATTGGTGCGCTTGATATCCAAGTCTGGAGCACCTGAACGTGTGAGGTATTCTCTGACCGAACTTTCAGCTGGCCTAGCATGTTGTGGATCATTCGGTAAATCATCCACACTCTGCAGTAGCCCATGCAAGAATGCAACACCGCTCTATTCCGTAGCAATCACGGAGTAAAACTCGACAGCCTTCATGATGATGACGGAAAGAGAATATGTCCGGGTTCTCATAATTTATAGGTTGCTGTCAGTGCCCTGCCAGACATTTCTATCCCTGACGCTCAGAGTTTGAAGAGATTATATTAATATTAACCCTTTGCTTGGCGCAAGTGGAAGTAATCCTTTTTCTGGAATCGTAAGGAGGACGCGGTGTCAATAAATATAAAGTTCATGTCAAGATAAGGTGAATTCCAACATGACACGAGCACTGCTGGTGATTCCAAAAGATAAGTGTCAGCAATGTTTTCAACGGCTGAAGAAGCACCGGAAAATTTGTGTAGATGCCGAATAGGACTAGTTTGAATGATATAACCATCAGTAACCGGAAAGAGACACCACAGCGTCATTTTAAAAAATTCAGTCCTGGAACTTCTTGATTGCCCCTCGCCTCTCGTATGACGCAATTATTAAAATCATCGTTGACTTTGACGAGCCGTCATCATACATTTTTACTGCAGGGACTATTTTTTCTTATTCCTCATTTGGAACCAAAATGTCCGGCAACCGTATTGAGCATCCGTTGTATCCACTTCCCTCCCGTATTTGTGCGAAAGGAAACCGTCAGATTCGGGGGTTGCAAAAAAGAGACAATGGAATTCGGCAAATGCAAGAAAAAGGATGTCAGATACCAACCCCTCATATCCTGCCATGAAATCCTGGCCATCACTCTCCTGCTCATTGTTCTATCTTTCTCAGTGTCAAGTGAGAAAAAAGTGGTATAGAAGCTTTCTCGTCTTCATCGCCCTGGAGCTGCCTACGAATTTGAGATTGCTCCGAGGTGGTGGGCAAGGGCATAAGGTGCTGCTGTGGGGTGGGGCAAGGGAGCATGGGCATAAGGTGCATGCTGTGTGGATGAGTTGGACCCGGGATAGTGGAACCTTGTGGACGCGGTCGAGTTTCAAGCCTCATTTGCTAGGTCATTAGAGTCCGCCCCGGATATGCAGGGTGTTCGTATTTAAACGCAACATAAGAAATATTTATTCGCCTGTATGTGGAGTTCGGCTAATGCTACCGGGCCCACCGGGTTGAGGGAATCTGCAAGGAAACACAAAACACTGAGGGTGGATTTTTGAACAGAGCATTATCCGATAATGCTGCTTTATTCCAGAGAAAATGCATTATAAATCCGGTAAATAAAGCAGCATTATCGGATAGTTCTCAGTTCAAAAATCCACCCTGATTGTTTTTTTTTTTATCCTTAAGATAAGATATGCAACCCGGTGTGCTTTATGGCATTCGCTATACTTCAAAAACAGGCGGCAAATTTTCCTGCATGTTGCATTTAAATACGAACACCCTATATATATTGCATTATGACTCCACAATCATTGACTTGTGTTAAACAATAATAGGAGGAAATTAAGGTGTAGCGGGAGCTAACACATGACTGCATGCGAGAAATATATATATTCACACATAGGGTAACTTGGGGGAATATGGCCATTAGGATAATATGGCTCTTCACAAGGAATCCCCTTACAAGCTGAATAATTCGTTTGAGCGAATTTTAATAATAGTTCTATCGAAGAGAGTCGAAATTGTCGAAATGTTTAGACCGGTTCATTGATCCAATTCTTACAAGAATTCGGGATACATCGACGTCTTGAAAGTCATATGCATGCGATTCTTTGACTAATGACCCTGAAACTAATATGAGCCTTGAACAACTTAAGCGTATATTTCCTAATAGCAGGATGGATACAGAAATAATTTCTTCAAAGTTCTTCTATGGTCCCTCCAGAATGCTTGTGCTAAGTGCTAGCCCCTTCACTGGCGGTTTGCAGACTGTTTTGTCAATTTTGTCATGCAAGCCAATATGGGGTAATATGGCCATCTCGAATTGGGGTAATATGGACACATCCCTCATTTCATGTTAGCACTGCACTGACCTATTGATAACGTCAGCTTCCCCTCATGTGGGATCTCAGGCTGCAAAAGATCATCCAATGCACTTCCTCTGGATATATGGATAGACGTACTGGACATCTGGAAGAAATATGCAGCACATGAGGAGGCCGTATATGAGGATATACTCATAAACCTTTTCCTGGACCGCATCGTTTGACATTCTCCAGAAATTTTCGTTGCACGAATTTGAATGCAAGTAAATATCCCTCGTACAAAAAGGGAATTCTGTGATATTTTTTTGGTACTATTTACTCATGCATACAAAAACTTCGCAACATTTTTCCTGCAATATAAGACCTCTTATATTGCACTTGTAGCGCATGTTCACTTTAATCTATTCCTGATCACACCTCTTACACACACAGTCTCTAGATATAGTCTCCCAATCACGTGTAATGTTACTCAAAAGCAAAAGCGCTGCAATCCTGCTTTACACAATGGTTCCTCAAATCAGGTAATGATGTAGACTTCTTTGCCATCAAAGCAGTTAATGTTTCTTTTTCAACTGCTGAGAGTCCTACACTATGTTTCAAGGTACTCAGCTTGTTCCAGCATATTTCACACGTTCCTGGAAAACCTGGAGTTGCTTTTTCAGAAGTGGCCATATTCCCCCAACCATAGGGTTAATATGGCCTCTTGGGACCAACTCGAAAAAGATCCTAAGATTCATGCTTTTTTTGCATATGCCTTGCTGGGATTTAGTAAAGGAGACATCAATCCATATTTTAGAAACATTGTAAAAGTCAAATTTAACCCTGATGGGCCGTGATGACCAGGTTTCATTTTGCAGGGCCATATTTCCCCAAATTACCCTATACACTAAATACAGTATTTATGAATTTACCAGTAAACCAGAATTCTGGAAAAACGGTGGACACTTTCTCCTCCCATTTAAGTGGAAAATATCCCACTACGGATGGAAATCATTTTCTTCAGCGTCATTGAAAGGGAGAAGTCTCCATCAGATCAAAAACCGGTTTTCTGAACAGTAGGAGTAATATTCCATCCAAAATTTCCGACCATTCATTGGGCTAGGCAGATTCCTCACCTTACTTGTAATTTTCACCTTGAAGCACGCGAATGAAGCTTGACTCTTTTCAGTCTCCACACTTAGTATCCCTTAGTATCTTAACTACGCAATGGGCTTCCTCGAAATAAAAAAACCATCGTCTTAAAAACTTTTCTGATAAAATCATCCCTGTTAACTAATCACTAATAATGGCTGTTTGCCGTGAAAATTTTCACACATTCCCTCTCAAATACCCATATGAATCAATCCCTTGCGTTTCCAGCATAAGTACAAGAAAAATAAGAAATTGACCCGCTTAACCACCTTGTACAGGTGGTCCAATAAATTCTTAAAGAAAACGTCACATAATTATGAAAAACTTCGGAAACTTCCCAAAAACACAGTTAGGACATAATAGGTGTTAGCCGTTGACCTCAATGCAATTCTCCAGGCGATCCTGGAAATGCACCTATGTTCCAGCCCAGTTTCAATGGGCCACCCTGTACATTTGCGTCTCTATGTCTCCACGTCGCTAGCCCACGTTTCTGCGTAAAAGCGCGAAGTTTTTGTCAGCTCAGGAAATACTGAAGCTTCGAAGTCGCCACTCAATAAATTCATTCAAATTCACCAAGTTCACCAGATCGTAACTTACATTTTAAAAAACTTGAGATCTAGTCGACTTTCGAATTTTATCCACTAAGTCAACATTAACAGGACGACCGCGTCACCGTGGCTTAGTGAGTAGGGGCCCAGGCGCACGCGGGAGGTCCAGGTCCGACCGGCGGTATTCTCCTGGGCCAACAGTTCACCTGGCTGCTTTCTCTTGGACTGAAGCATAGGCCACTGTGCTCCATTGTGTGAGAGGTAGGGGCTTGGTGCACCTCAATACTCGTAACGCCCACCACCACCATCGGCCCTGGCGGCCCGATGTACAGCGATGGAGAGCCTATGGCCGGAGCAGCATCGAAGTTGGCGCCACCTTCCCCGGTCCCGTGAAAACGGGATAGATTGACAGGAAGCGTGGGAAGGTGGAACAATGCTGTCAGGGATGTCCGATAAGAATTCCCTTTCCTCTACTCAGTGTTGCCGCTTGTGGCATTTGTCCTCGTCTGTGTATGTCCGTCCCAGTCCACGTTTTTTTTAACAAAAAAATATTAACATAGGACATTTTTTTATAGAGCAGCAAAGATGGATAGTCGTCCTTCCTCGCCTGCCACCTTCCATTCCCACGCACACGGTTTCCAAGCATCTTCTGCTACCCTCTTCACATACCCATAATTTTGACTGCATCACAGCACAATAAAAATAAAGACACATGATGACATAGGGGTTTGATCAGCTTATGATTGGAGGAAAAGCTATTCAAAAATAAAGCATAAAGAACGCCAACAAAACTCATGAATTCAAATTGTCATCAGATTCTTTATTGCATGATAAGTAGATCATAATAGGAAAATAAGTAGACAAACAACATAAAATTCACTAATGAAAATCCTTATTTTTACAAGTCCTGGAAGGTGTTTTCATCGGCCTGCCAATAAATTAACACAGTGAGAATACCACAGATCATGCAAAGGTCCAGAAGTACACGAAAACATGTATAATCAGGACAGCAAAATCCACAAGTCCATTTTTTCCAATAATATATTACTTTAAAAAATGCTATAATTATGACTGCCTTCATCGAGAATCTTATACAGGTGCTTTTACAGCCATCTCAGAAAAACAAACTCATAGGAAGCATCTTTGGTATAATCAGAATCAAAACATGGAGTGCTGTTTCATTTTTTTCCCTTCTTACCAGTCTGGGTGGTTGACTGGAATACAGAAGATGCAGTCATGAGATTTTCAATATACTGGCCAAGTACCTGATTCTCAGATTTCAGCCGCAAGTTTTCCTCCTTCACGTTGTCCACCCTCTGTGAGAGATCATCCAGAGTGTTCTGCAATTCTAGAACTTGAGAAATGAGTCTTGCCTTCTCTTCCTGTTCATCTGGACTTGCATCAGGATCCAGGCTGTTGAAGGGACTGTATTGATCTTGCAGGAAAACAGAGCTGTAGGGTTCAGCTCCATCCTCAGGATCTGGGTTTAATTGCTGAGCTGGAGGGATCCCATGGCTGTTCTCAGGCAAAATCACTTGAGCATCTTCATCAGCAAGTGGAATGTCAGAATCTTCAAGGTTTAAGCTCTGACTTGGATCCATTATAATTGTCCAATTCTGAAAAATCCAGAAGTATATTATACAATATTTACCTCAGAAGCACAATTAAGAGCAAAGACAACAAGTAGAGATGTTCAATGCATCTCTCAGGTGAACTCTTTCAAGATTTGGTCTGATGTACTATGGGATGAATAACTAAGCATTCATCAACAGGCCTAGGATATATAATTTATGACTGCTTGCAAAACTTGAATGAGCTCTTTAAAAGACAAAATAAGCTGTTGAGTGGGGAATATCATACACACCATTTATAGATGACACAATATTGAATTTGGTCAGCAGAGGCCAAATTTAAATATTGTGTCATTCACCTGAAGGCCAATATCAAGGTCTCAAATTTTCATATACTGATGCTGATATTAGGTGCACCAGAGAAATTTGATTGTATCTGTAGCAAATGTTTCAATAGTACTATGTTAGTGTAGCTTAATTGAAGGAAGTAAAATTGGAAAGACAGTAGGTTTACCATAGCTATAATGTGTATGCCCATGTAAAGTGTACACTGGCCTGAGATAGAAACTTCATGGATTTGCTTAAAATTTGACACTGAGGTTGATCTTAACGTCAAAAAATTGTTCTAGATGCTTTTGCATTCACATCCACACTTCCCAAGATATAGAAGATATAGAAATATCCAAAGATAAAATGTCATTTTAAAATGATATTTTTAAGAGGGGATAGTTAAATGATGAATTTATTCCTTTTTACTGACACACCAAATTTTAGGAGGATGTTTGGTTTGTTTGCTAGTTAAAATGCAATCTGATGGGAGAAAGAAACTCTAGGTCTCTAAAGATCAGATTTTTTCATGTTAGATAAACAGATGAAAGACAAAGAACCAAGAGACAAACCAGTCCAAGCAATCAACTTGCCACATTTTGAAATATTCAGATACAGGGGAATTTCTAGGCACAGGCATTGAAGAACATGAACAATGAAACAATCCTCAGAATTGAGTTATATTCTAACCCAGCTTTTGTTCAAATTTCTGATATCTGAACATCCAGAATAACCTTGCATCTCAGTTAAGGAGCCCTCATTCCATGCCAAAATACACATGGTGTAATACCTTTCCTTGAGGCAAAACGGGGGTCTCAATGAGGGGGAAAATACTTAATGCAATACTCATGCACTGCTTGTACAGAGCAACCACCATGAATCAGGAAGTATAAGAAGTATTGCATATTAATACCATAGTAAGATAGAGGGCACTAGACTCATATACATGAATGACTCATATACTTATCATAGACTCATATACATATACATGAGACATAACTTAGGATCAACTGGAGAGAATGCATTGAATCAATAGCTAAAATATGAATGGTCTTGAACCAATCCAGCTTAAAATCTCTGCAGGGATTTTCTTGCTGGACCTGTAGATATAGATCCATTCCAGCTGAAAAGGGTCTTAATTTACAGCTGTGGTCTCGTTGGGATTTCTAACCGGGAAAGCAAAACGGACTTGTCAGACCATTGCTGTTATTTCTGGCAAGAAAAGTGAAGCGCGATGACCCTCGATGTATTATTACATAAGAATGTATTTACCAGCTAATCAGAGGTTTATTGTAGCTGTCAGATCTTTGCAGGAGGTAGTGCACGTGATGGAATTCAGATTATGATGAACTTGTAGGTATTGCAATAGGAAGGATTATGAACGACCTTCATGTAACAGAGCAAGCCACTCAGTCTCTACCTGTACTTTATATTTGTTGCGCTATTATGAGCATCAACCGCCACACGTCTAGGCTTAATAAACCAACACATCTATGTTCTTGCCTTTGGCCCATCAACTCTGGTAGGCGGTAAGCAGAGTCAAGCGGAGATATGGAGGCCGCCCTCTTTCGTTCAGTTGGATGACGTACTAAAAATTGAACATGGCCACCACCTGTCTTACCCATGCCTTTCCCAAACCACTTCTGCCTCAACATTGTGATTCGTTGTCAGTCAAATAGGACGCGGATGGCGTGGTTGGTAGCGAACTTAGATACCTGAAAAGGAATCCAGGTTCGAAGTCAACCAAGTCCTTAATGAGATGCCACACACCCATTGCGCACTGTTGGGGATGAATGCCGCAATATTCCCTGTCCCTATTTTCACAATTGATGACATATTGTGAATATCCATTGCATCCTTGTGGATGCCAGATTATCCAGTGAAGGAGAAACTTTCCTTGTGAAAGAATTTTGGCAAGTATTCTGCGAAGTATTTTAATTAACAAAACTAATTAAATACTGCTGGGTTTGTCATTTGGAAGGGAGTGTCTTTTTCTAGGGTGCTGTTGCTACTATTCTCTTCATATTCCTAACACCTGCACCTTTTCCGACAGAAACTTGGCATTCTCAAGATGGCTTATTACTGAATTGTCTGTACCAACTTTCGCAGTTAAATCCCAGCTCCTCCTTGCCTTTCTTTCATGGGTTTACATTCACTTCAGTGAATTCTTCGCAGTTCAATGGTTTGAGTGAAGTGTGAACAAGAGCCCTGCCCCCATTGGGTTCCTAAAAAGTAGATATAAAAGGTTCCTCTGGGGTATTTGAAAAGTTCAGGCTGCCTTTGTGATAATTGAATCCAGAATGTGATCAGTTTAAATTTGAACATGATAGCATACACCTGTAAGTAAGCCTGCAGGAGTCACAGAAGTTAGGTTCAACAGAGCTGCAACTCCAGCTTGCAAGTCTATTCCTGCTTTGTATTCCTTGTATTTATAGATTTTTCTGCCAATTCCATAAAGTTATGCAATCATCTTGGTTTTTCATGTGCCTTTTCATTTTCACTTGTTTCACTCAATGCCACATTGTAATGATGGTCTCTACAGAGTACTCCAAAATGAAAGGTAGACAGGTTTAATTTTCGGACAAAAAAATCTGGTACAAATGAGGACCATGACTACATCACCACTGGAGCTGTTTGTCCAAGCCAAAAATGACATCGGGAAGATGGTGTCAGAGGTTGAGGAGTATGTTGTTGATTGTATGAGTTTTTTGATTGGTGAGTTTAAAAGCTTCAATATGAGTTGTTCTCATTGCATTTTATTTTAAAGATACTTGAAAAATTGGTTCTGTCTGCAGAGCTTCCAAAGGAGAAAGGAATTGTTACAGAAACTCAAGTCAAAGCATTAAATCAGTACAAGATACAGATTCATGGGATTAGGGAGGTCCTTGCTCGAGACAATATGAAAGTGGCATTCTTTGGCAGGTGAGTGATGTATTAGTTCACACAGATGTAGACCTTGATAAGAATTGGAAAGAGTCTATTTCTTGAATCTTATCAAGGTTAACTTCCTCTCACTTGTCACTCTTATATGCAAATCGTTGTGCTTTGCAGGACAAGTAATGGAAAGAGCACAGTCATCAATGCTATGCTCCATGCAAACATCCTACCAAGTGGTATTGGCCATACTACAAACTGTTTTTGCCAGGTTGTTGGGACAGATTCTGAAGAAGCCTTCCTGTTGACAGAAGAATCAAAGGAAAAGCATAGTGTTGAGGTGAGGTTTTACAGTTATTTTGTTTTGGAAAATTTTTGAGAATTTTAAATATATATATAAATGGGGGGGAAACTCTGACCTCAATGGCCCAATTTTTTTTCCCTGTTTAATCACCAGAGTGCATCTCAGAAAAAGGCAACATTGCTAGGATGAGAAAAAGGGTTTATTGAATGTAAACTGGTCTGAAAAATGCATACAGGAACAAGTATGCCGTAGTCAGAGCAATACAAATGTATCTTTCTTGCAAACTGCTGCTGCATATGCTAATATATCATTTAATTAACCAAAAGTACTCCATGCCTTCTGGTTCCTCTTGAGCTATGCTGTGTGTGACCAACATCCCAAAAAGAAAGTCAGGAAGAAAACTGTTGCTATATATTGAGATTTGTTAATCTTAACATGTAGCATATGGGTGGAGGGAGTCATTGGATAGGCCACATTTATTACAAGTGCCCTTATGCTTTTTTTTATTTTAGTCGGTCAGCCAACTGGCTCATGCATTGTGCCATGAGAGACTCAGTGAGAAAGCCTTGGTGGAGATTCATTGGCCAAAAAAGAAGTGTCCTTTGCTCCGCCACGAAGTTGTTCTGGTTGATAGTCCTGGCATTGATGTGTCCACCAACACAGATGAATGGATTGATCGTCATTGTCTAGATGCTGATGTCTTTGTTCTTGTCAACAACTCTGAATCTATACTTATGGTCACTGTAAGTCCATTAACCAGACATGGCAGAGATCATAGCTTGCTTTCCGACTTCATTGATGTCCACTACCTGCAACGTTTCTCTCCTCTTCTCAGGAGAAGAACTTCTTCCATAAAGTATCTTCCAAGTTATCCCGACCGAATATCTTCATCCTGAACAATAGATGGGATGCTGCAGCTCTTGATCCTCGCAGTGCTGAAGTGAGTTGGCTACTTTAAGCCAATTTTGAAAAAATATTAAGAATTAATTCATTTATTCAATGTATTATCTTTTCCATCCATTGTACAAATGTCACAAATATTTTTTTGGCTGTCAACCATGAGGGTTTTCATAGGGCACCTTCAGAATTAACCAAATGTAGCAGCATTTGGCAAGCTTATTACTGGCCAACAACTTATCATGTTGCTTATAGGTTTTGTTTCTTGCAGCAAAAATTATTATTCTCGTATTCAGTGAAAGGATATTGCAGAAGATTCTGAGTGCCCTCAAGGATCATGACCTTCAGGAAGTCCACTGACTATATATATCTTATCTGTTCCTGAATGAGTACACATAATCTGCTCCATGCTTATCTCATACTTTGCCTATCTTTATCTGTACCAGTGTTTAGTAGCAGTACATGATCCTCAAAAACTTATGGCTGAGATCTTCTATAGCAAAGGCACACTATCAGCCCTGTCTGCAAAAAATTAATCATGTTTCATTATTCACCAATAGCAGTCACCCCCACTCCATGAGAGAAAGGTTCAGCTTAGCCTATCTTAATCTTTAATTCATGTCACAGGTGCACCAGCAGCACATGGAGCACAATCGCAAGTTTCTTGTTGAAGAATTGGGTATTTGCAACCGTGAAGAAGCAGATAATCGAATTTTCTTTGTCTCAGCCAAGGAGGCACTTTATGCTCGCTTGCAGGAGCAAGGGGGTCTTCCACCTCACAGTAATTTCTCCCTTCCATGTATTCCTGTAATGAATGAATGCCTCTGTGTTGCATCTTTAAGTATGTACCTGATGTATTATTTTTTTTTAAGCTGGAGCCATAGAGCTAGAGGGCTTTGCAAATCGTTACTTTGAATTCCAAGATTTTGAGAAGGCCTTTGCAGAGTGTCTGTCAACATCGGCAGTGAAAACAAAATTTGAACAACATGTTGTGAGAGGGAAATCCATCATCACGTGAGGATATTAATAGTCTCTGCCTCACACTTTGACTCAAATGTACTGTGTTGCTTGATGATATTGTATTTATTTTTCAGTGATATTGCATCAGAGATGGGGAAAATTCAGGAGCGAGCACATCATGAGAAGTCAAAGCTCATGATGCAGAGGCAGGAATTGGTCAGCAAACTGGACTATGTCAGCCATCAACTTAAGCTTATCACAAGTGATGAGAAAGATCAAATTTGCCACACAGTGGAGGATGTTGAAAGAAAGGTAACCTAATGATGTTGTGGTAGCTTGGCTTGGTTATGATCTAGAGGAATCTCTCTGTATTATCTCTTGGCCTCCCTTGCATATAAAATTCTGAATGCATAAAACTGGAAGCTAGAAGAGATTTAGGTGCAATACTGAAAAGAGTCCCCCCCCCCCCAATGCTACATCTTCCCAGCAACCATGATCTGCATGAATACAAAGAGTGTTGAAATGATTAGTGAGAGAAGAGCAACTTCCAGAATTGCTCCCTCCTGATCTGTCTCTTACTTGTGAATTGACCAGGTGTGAATTAAAAAGCTTTCTATTGAGACTTCAATAGATAACATCCAGTAGTAATTCTTAAACTCAGGTTTTAATTTTGCTCTCATGACTCTACGGCATAGAACTCTCTGATGGTGATGCATATCCATATTGATGCAGTTGGACTTGTACTTTCAGGTATCAATGGCTCTAAATGAAGAGATTCGTCGTCTTCATCAACTAGTTGAGGAGTTCACAGCTGACTTTCTTCCAAATCACATTGTGATAACTGCATATAAAAGAAATCTGAATGCACATTTGGATAAGGGACTTGGAAGTAACATGCGGGCCCGACTCTCTGATGCGATTGCCTCCATTGTGGATAGTGCCAAGACCACTATGACAAGTTTGTGCCTAAACGTTCTGTTCTTCCTATGATATGTGCCATTGGTTTGATGTTGACTCCCTGCTATAGATCGAATCAAGGAGCTCCTACCAGAGGAGAAGCAGCATCTGGTGATAGCAAGGCGGCAGGACCACTTCGAGATGTTTTATAGGCTCAACTGTGACAACTTGTGTGAAGACTTCAAGGAAGACATCGAATTCCGATTCTCACTGGGGCTCGCAGCCTTGATGCATCGCTTTCTGGGAAATAAGCAAGCATCAAGGCTCACCATTTTTGGTCATAGTGAGCCTGTAAGTTTTAATCAATGAGAATACTGATTGTGAGAGTTTAGAATTATAATTAAAAATGAGTTTCATCAATTTCAGGTCCCTCGACCTGTGCTGCTCACACCTGGGACTCCTAGCAATGAGTTCTTACCCCCAAGTAGTGACTGGGCCTTTGCTGCCAAGTTTCTTACAGCAGCTGTCTCTGGTCAAGGCATCACTGGGATTGTTGCCTTCACCACCATTGTATGTCCTTCTCCTGATGACATAGTCTTCCCATATTGCCATCTTGAAAATATTTTGATAATTTCAGGTAGGACTGAAGCTGGGATGGAAAATTCTTGCTGCAATTGGATCAGTGTACGGAGGGATATACTTATATGAGCGATTGACATACACCAACAAGGCCAAGGAGCGAAGGTTCAAGAAACAATATGTGGCTCATGCCACAAAAAAACTTCGACTCATTGTAGATCTGACATCTGCCAACTGCAGTCATCAAGTTCAGCAGTGAGTTTTAAATCACTTGAGACTTCACTGCTTTGAGACTTTCAATCTGAACTGCAAAGGAATTGTATTAGGTTGTTTCACATGAAATGTCCGATTTTTCTCTATACAGGCAGTCCTCGACTAACGACGCTCCGACTTAGGACACTTTGACTTACGACGCTCTAAGCCTAGGGCTGAAGGAGTCATTGACATGTAGGCCTGAGGCCTCCCCCATATTACCATCATATGTCGAGGACTGCCTGTACAATATGATGTCTTCAAAAGAATTGAGACTACTTTTTTTGTACGAGTTCAAATCGGGGCACAACACAGCTGTAGCCGCGAGTAACATCGACTTGGCGTTCAGGAAAGGGACTGCTAACCAGCGGACTATTCGGCAGTGGTTCTAAAAATTTTGATCTGAAGACATGAATCTCGAAAATGAGCCCTGAGGAAGGCCTGAATCTGTTGTGAATGAAGAACATTTAAGAGCCATTGTGGAAGCTAACCCACAAACGACAGTTCGGGCTCTTGCAATAGACCTAGGTGTTTCTATTGCAACTGTTTCTCGACACCTGGCTGCAATAGGAAAGGCGAAAAAATTGGACAAATGGGTGCCGCACGAATTGACGGACAGCCAGAAACTGCGACGCCTGGAGGTGTGTTCATCGCTGATGGTCAGGAACAACAAAGAGCCATTCTTGGAGCGAATCATTACCTGCGACGAGAAATGGATCCTGTACAATAACCGGAAAAGAAGTGGACAATGGTTGAATGCTGGTGAAGCTCCAAGACATGCACCAAAACCGCCATTGCACCCAAAATAGGTCATGGTGACAGTATGGTGGTCTGCAAATCATACACTATTCTTTTTTGCAACCGGGACAATCAGTTACAGCAGAATCATATTGTCAGCAAATTGAAATCATGCATCAAAAATTGACCACCGAACAGCCAATATTGATAAACAGACAAGGACCGATTCTGCTGCACGACAATGCTCGACCCCATACGTCACGAACCACCGTGGGAAAATTAACAGAATTGGGCTATGAAATTTTGCAGCATCCACCATACTCACCTGACCTTTCACCAACGGATTATCATCTTTTCCGTCACTTGGAGCTGTTTCTCCGGAATAAAACATTCCGGGACTGAGAGGCTGTAATTGAAGCATTTGAGGAGTTTGTTAATTCAAAAAATGTAGAATTTTATAGAAATTGAATATTTTCCTTAGTATCCCGTTGGGAGAAGACAATTCAAGCTAATGGAGCATATTTTGATTAAATGAAATTTTATTTGTTAAAAATATAGCCTTTTAAATTTCATCTTCAAAATCGGACATTTCATGTGAAACAACCTAATAATTCCAGTGTTAAAGGAAAGTGTGAATTTTTCGTTCAAGAAAATCATTTGGATTGGAAGGGTATCATGCATTGACATCAAAGGCTCATTAATGTACTTGACAGCTTGCAAAGGCATGAGCTTAGCAACAGACTGCTAGTAAAAAATTATACTTTGGCATGTCACCATGGAGAAAGCAAACTTCCTGATACCCAAATCTCTACATGCAACTTGACAGGTTATAGATATCAGACCATCATTTTCAATTCTGCTTCATTTTAAATGATTCTGAGCTATGGATCTATGTTGAGTATTGAGTGAAGTTAACTGCCAATTTTCTGCATGTTTTTTTTATTGATAATGGACACAATTTTGTGAATAATAGAAAGTCCTGGTAACTGAGATAAATCTAGAAGAATAGCAGATTTGAAGGACATCAAGTTTATTTCATGAACAAGGAAGGCATTGCTGAAGATTTGAGAGGAAATGATGCTCACTTCCTTCTCTATGACTCATCTATAAAATCTAGAGAATTGTTTGTAAAGGTTGTCTGTATCACACAACCCCATTTTCATGTTGTTACTATGTAGTCAATATATGCTCAATAGGAATAGGTTGTCTTCAGATCATCGTATATGGGATGGGATTCCATGTGAAACTCTTAAATTTGTACTTTTTATGTCTCTCTCATGCACAAGCTCAATTTAGTCTTGGTTTGCCTCTAGGGAAGTATAGGAAGCACAGCAAGGATGTCGGATAGAATTTTTTGTGGAAGTGTTCCATGTTTGCATCAGTAACCAATATGCATGACTGATAATTCTTTGGAATTCAGAGAGCAATGGTACTGTTGGGAGTCCATGATGAAGTGGCTCTCTTATCAGTAGTTCACATATCAAAGACACATTCCATAAACAGTTTGGCAGAAGATCCCCACCTGGTAGATAATATGGAAAGGAGCTCTACAGATAGTTATGCACTAGCAGAAAGTGCCTTTTATTCCCATTCACCTGGCATTCATGAGGTGGGGTGTATGAAACCCCAGGCATCAATTTTATAGATTCTCAAGAGATGACTTGTGCTGGCACATTTTAAATTTTACGTAATAGCTCTACTCTAATTATAAGCAAATTGTAAAGAAGATCTTAAACTTTATGTTCAATTTTCAGCTCAATAAGCATGATAAGCACCAAGCCAAATTTTCAATGGATCAGAAGAAGGCTGGGGTTTGTCAGACCCCACCACATAAATGGTGTACCAAATTTCCACCTCACAAATAGAGGTGTACTGATTCAGGATTAGTTGATACTAATATCAATCCTGGTATCTTGGTATCAGCCGATACTGATACAGATAGCCCCCAGTGGCTGTAAGAAGTGAAACCACAATACAGGACCAGACCTTAGTAGGCCTTATGCTACCTTTGGCATAGAAGGGAAGAAATAAAAAATCCTTGGACACTAATGACCCAATGTTCAAAATTCCTGTTAGTTATTTAGTGCTGGAGACATTTGTATCAGCCAGTATTATAGCATCTTGAGTATAGGCCAAAATTTCCCCACCATTCACCAGGCCCACTGAGAATATGTCAGATGTAGGCACTATGAACAAAGAACAATCAGTGTGAAGAGGAATTACATATAATGCCCTTAAGGGATTAAGGAGTTGATGCAACAACTGGGATCGGTGCTCAAGGGGAGAGCTGGAGGAAGGATGGATGTGAGCACAAAGTGCGCCTGTGCAAACCAGTCAGCACAGGAAGGCAGGAGACAGGATGGAAGGGGGGAAAGTGAAGGAATGAATGCATATGTGAATGACTGGTCCATTCCATTTGTACAATACCCTTCTCAAATCTCTCGCATTTTGCTTTAACCATGCCCAAGCTCATTGTCTATTAATCGGAGATTAACAAGAACTATGATGGACTTGAGGAACTGTATTACAATTGAGTTTTTTCACAAGACGTTCCAAAAATGTACACACTGCTCATCAAGTACAGCATGTGGCAAGGGAGGATCAGATCAGCCATATAGGTATCAGCCAATACCAATCCTGACTGATCCACTTGGTATCAGTGCATCCTTACTCACAAATGCTAGGTTATTGCTGCTAGTATTCATTGTGACTGACTTTTGCAGCTTTGGCAGCAGCCAGCTAATCAGGGTAGTTCCTAAGTAAATATGGCAGAGAATCCTCTCAATCACACTGCAAATGTGTATTGTGCGAAAGGTCACACCCAGAGTATATTATTTCTTTTCTGCAAATTTTTGCATTAAGCAATCCTCAGTAAAATACCATAAAAAAGCTTCTCGTCATGTATAGATTCATCCTTTTACATGTTTATATTACTCCATTGCCTTTCATTTAAATGGCATGCCATAAGTCTGGTATGGTTTATATTGTGCAGGTGCAAGGAAAAACTAGCCTGGTTGTCTTGAAAGTAAGTCAGCAAATAAATGAGGACAGATTTAAGTTCTATGCAAAAGACACGCAAGTTTGTTTCTCCAAGTAAACAGAGAACTTGGAGAGTTTATGCTCCATGGCAATCTCTCATATGACTGCTACTAATTTCATGCATTTTTTGCAAATGTATCTGTATACTGTATTGTATTGCTTTTTTTTTAATGATCCCTTACCTATCTCTGTTTTCTTTGAGGAAATATTTGCATTTTTCTTCATTATTCGTTGGGAAATTCATTTTTAATAGTGTCATGGATTAAAATTCATACTGTAATGTCCATTGTGTAGGGAACTCTCAGGCAAGTTTGCTCGATTGGCTCACCTTGTGGATGACCATATGGATGAGATGAGAGAGGGGGCATCCCAGCAGGAGGCACAGATAAAGGATCTGGACAAAATCTTGGAATCCTCGCGTATCCATCGCAACAGTGCCAACTACTGGTTCAACCTTTTCAGCATCTTTGAGCGCAAATATCTACAAATTGATGAAAGCTGAATCGAAGCCTGTACAAGGCAGACTAGCCTAATGTAGACTTGGAACTTGTTCAGCTTGTCAGCAGAAGAAAGATGCAGTCCACTTTCAAGACTTTGGGTGATTTCTTAGATGTGATAGGAAGCAGTTTTTGATCCAGTTTTGCTTTTCTTTCTGTAATGATATCAATAGATGAAATATTCTTGCCATACTTAATTTTTTAAAAGGGATGAAATTTTTCTTGTCATGGAAGTAGAATTTCCTTTCATACCACCAAATTTAAATCCTTGAGCAGCTATATGCATGATAAATTGGAGCTGCAATCTCAGTTGTTCTGTGCATTTCCCCTTCATCCCCAATGAATTCTCAAGCTCTTAATCAGAGATCACCCATGGTAGCAATGCCTTAACATTTCATTACATTGATGAGATAACATGGATGGAATTGTACAATCGGCTTCTGTGGCACTTGTCGTTTTCCGACCTAGTCATTGTAGTGAATAAAAACTGTTATTTCATGCTTTATGATTTCATTTTGCTTATCGTCCCGATCATTTGCGAAATTCCCAGATGCCCTTGCTTTGCCCGCCTCAATTCTCATGATACCTCAAAAGCACTTGAATTTAAATGAATTAAGTGGTGATTTATGGTCTTTTCTTGAATCTTGATACAAATACTTGCTGCATTCTTGTCCTATGATTAACTTTAGGATTTTATTATCGGCACTGATTACTGATACTTTACTTAGCCACCCCTATGTTCAGTGCTCCAGTGACCGATCACCATCCCCATCATGCATCAGCGTATTGTCTAGGAGGAGTGAAATTAGTCGCTACTGCCCATCCTTACCCCATTTTCAAAATATCACAGAGGAGTTTTGATGGCATCCTTCAAGTCTGCCGGCCACTCAGCGCCAGAGTTTAACCCTTACCGTACGAATGTTAGATATATCTGACGCTACAATTAACCTCCATTGGACGAATGTTAGATGTATCTAACGCTATACACGGTTCGCATCAATGAGCTCTTCTGGTCCTTGAGTAGGCTTCTAATCCAAACAAATGATATTACTGTCAAACCCTTGGGGTTTAAAAGGGCGGAATTAATTTCCGGCCGTGAGGAGACCGAAGTATTTAAAAACTCCGTACGATAAAGGCTAACTGAACGCTATGGAAACTCGACTTAGAACCTCCTGAGAGAGAGGGAGGCGGAAGTGTGTTCCAGACTTCGCTACTGCAACCAAGTATTGGGCTAGAATCCCGATATTGGATCAGACTTCTACTCTGGTCGTGTATTTTTTCATCCGAATAATCTCATATTTTCCCCCCTCCCTCAATAGAAATTTCGCGAGTTAGTTCTCAAGAAAACTTGTAATAGGCCACCGAAACATTATTCTTAATTGTTGGAAACTGATGGAACGAAATCGTAATGTTTTTGAGTTGAATGGCGTATTTACACACAATTGGGAGCCAGGTAGAGAGGAGTCCCGCTTCTACCCGTCAGGTGAGTACTTGCGTTCTCGCTATCCAGCGGGCTTTAGGGAACGGAGGGCGTTGTAAACTGCACGATCCATCGTGCAGTTTCGAAAGGATGTAATTGCTCTTACATAAATGGCAATAAACGGCACCGCACAATAATTTACTCGCCCTCGACGTTTCGTGCGTCCACGTCCCTAGGATGGACCCCAGTGCTTAAGAAGGCCGTAGAATCCCAGGTTCTACCATGATAAAGGAGCTTTTGTTGAGGGTGATAGAGACGAACCAAAATTTGCAAGACGTGATCAGCTCAGGAGTTTCATACTGGATCGGTCGTCGCCCTGGATAATCGGGACCAATAATAAGTCATTGCGCTTCCGAGGTAACTATTGATAAGTTGGCTACCGGGGCCGGGTAATCCGATGTTATTGGGTACGTCGGACTCCCTCGCACGACATCCAGACCTATTTGTCGGTCTGCCACCCACCAAAGCGTATTTTCGGCACGATGCCCTTGGAGCGGACCAAGATCAGAACGAAATGGTAAACGTCTTAGGCCGCTGAAACCTCATTTAGGCTAGATAAAGGGACCTTTAAGCTAAAGAGCTCTTTTCCCCCTGAGGGAGTCGATGGATTCCTAAAGGAGGTTTTAGCAATCGGAATCGCAATTTTAGCAATCGGGCCTTTGTCAACGGACTTTGGATCTCGGGACTTGGAACGTGCCGACGCTCGGCTGTAAGGCGCTGGTATTCGTGGAAGAGGAGAGCACTCCCTTCACTATCAGCAGGAGCTCTTGTCCAATCTCAATGTTTAACTTCTTTTCAATAATTGCTACTAGTATTGCTTCGGCCAACAAATTCAGATTAAAATTTGAAAATCGATTGGAAACACGCTCGTGTATGCATAGTGAAATTTCACGGAAATAGCTCCAGTGTGAGCGGATGTTTTTAGGTTAAAATTCGTTTATATATTTTTTTGCCATACCCTGTATACCTCGCATAGAGCTCTGACGGTCGGACTGGTAATGCGTGTCAGCAGTCGCTGGTCTACACCAGCGACTGCTGACACGCATTACCAGTCCGACCGTCAGAGCTCTATGTGATATTTGAGTACCGACCACCGATTCTAGAGGATAGCAAACTCTGGATACAAGTGACCCTCAGAACGGGTCGGAAAATCGCAGGCGTTGCGAAACGAGTGGCAATTGGAAGTATTTTGATCTGGCCTTTCAGCTGCAGCGGTGAAAGTATGTGACGAAAAGCGAATCGGAGTGGCACTCGGTAAAATCAAGCGGATTCCCTGGTGGACACCAGAGGTATGGCTGACTGTTGTTTCCAGGAAGGCAGCCTATAGGACGTACTTTCCAATAGGTTGGACCCTTTAAGGGCGTGTCACCGAGAGGCGCGAAGAACTGCTGCTCGAACCGGGGCCGAAGCAATGCAGGAGTCAAGGAAGAAAGTCGGCGAAGAAATGGAACGCGACCGCTACACAGCTAACAAGGTGTTCGAAAGCTGCGGCAAGGCAGGTAGCATACTCTCCGGGTCGTGAAAGACCGAAACGGGAAGGTCTTGACTGCTGAAACAGAAATACTTGAAAGATGGAAGAAACACTCTGAGGAGCTCTTAACCCTTTGATGCCCACAGGAGCGTGCCCAGAGAATCCCAATGGGGGAGTTGGAGTATTAAAAATTGGTAATCCGTCCTGCATATGTGGCCAAAAAAAATTTTTTGAGAATCGAACCTGTAAAATGTATCCCAAGGGGAGGGATTAATAACCCCAAAACGCCCCCCTTGGGCATGCCACTGGATGCCCAAGCGGATCATGTGGCGCGCTTTAGCAATTGCGTCAAGTTTTTCATTTTTCTTTGTGTTTCCGAATTCGTTCGTATGATGGCAGTATTCATCAAGGCCACGAGGATTTAGTTTACGAGTGACTGTGTGACGCAATACTTGATTTTGTGGAAATGTGCAATTTTATTTCTGGAACCTAAAAATGGCTTGGGCACTAGTGTGTTAAACCTAAAGCGGGCTCAGATGTACACAACTTGGAGCCTGTCTGCGTGGAGAAAAGTCTCATCGTGGAGGAAATTCAACAAGCTACTCTGCTTTCGGATTGAATTCGTAACACCCCCCCCCCCCCTTCTCCCTCTTCCATAGGGGAGGGCTGAGACTACAACTTCTAGAGGATCCGCTTCGTAAGATGATGCGCGAAACCATCTACGTGGAAGATGTCAGCACCTGCAATCAATGGAAGCGCTCCTATGGGGGTACGAATTCAATCTGAGAACCGAACATGGCTAGCTTGAAGAACGGAAAGTCTCCTGGCGTTGACGAAATCTGGGAGAGACCTTGAAAACAATGGGCATCGATAAGTGCTCTTGGTTGCTTTGGGTATGTCAAACCGCATGGAATTGTGGATGGTACCAATGGATTGGCAGATGGGTTTGATGATTCCTCTTTTGAAAATTAGGACTCGCGGGAGTGTTCCAGTTACCGTAAAATCGCTCTACTAAAAATCTGATAGTCTATGTGAAGACGCTAGAAAAGAGAGGTCGTGCAATCGTTGGATTTGCCATCAGAGAGGAGCAGTGCAGATTACGCACGTGGCGCAGTACCAGCTCTACATTCCAACCCGATTCTCGAGAGACATTAGGAATATGCCAAACAGGTTTACGTGTGCTTTGTGGATCTCGAAAAGGTATACGACCGTGTACTTCGAAGGAAGCTGTGGGGAGTGCCGTAGGCGCATAGGGTCAATGGTCGGGCACTGCGGGCAATTCGATCCTTTTACAGTGATTGCAGGAGCTGCGTTCTAGTGAACGTGATTCCCCGCTACGCCCGTTGAACTCCATCAGGGTTGCGTTCTCTCTCCTTTCCTGTTGCTCGTTTAAGCCTAATTGAGTAGGCTCACTCTCGTGCCTTCCTTTGAAGAAACTTCCTATCGCCATTTGCTCCTATGATGCCCTGCATTCTTGGCAGTTTTAAATCGAGAAACTTCAGTTCGCATGTTAACCGTATTTCGCATTATTCCGTCCGGCATGAGGACTGAATAATGCGGCTTATCCTCAGCTTTTGCAAAGGACAATTTCTGCTTCGCGTTAGGATTTCGTGTTAATGCAACTACATTTCTAGTTTTTTTTTTATATTTAATTTAACTCTATTGTAATGAGTATTTTCAATAAAGTCTGCTCTCGCTTCTGGTTTCTGTTGCCGGTAAAAAAGAAAAAGAAAAGGTATTTGTGAGTAAATGATTTGATGTGAAATTACATTGAGGCAGGGATTAACGAGGGCTCGGGGGCTCGAGCTCCCCCAAAATTCCAGCTTCTTCACGTCGAATGCTCGCTGTTTTGGAAAACCCACTTTCCATCTATCAATAGCAGTGTGTGATATGGGAATGGAACATAATGGGACGTTATTCTTGGCAAAAAGAAAACGGCATCGCAGAATGGCAAAGGTATTTCACTCACCCCTCGATTTATGAAAATATATATTTAACTTGGAAGCATCGATCGACTAAAAGAGTCTATAAGGCACGTTTGCCTTGCACTACGAGATGCAATCACCACCTGTGCCAGGTTCTGTCAAATGACCTGATAGAGATGAATAGTTGAGCCGTGCGTGACAATTTATTCAGGAGCTGATGACGGAATCGATACGTAAGGCGCTTCAATCTCCATCCCACTCGAATGCGAGTGCGCGATGTCGTCTACGTCTTCTATGTCTTTGTCACCATTCCAGGGGGACAGGTTGTTTTTCGTGTGTTTTGGAGGCAAATATAAAGAGGAAAGCAGTTGTCATGGGTCATTTTCTCTCCCGATGTTATTGAAAAGCGTAGTATCGTATGCGGCAGGTTTGAACAAGTGGGAGTAAGCTAACTTCAGGCCTCTAGGCTCCTTTTTTTTTAAGGCGGAGGGGATGCTGGAAATCAGAAACGGTCCTAAAGACCTCCCCCCAAGTATCCCAAAACATCGCTACCCATGATTACTGTGATATTGTGAAAGTACAGTGCAGTGGAGGTCAGAAGGGAGATGAAAATGTCCTCGGAATACGAAAGTTACGACGTCACCGATTTCTTTCTATGGCTTCACTGCAGATGTCGCTTGAGTAACAAACACGCGCAGTTGAATTATGCAACCCCCCGACCCTATATATAGTTTCTCATACACGCAGCTAGAGGGAAAGGAGACCCCGTGCAGAATAGGAGCTTAGGCCCTCATTGAAGCAAGATAAAGAAGCCTTTACATTAAAGAGTACTTTTTATCGACAAGAGTCCCTGGGTCAATAAGAACCGTTAAGTAATGGACGTTTCAACATTCTGGCTTTAGTCTCGGACAGGGGCCATTTTGAGTAGGGCCTCGGACAAAACCCACGGGGTCTTGAGAATGGAGGATTCGCGTAAATCCGAACTTAAGGGGACTGGTGCTTTTGTCTATTTTCATTGGATCTATCCCAACCGAGTGACTACTCATTCTTCTTTTTCATCAAACGGTGGAGAGAACTGTAACTACCAGTATACCGCAAAATGCCTCCATTAATTGTTCCCTCCCCTCCCCCCTTCCCCCATGCGAATGAGAATCACTGACAGTTCTTTTGATCAATCGCCTCAGGAGGAAGACGCTTTATAAGGCTCTAATGACAAAGATGGATGAGACCGACTGGGTAGGAGGGAGATACCGCAAAGAGTGAAAGTCTCAAGTGACGGGAGAAATCCTCGTTACCCGAACCCCAGGTTAGAAGAGTAGAAAAGGTTGAAAGCGAAGCCCCGAATAATGGCGGTTTTCGCCCTAGGGCAATCGACGTCACTGGTATACACATGCCCCGATTGCTCCATTCTCGCCCTTGGTTTTCCTCCGATGTTATGATATTATTTGAAGCATAATGTCCACATTTCGTAACCAATCGCTCATTTTAAAAAAGTTCCCTTAAATTGCGGAAGGGGATGCGTCGGATGGGAAAGAGGCGGGGAGGATTCCGTCCTCAAAAGTTCAAGGGGGATGCGACTGTAGTGAGAATATAGGGGAACATGGTGTGAAATGGGACACCGAGATTTCAGTGACTCTGCATTGCTGCCATCTATCGGCAGTGAGTGCATGAGTAGCAGGCATAATGACAGACCATTTTCATATGACGGCCTTCATTGGATGCGAAACACCAGTGGATCAGGGGAGAACATTTTTTTTTGTTCGGTCCTCTGTATAAATAATGGTCAAGAAATGTAGTGTTCATGTCTGTTTAAAAACTAAAAAAAAAATTTATAATGACATATCTATAGATATTTCCATATCCCATTTTATCCTTATAGGGAAAATAGTTTTGCAGCGTCATGATTATGAGATATAGCATACTTCACCTCAATGCGTAGGATCGGCGAGATCTCGAAGCAGGTATTGCTCTTCGGAGACTTTAACATGCCAAAAATAGATTGGTCGNCTGAACTGGCCCATATAATCACTGGTCAACTGCCAATGTTCCTGAGACTAAAAACCTGATTTATTTTAATAGGAAACAGATATAATCATGGAGGAGAGGGACAAGGCATCAGTTTTGCATCAGGACTTGCAAAATCTGAGAAGAAGAAAAGGTCAAGACCGAAGCGGAAATTCACTGACCTCATTCGAGGTAAGTTTTTTTATTATCTGGGCCTATGCCATTTCATGACAGAAAGCAGAAGTCTTGTATGTATGGACCGAAATATGACAGGAAGAAGAAATATGACTATTTTTAAGAAGAGACTAGATGCTTTTATGGAGAAAGGAAAAAAAGGGGGGCAATGGAGATGAAAGGGAGAGGCAGTAAGCTACAAGGATATGCTAAAAAAATGCAAAACAAAACAAAACAAAAATACATAGCTTTAAGAGGGTTAGGCCTACCCTTAAATTAAGGAACGCTCGACCTCGACACGTGATATCGAAATGGGCGAAATCGCCTCTTGATATCACTAACTATCCTGAAATCCTGAAATCCTGACTTCCACACTGTTGAGTAGATAACTATCAAAACTGATAAACGTTTTCTGAACTATTCCAGATTTATAGCCAAGAATGCCTTCAAATGATAAGCTCAAAACAAACCGGCAGTCATGGAGTGAAGATACCACAAAGAAACTTATTAATACGATTTCATAATGAGAATGTGTATTAAAAACAGCTGTCAAAACCTAGAGAATGCCCAAATCAACAATGGAAAAGTGTGTGAAAGGAAAGAACAAACATGCAGTTGGAAGTTCAAAGAGACTGGGAAGTAGACTGCCAACTTTCCTCGTTGAATTAGAGCAACAAATTGTTAACTATATTAAAAATATGGAGAGTATGCTTTTTAGACTAAGGACTTCTGGTGTCCGTAATCTTGCCTACCAACTTGCTGAAAAAAACGGCATATTTTTGCATGCTGGTTGTATCCCATTTGACCCCAATGGTGTATCCCATTTTACCAATATAGTCAGGGTAAAATGGGAAACTGCCCCAGTTTTGAGGAAAAAATATTTGAGCCACTTAATATTAATCTTTTCTGGAATGCTTTCATTTTATACGAGCCAGAAGCATTTTCAACCTACATGACAATTTTCGAAACGTTAGATGCAATTTCCAGGCCTACAGGTTCTTCCAAACCTTAAGTATCCCGTATTACCCCACCTTCCCCTATTATAATTTATGGAAATTGTCGGCATGGGTCATTCGCCCTTTTGAAATGGCAATGAAACTATGCGCTCATTGTCAGACTTCCTCGTTCTGTGTTGCTCTATCCCCAAACGAATCCAGATGAATAGCCGCGTTCTTACAAATATTCGGTATACTCGATGGTTGACTTGGAATTTAGATTGGATCATCTCGGCGAAAGATAGCAATCGACCCCGAAGGGTTACTTTGGGATTCCTCCCTTAGTCCACTTCAGGAACTCCATATTCCGTGCGTTTTCACCGCATCACTTTAGTCTTTCCCAACTCAGGATCCTTCCAAACGATGAAATGAACGTTTTTCCGCGTCGGCTTCAAAATCATCAGATGTTCTTGCAGATGGAGACTGCACATACGATCAGCATCTTCGAATGCGATGAACCTGGCAGTGCCACAATCGAGCAATGCAATCGTTCAAGCGCAATAGAATGGAGGTGCAAAGAGCAAGGTAATATGGCAAGAAAAAAATAACCGATATGACATTTTTAACAGAGAAATAAACCAGAAAAAGGAGGTTTTATCTGTCAGCCGAGGAGAGTGCATACCAGCAGCCCAGAGGTTTCCAGGGGCCCGGGGCAAAACTAAACTGGAGACCCCTTGAGGCCCTTTGGAGGCCCCCCTTGGGACCCTTTGATACGTGGGGCCCGGGGCAGATTACCCCAATTGCTCCCCCCTTCTGGGCGGCCCTGCATACCAGTGACGTCATTGCCTCACGAGCCCCACCCCCCCGCTGGGATCTAGTCCAACCTTATCTATTCTTCTAACCTGCCCCGAATCTAAGGAGGGGAGGTCGAAGGAAACTAGTTTTTTTTTTTCCCCCTATTTCTTTCCAATTCCTTGGGTGGAAGAAGTGGAGACGCGGAAAGAGATCGGAACAATTTTTCTTTTCTGTCACATTCAGTCTCTACTGTTAGCAAGTCCAAATTTCGGGGAGCCCAGAAGACCGAAGCGCTCGGTCGCATCAGAGGGAGCCACGGAATGGAGGTCTTCGAGTTAAACGGTGAATTTTATCATAGGTATAGGCGGCGATTTGTTGAGAAACATGAGGGGGCTTGGAGACAGTATTCCTTTGCAAGTATTCCTTATACTCATGCTCTCATGGTCCCACCAAAATATCCGTCCTCTCAGAAAAATTTAAGTCAGACTGCGCAAACCTCATTTAGGGAAGATAAAGGGGCCTTTAAGCTAATAAGTTATTTTTCTCCGTAGGAGTCCATGCATTCCTAAGGTACCGTTAAATAAAGGAGATTTAGGGTGGATTTTTAAACGGAGAACTATCTCATAATGCAGCTTTATTCCTGGGAAAATACACGATATCTCCTGGAAATAAAGCAGTATTACCGGATAGTTCTCTGTTCAAAAATCCACCCTTAGACTTAGTCTATGAGTTTTGGTAAAGTTGGTTTTCAGCCAACTTTACCGGTTTACTAGTCCAAGACTTTGACTGGACCAGCAACAACTGTAGAGAGGCAAAATGAAACTGTCTAGCGATTGTATGCCGAAACACTATTAGGATATAATCAATTCATAGTTCGTCTACACAACCAGAATATTCCCTTATTGGTATTCGCAATTTTAGTTCTTTTGTCAACGTGTCTTCAATGTGGAGAAAACAATACTGTATATCAGCTGGCACCCAGATCGGCCCTTCTAGTGAAACCTTTCCTGATGAGCGGGCTTTACGAGTGTCAACGTTTCCAGTGCCTTCCAGAGCGGAGTACTGTCACAAAAATATGTATATTTAAGATAGATAGGCCTTGCATATCTTTAAACGGACTCTCGACCTCGACCCGGGGTGATATAATGAGCAGAGTTATCTCCTGACATCCCTGTTTCAATCTTGAATCTGGAATCTTCTTCCTAACCGAATCTCTTACGAATGCACTCTCTTGTTTGAGGACTCTAGGACAGTGGTTCCCAATCTTTTTTTATTTGCGGCACACATAAAGACACTTGAACTTTCCACGGCACCCCCAGCCATTTACTTACTTTCGATGGGAAACTTGTGCTTGCTTCGCTGTACACAGTAGTTTGATACGAGGCGTGATAGAGCAACTCTCAGCTCGTTTTCCACTGAGAGATGACGTTCCCTCTTGTTTTTAAGTTTTTTTTTTGTCAACTCTGAAATCTCACGGCACACTTAAGCCTTACTGGTGGCACACCAGTGTGCCGCGGCACACCGTTTGGGAAACACTGCTCTAAGAGACCTTTCTTAATTGTTTTTCTTCAAATTGAACAGGCCACCTTTCCAATGGAACTTTCGAATTATGGCCAATAATAATGCTACCACTACTTCGGTTGAAACTTTGGTCGTTCCCCATCGACTGAGTTTGAAACAAGGCCGCTTCTCAACTTATATGATGTCATCTTCCACAGGCTTCTTCCCTCGTAAACTAGGGCGATTACTCGAACTATAAGTCTTCACGTTCGCCATATGCACGACATTTTTTTTCCTTTTGCAACGAACTTATCCATTACCCTAGAGTTTGTACCAATGCCTTGGTCACTCACTAGCCTAAGCCTACACATCTGTTATGACGTCTTCCATCAAGGCGAGGATGATGGATCATGTTTTCTGAACTATTCCAGATTTATAGCCAAGAATGCCTTCAAATGATAAGCTCAAAACAAACCGGCAGTCATGGAGTGAAGATACCACAAAGAAACTTATTAATACGATTTCATAATGAGAATGTGTATCAGCTGTCAAAACCTAGAGAATGCCAAAATCAACAATGGAAAAGCGTGTGAAAGGAAAGAACAAAGATGCAGTTGGAAGTTCAAAGAGACCGGGAAGTAGATTGCCAACTTTCCTCGTTGAATTAGAGCAACAAATTGTTAACTATATTAAAAATATGGAGAGTATGCTTTTTCGACTAAGGACTTCTGGTGTTAGTAATCTTGCCTACCAACTTGCTGAAAAAAACGGCATATTTTTGCATGCTGGTTGTATCCCATTTTACCCCAATGGTGTATCCCATTTTACCAACATAGTCAAGGTAAAATGGGAAACTGCCCCAGTTTTGAGGAAAAAATATTTGAGCCACCTAATATTAATCTTTTCTGGAATGCTTTCATTTTATACGAGCCAGAAGCATTTTCAACCTACATGACAATTTTCGAAACGTTAGATGCAATTTCCAGGCCTACAGGTTCTTCCAAACCTTAAGTATCCCGTATTACCCCACCTTCCCCTATTATAATTTATGGAAATTGTTGGCATGGGTCATTCGCCCTTTTGAAATGGCAATGAAACTATGCGCTCATTGTCAGACTTCCTCGTTCTGTGTTGCTCTATCCCCAAATCAGAGGACGGAGCTTCTTTGTCACTGTCATGGCAAATCACGTGATTTTCATGAACATCGTGAGGATATTTCCTTCTCACCACTTCAACGAAAGATCTTCCATTTCTTCCTCACCTTCTTGTCCTTGCTGAGCAACTCAGAATTCATGAAGCGAATCCAGATGAATAGCCGCGTTCTTACAAATATTCGGTATACTCGATGGTTGACTTGGAATTTAGATTGGATCATCTCGGCGAAAGATAGCAATCGACCCTGAAGGGTTACTTTGGGATTCCTCCCTTAGTCCACTTCAGGAATTCCATATTCCGTGCGTTTTCACCGCATCACTTTGGTCTTTCCCAACTCAGGATCCTTCCAAACGATGAAATGAACGTTTTTCCGCGTCGGCTTCAAAATCATCACATGTTCTTGCAGGTGGAGACTGCACATACGATCGGCATCTTCGAATGCGATGAACCTGGCAGTGCCACAATCGAGCGATGCAATCGTTCAAGCGCAATAGAATGGAGGTGCAAAGAGCAAGGTAATATGGCAAGAAAAAAATAACCGATATGACATTTTTAACAGAGAAATAAACTAGAAAAAGGAGATTTTATCTGTCAGCCGAGGAGAGTGCATACCAGCAGCCCAGGGGTTTCCAGGGGCCCGGGGCAAAACTAAACTGGAGACCCCTTGAGGCCCTTTAGAGGCCCCCCTTGGGACCCTTTGATACGTGGGGCCCGGGGCAGATTACCCCAATTGCTCCCTCCTTCTGGGCGGCCCTGCATACCAGTGACGTCATTGCCCCACGAGCCCCACCCCCCGCTGGGATGTAGTCCAACCTTATCTACTCTTCTAACCTGCCCCGAACCTAAGAAGGAGGGGAGGACGAAGGAAACTAGTTTTTTTTTTTCCCCCCCTATTTCTTTCCTATTCCTTGGGAGGGGGAAATGGAGACGCGGAAAGAGATCGGAACAATTTTTCTTTTCTGTCACATTCAGTCTCCACTGTTAGCAAGTCCAGATCTCGGGGAGCCCAGAAGACCGAAGCGCTCGGTCGCATCAGAGGGAGCCACGGAATGGAGGTCTTCGAGTTAAACGGTGAATTTTATCATAGGTATAGGCGGCGATTTGTTGAGAAACATGAGGGGGCTTGGAGACAGTATTCCTTTGCAAGTATTCCTTATACTCATGTTCTCATGGTCCCATCAAAATATCCGTCCTCTCAGAAAAATTTAAGTCAGACTGCGCAAACCTCATTTAGGGAAGATAAAGGGGCCTTTAAGCTAATAAGTTCTTTTTCTCCGTAGGAGTCCATGCATTCCTAAGGGACCGTTAAATAAAGGAGATTTAGGGAGGATTTTTGAACAGAGCACTATCCGATAATGCAGCTTTATTTACCGGATTTATAATGCATTTTCTCTTAAAGCCTTTTTGAAGATTTTTGATGCAGCTTTATTCCAGGGAAAATACATGATATCTCCTGGAAATAAAGCAGCATTACCGGATAGTTCTCTGTTCAAAAATCCACTCTTAGACTTAGTCTATGACAATGGTTTTCAACCAACTGTACCGGTTTACTAGTCCAAGACTTTGACTGGACCAGCAACAACTGTAGAGAGGCAAAATGAAACTGTCTAGCGATTATATGCCGAAACACTATTAGGATATAATAAATTCATAGCTCGTCTACACAACCAGAATTTTCCCTTATTGGAATTCGCAATTTTAGTTCTTTTGTCAACGTGTCTTCAATGTGGAGAAAACAATATATCAGTTGGCACCCAGATCGGCCCTTCTAGTGAAACCTTTCCTGATGAGCGGGCTTTACGAGTGGCAACCTTTCCAGTGCCTTCCAGAGCGGAGTACTGTCACAAAAATATGCATCTTTAAGATAGGTAGGCCTTGCATATCTTTAAACGGACTCTCGACCTCGACCCGGGATGATATAATAAGCAGAGTTATCTCCTGACATCCCTGTTTCAATCTTGAATCTGGAATCTTCTTCCTAACCGAATCTCTTACGAATGCACTCTCTTGTTTGAGGACTCAAGGAGACCTTTCTTAAATGTTTTTCTTCAAATTGAACAGGCCACCTTTCCAATGGAACTTTCGAATTATGGCCAATAATAATGCTACCACTACTTCGGTTGGAACTTTGGTCGTTCCCCATCGACTGAGTTTGAAACAAGGCCGCTTCTCAACTTATATGATGTCATCTTCCACAGGCTTCTTCCCTCGTAAACTAGGGCGATTACTTGAACTATAAGTCTTCACGTTCGCCATATGCACGACAAAAAAAAGGAAAACGTTGCTTGAATAGGTAATGGGATCTCAAACATGGTTACGGAACCAGTGAGTGATCGGATTCGGATGTGTAGACAATACTGAAGAAGGTAGTTCCGCTCCTGCTACCTAGTACAACACACGATTCATCTCTCATTCCCATCGCAAGTGCTGGCTGTCTCATTTGCAGGTATGGTGCAGATCGCATGGTTTCAGGTATACATGTCAAACCGCCGAGTCTAGAACATACCATACGTCCGGAAAACATGGTACATATTTTATTTAGTCTCAATAACACCCACAGGCACAACCCGTTCGCTGAGGCGAAGCTGTAAGCAAAATAAACACTGGTGGCTTGATCTTGGGCTAGAATCAACAGACTAGTGTTACTATTTGTAGCCGACATTGACATAGCTATATATCGCCATTCAGGATGACATGGTCACCCGATTGACAATGGAGGAACGACGCTACGTGACAGTGTGCGTGACTGTATTCGGAAACTCAACTGAAACCTGAAACCGCTTCCGCGTGGAGTTTGGAAAGGACCCTCCCTCACACCTGACGGTACGCAGGATCGACCAAAAGTTTCGTTCCACAAATTTCGTCGCTAAT
This sequence comes from Darwinula stevensoni, assembly GCA_905338385.1. Taxonomy (NCBI): domain Eukaryota; kingdom Metazoa; phylum Arthropoda; class Ostracoda; order Podocopida; family Darwinulidae; genus Darwinula; species Darwinula stevensoni. Next base: position 163,633 of record CAJPEV010000024.1, on the reverse strand, counting down.
AACTGCGCCATCGTGTCCGTCACATACGTTACTGCCTGCAAGTCGATGGACGCCTCGTGGAGGCTACACGTTTCTCCTCATGACATGTATCCCAGTCCATCATAGCTTCTGTGGTCGTAATTAATGTTCAATCTGTGTGTATATTGTATCCTCTGTGACTGTTTCTGAGACTGAGTCCAAAATGTAACATGTTTTCCGAATATATGGTACGTCACATCCCATTTTCACGTCACAAGCTGTCAGGTGGAAGGTGAGCTATTTTCCTTGACCAAGATATTCAGATTCAGCAAAACTATAAGAAAAAAAAGTTATGAATTTTTGAGGGGACTGAGCCCTCGTCTCCCAAATTTTTTTGGAGTCCCGAGAACCCCTGAGCCCCCTATGAATCGCCGCCTATGACCAATGGAATTTTCCTCGGGATCATACTTCTTGTGCGAATCAACTGGAACGCCGGATTACTAACGTTCTGATAAGTGAGAGTTGACTGTGTAGAAACGAAGTTGGAAGGGAAGGAACCCAATCAGTTAGGGGATCTCTTTCCTCCACACCGCACCTACCATCCAATGGGAAAAAAATTGTCAATGCTACTAAACCAACTATACTTTTATTGGATATTATTTGCTGATAAAACACTCTCCTTGCCAACCCTGTGATTGATCTGCTGTTAGTTTTTGTTAGCTGTTAGTCTTTCTAGTTATCTATGAGAGCTTGATCGTGCTGAAAATTTGAAAGGCCGGGTGCATGAGAACTTGGGATTTTCGTCTTCTCTCTCATCGATTCGATAATGTGCGTTGCTGCGGGATACACATTTAGCTCAGTTTTCCACATTTGGAAGCACTTTCCCCCAGAATTCAAGAAATAATTGTCAATCAATAGATCTTGATTTCGAGTATTTGTCAGCGTTTTTCAGTGTCAAAATTGTTCATGATTTTCATTTCGAAAGTCAGCAAACAGCTATCGTTGCAGACAGCGATCGATGTTAAGAAAAAAAAATTCATTGGAACACACTGGAGAAGGCAAGGCACGAGCGACAAGGTCAATGGGTCAATACTAGGGCTGCTAGCATAGGCCACGGAGGCTCGTGAGAGCACGAATAATTTATTTGTTTTCCTCTTTTTTAGCCTGCTTCCCCACGTTGGCAAGATGATTTCCAGCTTACGTCATTTTCTCTCCACGAACTTCACTTTAGTGCGGATCGGACGATCGCATCGTCATGATCGAAACGACGAACGCCTTCCACGACACGGAGCAGCCCGAATACATCACACATTAAGTGTCGAGCATGAAATCGATCCCTCGTGTGCTGCCAGAACGGACGCTTGAAACGCCTGAGGTTCTGTTCGATCGAAGCCAGGCCTGCTCCCGCCCGTCTCCCTTCGAGGTCGGCTACATCCAGAATGACAAAGGGGCAATTATGGTCAAGGTCCGTTTACCGCAGAGCAGGACTACGTGCTTTTCGTTTTGGTCGAGTTCGGGACCTTTTGCTTCACCTGACTTCGTAAGATCCACGCATTAAACCTGAATCAGATAGAATCATGTGAAAAGATGACTAACTCAATGGAACGGTAGCACTCCGTCCCGAATGACAGATCTGCGTTTCAGCACGCTACCGGCAAATCCCTTGCAAGTATTCCGTTACTCCCTCACATTGTTGAAGAGAAGACTTGAATGAAAGTGCAAAGTGTCAACCTTTCCATTGCGAAAGGCGTCCCTTGCTGAAGAAGGTGGTGGTCACTTTGAACATGTGTTATCATAACACTCATCTGTTGCTCTCTTTCCATCGTTCTAAATCTATTGTGATAGCCATGAAGCCATGTTATGCTAGTCACACCTCTTTTCTGCCGTTTCTTCGTAAGTATCTTTCGCCCCACACTAATATCACCCCAAACTGCTCAGAAGCTGACGAATCGATTGATACCATAAACGGCACCAAAAAAAATTCCAGTGATTTTTTAATCACCCTGTACTATTATTATATATAAATTAAATAAAATAGAACGTCCTTTTTTTGGATACCCAGTAAATCGAAGTGAGAACATTTTTGCAGCTGATGGTAAACATCTCTCTAGGATGCGCATAGTTCATCCAAAACTTTAAGAGAGATGGTGCCAGTAGATGCATCAGTAATATATCTCAGCCGTATAATGCAGACTCTAGCAGGTGGCTTGAGAGTGGCCTGGTTTCCTTGATTCCCCTCGATCATCAGACTTGTTACACCCACCCAGTTCCACGGTCGTCATTCAGCTTCTTCAATACTGAAGCCCCTCCTGTGTAATCCACTGGCACCAGCGGAGACTCCACGAACGGATGTCTGCGACAGAGGACGCATGCGTATTGCGCCCACGAGGCTCACTTCGAAAAAAGGGGGCATGGCGTCATGCTTGTGTCTCGTTATTGTGCAGGAGGTCTAACAACCGTTGGCTAGTTGGCTCAGTTTCGGTGCTTTGAAAATAAATTTGTACCACCTTTTACATAGTGAAATGTTATTTCTATGGTGCATCCCAAGTTGCGAAAGCGTACCTCTCATGACAGATGTGATATTAGGCCTATGGAGCTTATGTTGAGTATGGTACGACTTCGTTAGGAAGTCATTGTGTTATGTGAACGTAGAGTTATCATATACATTTTTCTGTTCGAGGTCGAAAGAGTTCGAATCCTCAACCAGCTCTGATGCTTGTGCGCAGAAAATCTATGACGCCTGCCGAAGAAGTAAAATGCCTCTCTGACTGAACTTGTTTGGCTGAACAATATGCCTAAGGCTATTTTTTTAAGGTTTTTTTTTTNTACGACTTCGTTAGGAAGTCATTGTGTTATGTGAACGTAGAGTTATCATATACATTTTTCTGTTCGAGGTCGAAAGAGTTCGAATCCTCAACCAGCTCTGATGCTTGTGCGCAGAAAATCTATGACGCCTGCCGAAGAAGTAAAATGCCTCTCTGACTGAACTTGTTTGGCTGAACAATATGCCTAAGGCTATTTTTTTAAGGTTTTTTTTTTTCGGTTGAGATCGACACGTTTTCGCTCGGTACCGACAGCTCTGCATGGAGAGTGCTCCAGACAAGTGCTGGAGTCATTAAAAATTGTGGGATTCGGGTAAATACAAGGCATGCCTGATAATTTTCAGCACACAATTATTTTTAAATTTTAAAGTACTTATATCAAATGATACAATCCTGACTTGTGATGCATTTTAGACACCTTGAGAGTGAATTAAATGAATTTAAAATCATTATTTAATTTAACTAGATACCTTATAGAGGCTATTTTTCACAATGTCCTTTTGTTCTGGGATTCATAAACAAGCAACATTGCTTCTAATGAGAACCTTTTAACCCTTATTTGGGCAAGGAATATTTGTGAAAAATGAGCAAAAGCAAAATGAAAAAAAATGCTTTCCTTAAAAAAGAGTCAAAACTTTAAAAGTTCATTTTTGGATCTATGGATAACTCAATGAAATACATTCTATTAAATTTGCAGAAAATTGAAAAGAAAATTGCCAGAGTGATGCAATGAAATTTATGCAAAAGGATCATATAGATCCCCACTGCCCATACAAGGGTTAATGAAGAAGATAAAAGTTTGTGGCAAATTATATATTTCTGTAATTTTGGAGCTGTTGGTGAACAATGATAGCAATGTGCTGAGTGATTGTTCTTCAGACAGTAACATAGATTCAGATGTGGATTATGCAGTCACTCAAGTTCAATGAAGTTCAATCTGTTAAGTATGATCTCTTAGTGTTTTCTCCATATCTTGCTATCCAATTGTTAATTTAAGAATTTAATAGGAATTTGAATGTGTAGTACATATTCACAAAACCAAAAAGCAGTCTCATCCTGGGGTTTAGAATTTGCAAGTTCTATGCCTGGCATTTAAGTGTTATTGGCCAGTTTGAGATGAGGAATCTCAACATTTTTCCTTAACCCATTGCAGTACAAAGACAGGTATACTTGTTGCCTGGCGCTGTCTTGGAACATGCATTTTTGTTCTATATTTTCTTAATGCATTTTCAATTTTATGAATTCCAAACTGACAAATCTCAATGGATTTGTTAGAAGTGCTTTCCTAATAGATACTTGTAATGAAAGAAGAGAGTGGAAGGGCTTTGCTTCTCAGTATCGTGTGTTCTATATTCCTGCAGGTAACGTAGCTTTTTATAAAGGCTCACTTCAGAGTTGGCTCTGGCTTTGACTGGCATGCATGGTGATGGATGGCGTTGTCAGTTCAAGATGTATTCCAGTATTCCCTTGACATATGTTGGAAACCTCCCAGCCTTCATAAAACAAAGACTCATATTGCCCTGACTAGTTGACAAAGCCTTCCTCTATAAAAGTCAGAGGGGTTGCTATTTGAATCAGTCAGTTCTGGTTGCATAGAAACACTGAAAAATGCCACCTTCTTCTGGTGAATTGTGGGGGCATCATTTGATGCCTTCCACAATCATGGTGGACTGCCTCCTTCCAAGTGGAATCCTTGTTCCACTTCGGTGTGTCAGGGATGCTCCTCTACGTCACATCAAAGGTTTGTACTTCACTGTATCACCCTTCCATGAATATACTGAATCTGCCTTTCCAGCTGTTTCAGCTGTTCGTACCTTATGCTCAGGGCTGGTTTATTAAAAGGAAAAGGTTATGATAACAAAAAGGGGACTAATAAGGGCTGAAAATATAAACTTCTATGAAACCATACTTGACACCCTGTGGATATTATGAGTTTTGGGAATCAACCATTTCTGCCTTCTTTTTTGTGTTCCTTCAAAATTGTGTGGATGAATGGAATGCTTGAGAGTTAAGATTCCTGTTAAAAGATTAGAAGTATGCTGCACATCACAAATGAAACAATATGTACATCTTTGGCATCATTCATTCTAAAATTTATGAAATACACAAAAAAAATTAATCATATACATAGCCTGATTCTGCTCTCAATCATTTTTGCAGCTGAACTCTGGAGGGAAGCAAAGAAGTATCCTCTATACTCACGCCTCTCTGATTCATCATCCTACATCTTCATATCGGTGACTCAGGATGCAGAACGGGAAGAGTTCTACGATGAGACACGCCGATTATGTGACCTCCATCTCTTTCAACCTTTCCTCAAGGTCATCGAACCAGAGGGGAACAAAGAGGAAAAAATGATTAATTATGATATAGGTGGACCTCTCACATATTTTTCAGTTGGTTGTTCATCTTGAAAATTTCATTGGAATACATGTTGTACTTCTTCAATTTTAAGGTGTGGCTTTGGGATTGCCGGTACATGAGTTTGATGAAATGAATGACCCAGAAGTACAGGACTTCAGGCGGAACATTGTAGAGGTTCTTCAGGAAACAGTTGAGGAACGGGAACAAGAAGAGGAGGATAAATATCCAAAGGATCTCCTCTACATGTACCCACCAGAAGTGGAAGCAAGCCCTGAACTCCCACATGAGATTGATACAAAGCTGGAGAAGGGTCAGTTCATGCAAGCTCCAGAGATACTACATGAATCTAAGACAAAAAAATAATTTCCCCAGCACTCTGACACTATGATAGTCATACCTTTTTCATATTATAGTCATTTCAATTGAGAAGAAAAGCTTAAAATGCCTCCTTTATCGTGAGCATGTATAGCTTCAGTCATTTTCTCCATGTTCTTTACTCCTACATTAATGGAAAAGGATCATGTTTTGTAGCCTTCACCTACATATTGGTGTAACATCATTTAATTTATGGATTATTTTGTCACACAGCCTCATAATTTATTGCAAAATTTTGGATCCATAGCAAAAATCATCCAATCAGTATCAAGCATTGAAATTGAAAGTATTGGTTGTACGAATTCCACTATTGTGGGAAGTACACTTCACAAATTGTCTCATACACAGATAACAACACTTATATTATTTCATTTTCTAACCTTATATTCATTTCACAATTCAACTACAGCTATAAAAAGATGGGGTCTATTATGCAGGGATGCTTGTGGTTTGCATCTGGGTGAAAGCAAATGGTGGAGAGAAGCAGAAGTTCTCTGTCCTTGTGCCAAAAGATGCGTTCCCAAAGGCTGTCATTGCAGAGGCCAGTATCAAGAAAACAAGGAGCATGCGAATGACCATTGATCAACAGCAACAATGTGTATCTGAGTACCAAAACAATTACCTTCTCAAAGTCTGTGGCTGTAATGAGTACTTCCTGAAAAATTTTCCCATCTGTCAGTACAAGGTCAGTTTTGCCTCCATTTCTCTCCTGGCTGGGGACCAAAGCCTCTTTCAATGAATGCTTCCATGCAGTACATAAGGCGCTGTGTGACTCGAGGAGAGGTCCCCCAGTTGTTTCTGATGCCAAAGAGTGAAATCTATAAGGATCTCCTGCATTTATCATTCCACATTCCTGCATACATGCGGCGCTTTCCTAGCCCGCCAAGTAGCTCTACCATCCTTTTGTGGAATATCAACTCCATGTTCCGGGTGCAGGTACTCCTTGCCACATATGTAAATGTCAAGGACATCGATGAGGTTAGGACATATTACCTTATAATTGGATTAGTGAGTTTCCATCACTCTGTACTTGCTCTGAATTGAAGGGATGGGGGAAAATTATGATTACAGATATATGTGAGGACTGGAATCCATCATGGGGCTGAGCCAGTGTGTCCTGCCAAGGACACCTCTTGTGTTGTGTTCTCCAAGCCTCACTGGGGAGAATGGATCGAATTTGATCTCTATGTACCTGATATACCACGCAGTGCCAAGCTGTGCGTCTCCATCTGTTCTGTCACCAAAAAAAAGAAAAGAGAGGCAAGATAGTTCTATTCTCTTGCAAGTGACCAATGTTTTAATATGGAGCTGATACAGTCCAATGATCTCATATATTGAACTTTTCAAGACAGATATATATCTCATGTGTGTGTCTTCTCAGGAGCACTGCATGATAGCATGGGGGAACGTCAATCTCTTCAATTATCGGAACCACCTGTTATCAGGAAAGGTCTTCCTAAACTTATGGCCATGTCCAAAGGGTCTTGATGAACTTCTCAATCCTCTTGGTACCATAGGTGAGGCTTTGGACAATATTTTAGATCACCAATACCTATGGAAAGTGTTTTCCAAAGAGGTAACATAGTGTTTGATCTTGTTCAGGTTCAAACCCTAATAAGGAATCTCCTTGCTTGGAGCTAGAGTTTGAGCATTATCCAAATCCAGTGGCTTTCCCTGACATGAATCTGATTGAGGAATATGCTCGAGTGGTGGCTAAGAGGGAAAGAGACAAGATGCAAAAGGTAGAGTGCTCTGTTACCTTCAAGTTTCAAGTGTGTGCATCTCAAAACACAAAAAGCAAGCTTATCTGATTTGGGTTTGTGTATGTCCAATGAGCAGGTGACACAGGGAGAGATTGAGCTGATCATGGACATTACAAAACGTGATCCACTTTCTGAGATCTCTGAGCAAGAGAAGGAAATGCTGTGGCGGTTGCGTCGAGACTGTCGACTTGTGCCTGATTCACTGCCTAGACTTCTGGATGCAGTCAAATGGAATTCCAGGGATGAAGTCTCTCAGGTTCCTTCTTATTCCTCTTAAACATTCTTATGTGACCATCCTGCAGTTTTTTTATATTTTTTTAATGAGATTGTTGGTTTTTGCAGTTGTACATGCTTCTGAAAGACTGGCCTCAGGTTTCACCTGAGACAGCCTTGGAGCTCCTGGACTGTAAATACCCTGATCTCACAGTACGGAGCTTTGCTGTTGGCTGGTTGAATCGTACCCTCTCCAACGACAAGCTCTTTCAGGTACAGTATGCACCCTTCCTGCAAGCTGTTGAGAAACTTGCAAAAAAAGCTCTTCTTAGTGGTGTTTTTCTTTTTTTTTCTTAGTATTTGTTGCAGCTTGTCCAGACTCTGAAGTATGAATTATACATTGACAACCCCTTAAGTCGTTTCCTCTTGGAGAGAGCTCTTCTAAATCGCAAGATTGGACAATTCTTTTTTTGGCATCTCAAGTGAGTTCCTTAGCAAGTTTCTTAGTTACTACTTGCAGTGCCTTGATGGTCAATAGGTGAATTTTAAATTTAGGTCAGAGATGTCTAACTCCCTGTTTACGGTACGATTTGGGCTGGTCCTGGAAGCTTTTTGTCGAGGTTTGTGCTCCCACCTGAAGGGACTGATCCGGCAAGTGGAAGCCATGGACAAGCTCACCCTCTTAACTGATAGCCTGAAAGAAAAGAGGAATGAAACATACAAGGACCGGAACAAGTTCTTCAAGGAACAGATCCAACAGAGTGATTATATGGAGGCCCTGCAGAATTTCTCTTCACCTGTGAATGCAGCTCAGTACCTGGGCCAGTTGCAAGTGGAACCATGTCGGATTCTGGACTCTGCCAAGAAACCCCTTTGGCTTGTTTGGGAAAACCCAGATCCCATGGCTGAGCTTTTTTTCACTGACCATGCCATCATCTTCAAGAGTGGAGATGGTAAGCTCCCATCACTACCATTGTCTCTATTTTTATTCTCTTCTAATTAATGCCTAGTTTAATTTTGTTTAAAGACTTGAGACAAGACATGCTGACACTCCAAGTTATTCGGATCATGGATGACATCTGGATGAGTGAGCAGATGGACATGTGCATGCTTCCTTATACTTGCCTTGCAACAGGCAGAAAGGTCAGAAAGGGCTTCATCATATTCTTCATTTCTTTTTCATCATTGTCTTGCTATCCCTTTAAAGAATCATTCCTTGTTTGTAGAGTGGGATGATTGAAGTGGTTCGAAAAGCTCAGACAGTCTATGAGATCCAACGGAGAGCTGGAAGACTGGCTGCCTTGCAGGTCAATTCCTCCACTCTTCACAAATGGATCAAAGAAAAAAATAAGGACAGGTGGGAAATTAGTTCTTTGGGACATTCATGTCCAAGTCTATGCATTTTCCTGGAGAGCCACCTGTTAGGATGGATTGTACCTTTGCAGATATGACCAAGCGATTGAGACTTTCACACATTCCTGTGCTGGGTATTGTGTGGCCACCTTCATTCTTGGCATTGGGGATCGTAATCCTGACAACATCATGGTCAATGAGGATGGACAGGTCAGCTTACTCTCTCCTTTGCAATTGTCCACTCTTTCAAATTATTTTTTGTTTTGGGAAATTATTTCTATCACTTCCAGATCTTCCACATAGACTTTGGTCATTTTCTGGGCCACTTCAAGAAGAAGTTTGGCATTAACAGAGAAAGGGTGCCTTTCGTCCTCACTGATGACTTCCTCCGTGTCATTGCCAAAGGTGCTGACAATCCTGAACTCAGCCCAGAGTTCGAGCAGTAAGTGTAACACTCCTCTCTTGTATGGGATGCTCTCTGTACTAGATTGGAGCTCAAGTGTTGTTTTTGCTGTTTCTCAGATTCCAGGAACTGTGTGGCAGGGCTTACTTGGTGCTGCGTCGACATAGCAATCTTCTCATCACTCTCTTCACCATGATGCTTTCCAGTGATATACCTGAACTTCAGGTCAGTCTGTGACTTTCATGAGGACTCACATTCTACATCCATTTGGTTTAGCCAGAGCATATTGTCTGCCTCCCTCTAGTCAATAGATGACATTGGGTACCTCAGGAAGACACTGGCTGTGGAGAAAACTGAAGAAGAGGCCCTCAAATACTTCCAGAATCAGTTTCATGATGCATATGGAGGTGGATGGTCTACTAAACTTGACTGGTTCTTCCATTGGGTCAATCATATGTGATTGAACTCTTGGGTCAGCATCTTGCTGATAAAACCAAAGATTTTGATCTCCATTGAGATCAGATGTCAGTTTGATCTGTGGTTCCTTGGTCTATGAGTGAATAGGTGGTGACATTAGAGGAAGGACAAGCTCTAGGCTCAGGACATCAGGATGCAGCTCTTTCCAATGCTCAGGTGATACGAGGTTCCTCCACAGTAACCAGCATTACCCCAGATTACTATTATTTTTTTGAAGTGCTATTGTTGCAGATTCTGATGTGCTAGAATCCTCTTGCAATAGTGTTTGCCAGATTAGCTGATTTATTTATTAGCTTCAACTGAGCATATGAATGACTTTGCCAGGACAGCTGATATTCCCACAAGAAGGAATCAGATACACTTGTTGATAAATATCCCTTTTCCTTTGATGGCATGTTATAAATTATGTAACGAACATTTGCCCCCAAAACTGTCTGTTGCCTCAGAAAAAAAGTAAATGTTTCAAAACAAAACTGCAAATGTACTACACCATAAATGTAGCAATTTTTTGTCTTGAGTTGCATATTCAAGCTGTTCTCTCTTTGACTGGCACTTGGAAATCTTGTATACTTAGAGCACTGAGTGATGCTTGCGGAATTTGAAGCTGCATTGGCAAGGTCACACCTCTTTAATATGTAACTTGAGATGACAAGAAGGTGATGAATTCCATTGTGAAAACGAAGAGTGGATCCTGCAATATAGCAAACTTAAGGATAGTGGAGGGGCAAATTGATCTTTTCTGACATTTTCCTCGTATACTGTGACCACAGCAGGACTTATGATTCTTACAAAGTGTAGTACTTGAGATTGGCAATATTGGAAAGCTGGTACAGGTGTTCATGGATCATGAGAAATATATTTCTCAAATTTTCAATCCTCAATCTAGGAAGCATAGATGTCCACTCAGCAATGGAAAGTGGATGTCAGAGGACTAGCCAATGTTAATGGCCATTTTTTCTTCCTTATCAGTTTTTCTTTCATTGGAGGATAGAGAATATAACTAGAGGTAAGACTCCACCCAAATCTCATTCATCGATAAATCCTCTTTGGCCAAGCAGTGGACTCCATGAGACACTTGTTTCTGTCAAGGGATTTCCCATGGAATGTGAATCCCTGAATGAGTTTAATCCCTATTCTACTGTCGTAAATCATGCCTAATGAAAGTATTATTGGCTGGGGGCCACTAAATGCCTCAGTAATATTTAGACCCCCCCCCCCTACCCCTTTAGTGTCACCTCTAGTTGAATGTCTACTTCTGCTTTGTATGCCATTTCCAAGCTCATATGCCTTCAAAGAAAGTTCATCAAAGCTCCAGCATAATAAACTAGCATATCCAATATTGAAAACTTGATAAGAGTCAACTTGGCCTGAAAATGGAATATCACTCAGGAGATTTACTGCTCTAGGTATATATGATTTCATGATCTCTATAGTCAGGTACATTGAAAGTTCAGAAAGTTATAATCCTTTCCTGGTTAGAGCTGGCTACAGTACTATTTCATCAAAGACTGTCTTAGAAAATATCAGCCAGAGACTCTACTTAATTATAATTAACAAAAATAGGAAACTGAATTTAAGGTTAAGTTGAATGCAATCACATGTGCCTGTGACAACAGAGTTGTATGACAGAGTGCAACTTGCGTGAAATGAAGGTTCATTATACTGAAAGATATTGTATAGGGTGTCCCAAAAAAAGCTGTCATATAATAGCTTGTGACTAACCCATCTTATTTTCATGAGGGTTTTTTCCTGTTCCAGATGCAAGCAGCAATATTTCTGTTAACTAACAATAGAAAAGCAGCAGTATTGACACATATCATGGGATCAAAATGAATTGTGCCACAGTGATCTTTTACTCTGAGCTGATGTAATGGCTTTTCAGAAGACAGTTCTAGAGGAACCAGTACTCCTAGAACAATGATGGAATTTGAAGGGATAGTGGAATAAGATCCCATAGCCTTTAATTTATTTTGAAACTAAAACAGATGGTGCTGCAGAGAGGCCTTAATCCATCTTTATTCAAGGATCATAGGGTTTTCCAGAATTGATTTCTGCAGAGCCATCTCAGCAACTTGATCAAATAAGGCTTTGCTCCTGCACAGTTCATATTGGTCCCATAATAAGATTCACTGCTATTGCTCTTTCTTGATTGATTGACTTTGCTGATTACATCAAGAACAGATAATGATGCATGTGATTATCAAATGAAACTCTTTGAAGCAATTAAAGGGCATTGATTTTGGGACACAACTTGTAAAACAATTTGTAGCTGGAAGTGAGTGGGGAAGAAAAATTGTCTTAGATTCTGTCTCTTGTGCCAATTGTACAGATGAGGACTTGCTATCTTCTTAGCTGAATTTTTTTTAAACTTAAAAACTACTTTCAACATCTGACTCCTGTTCTTGTGACCATCTGGAATTTTGAATAATATATTGCAAGGAGAGAAACTTGTGATGATGCCTTATATAATGATGGCATTCTGTGATGGACATCCTTTTAGCCCTGCTATAATTTTCTTTCATTTGCTGGCTTTTGTTCTGCAAGGGAAGATCTCCAAGTCTGTGTATTTGTCTTGAAAGATCTGATGGAATATTATGAAGCCCCTTGATTGTCTTGAAATTGCCTCTTTGCTTTTCTGACATTGCCTTCTGTAAATCTACAGCTCACCTTTGGGTCTTAATGGAGTTGGTTCTCATGAAATGGTCCCACTTCTGCTAGACCTTGTTTACTGTGATAAGAGCAAGGTCTCAAATACCTGGGAATCCATTTTTTTAATATCAAAGATGAGCTTCTCTATCTCTCTCTTTTTCCTTCTTTCTTTTTCTCCTATGATGAAAGTTAATTTTTGTCATGGTTGAGAAATGAATGAAATCCTATTTCCTTGTTATATTTATGGGCTTTTTTATTTTCCAAGTTCATGCATCTAATTATTGAACTGATATGGATTACTTCTCCTAGATCTCATAACTCAGCATGAGACAGTGAATTTAATATTCACTGTTGGGAACAGAATTCCCCCTGACCATGTGTCAGTAAAAAAAAATGCAGGAACATTCTCATAAAACATCCCTAGAAGAAACATCTCTGAGTGACTAAGTCTGAAAATATATTACTTTGATAAAGGTTAATTAGCAGAGGTAGTGAGGAGCAATTGGTCTGTTCAAGATGGATTTGTTGGAGAAGTGTCTGACCAAGATCCGTGTCCCAACGGGAGGAGACCTTATCTTCAAAGATGAATGCTTGTTCTCTTTTGACACCCCTGTTAGTTCACCCTGACATTGTACAGGGTGTTCCATGAATTAGTTTAGCAAGGGATTTTCAGCTATTCCCACTTTTGTTAATTTAATTAATGTGTGATATTGTTTTTATTAATTGCCATTATTGTTAAAAGTTTTTATTTTCATTTTAAGCGAAGGAAGATGCACACTTAAGATTTTCTTCCTGACATTTAAATTAATAGCTTAGTTAACCCTTTCATGGTGTATGATCATTATAAGGATCATATTTTTTAACTATCTTTATCTAGTAACTAAAACTAGATTTGAAATTATACTGTTTGATAGCTCTTGACAAGGACTATTTGTGGATACATTGTTCAGACAGGCTGTTATTCAGGCATATTGGATCAAAAGCAAGGTTGTGAAGAGAAAATGTGGGGGAAATTTATAGTTATTTGTCTTCATAATTCAGCAATGAAAGGGTTAATAAGAATTTAGCATAGATGAAAACCCTTTGGAAAACTGACTTATGGAGCACCCTGTAGATAGTTCTTTGGATAACTTCATCATGCAAGGTTGAGAGTGCATTTATTCTGTGACCTCTCAACAGGAATCCCCATCAGGTCTCTACGTCTGCCTCAACACCTTCCTTGGATTTGGTGAGCCATATGTGGAACTCTACTCAAATGTGACTGGGCACCATATCTTTCTGCATCTACGGCAAATTAAGAAAGAAGTGAACCTGAAACTCCATATCAATGTCTGCCTTTGATTTATCAAGTGGATCTGTAACATCATTGTTTGGTATTACTTACCTAAGATCCCCAGGCAGCAGGATGAGAGTCCAGAAAGAAAGGTGAAAAGGCTTGCTCTTGGAGTCCCAGATGGATTTGATCCTGATGCTGGCAAGAAATATGAATTTGAAGAGCGGAATGGCATTGTGATCATGCCTGGCTATACTCGCATCCCCTTGCCCAACCCAGAATTGCCTGGAAAGGTCAATTTATCTCAAGCATATAGTGTTTAATGTATTAAGTCCTGAGCCATATGTAAACATATCATGCTTTCTGGAGATGTAAGAGAGATCAGCCACACATTGACATATGTAATTTTGACAAAACATTGCTCAATTAAAGTCAGAGTTTTTGTATGGAAAATGAAGTATGTCAGGTTAACATGTTCTGTTACCACAGAGTTCTTGAAGTTGTATAAGTGTTGATGGCTTCTTCAGGTTCAAGATGCAGTAGCCATGATCCTGGCAGCAGATTCAGCCCAGAAGCTCTCCCAGCTGCAGGCAATGGCAGGTACATGGGACGGAGAGGTGCGGCAAGTCTCCAAGTGAGTGGAATCACTGTCTTATTCAGGGTGGGGCAAAAAAACAAAGCTATCATTTTTGTGAGTTGTCAGTCTGATTGTAGGCTGCTGATTCTGATGAAATTTGGTAGGCACATAAGTGATTCAATTAGGGTTTGTGTGCCAAGTTTCAAATAAAAATTCCAAAAACTCTGAGATTGGCATTTAATTTACTTTTCATCACCAAAAAAGTGTTCATTTTTTCTTTCATCTTGAAATTTCTCATAACTGACAAAAACAAACAAGCAAACAAAAACAAAATCCACAAATACCAAAAACGAATTGCACACAATTTGGTTTAAGTAGGTTCAATTCAACTGAAAAGGTGCTCAATGTGCCCTCCGCTCTGCTGAACACAAGCCTCTAGTCTGGGATGCCACAGATCAATGGCTCTGTCAATAAATCTTTGAGGCAGTGCCTCAATCTTCCTCTATAGCATCATTAACTGAAAAGGTGCTCAATGTGCCCTCCGCTCTGCTGAACACAAGCCTCTAGTCTGGGATGCCACAGATCAATGGCTCTGTCAATAAATCTTTGAGGCAGTGCCTCAATCTTCCTCTATAGCATCATACAGGGATGAATTTGCTCCTCCCATTCATCCCAGCCTCAGGTTCATATCTAAATTTTCAAAAGCACATTTTTTCTCAGTCATCAGAAAATAATTACAGCTCCTATAATTTTAGAGCCACAGGGCTGAAATTTGATGTAAAAACTAATTGTGCCACCCTTTAAGCCTACCAAATTTAATCAGAATTAGCAGCCTACTGTGAGATTGATGGCTCACAAAAATGTCAGCTTTGTATTTTTTGGCCCAACCTGTATATCCAGTGTCAGACTCTTGAATCCCCATGGATGAAACTCTTTGCTTCGACACCTCTGTCGGTTTGATTAAGCCCTGTCAAACATTCTACTGGCATGAATCACAAAAAAATGTGTGCTACAGAGATCTGTTGAATCCTAGAGAGGAGCATATCCAATTCTATAGATATTTGAGAAAATTAATTCAAATATAAAATGTATGAAAGTTACTGAATTATAGTTAATTTTTTTCTTGAAATTTTTACCTAATATCACTTTTTATGGTGTCCTACCATTGGTGGACTTTCCTTACTTCACTGCACCTTTGTTGGTGGAACCAAACCTCTTCACTTGCAGTCAGCTTGGATCAAAGTATTAGTGAAATTACAATTAATCATGCCTGAGTACTAACTTGATACAATGAGATGGTGGAGGTATATATACTCATAATTCACTTGAAAGAAAGGATCTGAACTATCTACACAATTTAGCTGGAGTGGCAATACTGCATTATTCATGAGCCCAATTGTTTACACAGCATAAAATCTATGCAGTATCAGTCATCATTGAAGTAGGCTGATATTTTTCTAGTGTCTGTACTTTTTAGTGTATCTTTCCTAATAAGAAAGAAGTCGACTTGTAGTCTTCTGCTGTCTACTTGGGTGTATGTGTATCTATTCTTGCTTTCATTGTCTCTTGATAGCTAAAAATATACATATTGTCATTATTACTCATTATTATAAAGGTTGAACACATACTGTTTTTCTAGGCATGCAGAGGCCCTGCGACAGCTGAACAATGGAGTGAAGATTCCACCAAAGGGCTGGAAGTGCTCTATGTGTGAGAAGACAGATAATCTCTGGCTTAACCTCACAGATGGTACCATCCTTTGTGGCCGGAAATATGCCAATGGTTCTGGTGGAAACAACCATGCTGTTGATCATTACAAGAACACTGGTGATAAAGCTACTGCTCCCAGCTTTGCTTCTGCATGTTAAAGTCATGGAAAGTGAGTTTCCAATTTTATGGTCCTGGTTACAGGCTTCCCATTGGTGGTAAAATTGGGGACAATCACTCCAGATGGGAAGGCAGATGTTTACAGCTATGATGAGGATGATATGGTTGAAGACCCCAGGCTCCNTGTTTAATGTATTAAGTCCTGAGCCATAAGTAAACATATCATGCTTTCTGGAGATGTAAGAGAGATCAGCCACACATTGACATATGTAATTTTGACAAAACATTGCTCAATTAAAGTCAGAGTTTTTGTATGGAAAATGAAGTATGTCAGGTTAACATGTTCTGTTACCACAGAGTTCTTGAAGTTGTATAAGTGTTGATGGCTTCTTCAGGTTCAAGATGCAGTAGCCATGATCCTGGCAGCAGATTCAGCCCAGAAGCTCTCCCAGCTGCAGGCAATGGCAGGTACATGGGATGGAGAGGTGCGGCAAGTCTCCAAGTGAGTGGAATCACTGTCTTATTCAGGGTGGGCCAAAAAAACAAAGCTATCATTTTTGTGAGTTGTCAGTCTGATTGTAGGCTGCTGATTCTGATGAAATTTGGTAGGCACATAAGTGATTCAATTAGGGTTTGTGTGCCAAGTTTCAAATAAAAATTCCAAAAACTCAGATTGGCATTTAATTTACTTTTCATCACCAAAAAAGTAAGTGTTCATTTTTTCTTTCATCTTGAAATTTCTCATAACTGACAAAAACAAACAAGCAAACAAAAACAAAATCCACAAATACCAAAAACGAATGCACACAATTTGGTTTAAGTAGGTTCAATTCAACTGAAAAGGTGCTCAATGTGCCCTCCGCTCTGCTGAACACAAGCCTCTAGTCTGGGATGCCACAGATCAATGGCTCTGTCAATAAATCTTTGAGGCAGTGCCTCAATCTTCCTCTATAGCATCATGCAGGGATGAATATGCTCCTCCCATTCATCCCAGCCTCAAGTTCATATCTAAATTTTCAAAAGCACATTTTTTCTCAGCCATCAGAAAATAATTACAGCTCCTATAATTTTAGAGCCACAGGGCTGAAATTTGATGTAAAAACTAATTGTGTCACCCTTTAAGCCTACCAAATTTAATCAGAATTAGCAGCCTACTGTGAGATTGATGGCTCACAAAAAATGTCAGCTTTGTATTTTTTGGCCCAACCTGTATATCCAGTGTCAGACTCTTGAATCCCCATGGATGAAACTCTTTGCTTTGACACCTCTGTTGGTTTGATTAAGGCCCTGTCAAACATTCTACTGGCATGAATCACAAAAAAATGTGTGCTACAGAGATCTGTTGAATCCTAGAGAGGAGCATATCCAATTCTATAGATATTTGAGAAAATTTATTCAAATATAAAATGTATGAAAGTCTACTGAATTATAGTTAATTTTTTTCTTGAAATTTTTTACCTAATATCACTTTTTATGGTGTCCTACCATTGGTGGACTTTCCTTACTTCACTGCACCTTTGATGGTGGAACCAAACCTCTTCACTTGCAGTCAGCTTGGATCAAAGTATTAGTGAAATTACAATTAATCATGCATGAGTACTAACTTGATACAAAGAGATGGTGGAGGTATATATACTCATAATTCACTTGAAAGAAAGGATTTGAACTATCTACACAATTTAGCTGGAGTGGCAATACTGCATTATTCATGAGCCCAATTGTTTACACAGCATAAAATCTATGCAGTATCAGTCATTATTGAAGTAGGCTGATATTTTTCTAGTGTCTGTACTTTTTAGTGGATCTTTCCTAATAAGAAAGAAGTCAACTTGTAGTCTTCTGCTGTCTACTTGGGTGTATGTGTATCTATTCTTGCTTTCATTGTCTCTTGATAGCTAAAAATGATGTATAACAGTAATAATGAGTAATAATATTTCCAACTTGTGTATGACAAAAAGATCCGTACGTCTCCGGGACGCTGTCGACTTGTTACCTCACTTCTAAGGTGGTTTCCCGACCTTCACGAGATACTGTGAGAAGACAGATAATCTCTGGCTTAACCTCACAGATGGTACCATCCTTTGTGGCCGGAAATATGCCAATGGTTCTGGTGGAAACAACCATGCTGTTGATCATTACAAGAACACTGGTGATAAAGCTACTGCTCCCAGCTTTGCTTCTGCATGTTAAAGTCATGGAAAGTGAGTTTCCAATTTTATGGTCCTGGTTACAGGCTTCCCATTGGTGGTAAAATTGGGGACAATCACTCCAGATGGGAAGGCAGATGTTTACAGCTATGATGAGGATGATATGGTTGAAGACCCCAGGCTCCCAGAGCATCTGGCTCACTTTGGAATAAATTTTTCCTCCATGGAGAAGGTAGGTGATACATCAGGACTTATCACATGGACTATCTGTTCTTCTCTCTTCTATTCAATCTAACCTTGATCTCCCTGTAGACAGAGAAGACAATGAATGAGTTGGAGATAGAATTGAATCAGAACATGGAATGGAGCCTCATATCAGAATCAGATCATCAGCTCCAGCCCATGTATGGTCCTGGCTACACAGGAATGATCAACATGGGGAATTCATGCTACATGAACAGTGTCCTTCAGGTCCTTTTCACCATCCCTGAATTCCAGGCCCGGTCAGTCTGGCTATTAAATAAGTTCTCCAATGGAGAAGAATCCCACAAATAAGACTTCTTCAAACTGTCTTTCTAGGTATGTGAACAAGGCTCAGGAGATCTTTCGTGACTGGATGGCATCTGGACAGAATGATCCTATGGGTAACTTCAACTTGCAGATGTGAGTTTTTAATGCTACACTTCATCCTCGTGTATTGATGTCTGATTGAACCTACATCTATTGCAGGGCAAAGGTAGGGATGGGTCTACTCTCAGGCAGATACTCTTCAGCTCCTCATGGTGGCACTGGTATGGAGGGAAAATCCTCTGGGATCCATCCAGCCATGTTCAAGAACCTCATTGGGAAGGGACATTCGGAATTTGCCTCTAAGCGCCAGCAAGATGCTCAGGAGTTTTTCCTGCATCTCTTTACACTGCTGGAGGTCAGCAGTTGGCTGTACTTATTTTGTATCTTCTCCATTCTGTACAGTTTTGACTAACACAGAACAATGACTTCATGCAGAGGAATAGTCACAACCAGGTGAACCCAGCTGAGTGTTTCAAGTTTCAAATTGAGGAACGTTTGCAGTGCTGTGCATCACAGGAGGTGAGATACCTTACACGCCCTGAGTACCTCTTGGCACTTAACATTCCCATGGATGCTGCTATTAACAAGAGTGAAGTGGCTGCATTTGAACAAAGGAAGAAGGAACTAGAGAAGGCAGGACAGAAGATGTGAGAGCTGATTTATTCTCCCCCTTTCATTTTGCTTTTGCATTGCTTTGAAGAAGTCCTTCTTGCCAATGCACAGAGATCCAAAAGACACAGTGAGGCCTCAAGTTCCACTCTCAGCATGTTTGGAAGGATTCTCCATGCCAGAACAGGTTGAGGACTTCTTCAGCACAACCACAGGAACAACTGGAAAGGCTCTCAAGTAAGTGTCAGACAATTTTTTTCTACTGTTGACATGGGATTTATTAGAAAATCCTCATTACTGCTTTGATCTTTCTGACACAGGACAACACGCTTAAAGACATTTCCAGAATATTTGGTGCTGCAGCTGAAGAAATTTTGTTATGGGGAGAACTGGACACCAGTAAAGATTGATGTGAGCGTGGATGTCCCTGATTACCTGGACCTCGAGTTTCTGCGTGGACAAGGACTCCAACCTGGTGAGAAGGAACTCCCTGAACTCAAGGGAGAAGTCCCAAGTAAGGCTGGATAATTCATACCTTTTTATCTTATATATCAAATATTTTCAGTTTGTTGATTGGCAAATTGTACAATTTTACAGAGTTTCAGTTTGATGAGGAGACAATAGCAAGGATGGAGGAGCTGGGCTTCCCGAGAGATGCCTGTAAACGGGCATTGTATCATACGAAGAACAGTGGGATCGAGGCAGCCATCAACTGGTGCATGGAACATGCTACAGATGCAGATTTCTATTCCCCATTTGTGATTCCTGGGATGCAGCAGAGTGGAGGTGGTACAGGAGAATTCCTTGTAGATGAGGAGGGGCTGCAGATGATCATGAGTCTGGGATTCACCAGGGAACAAGCCCATCTTGCTATGAAGGAAACTGATAATAATCCTGAGAGGGCTGCTGATTGGATTTTCTCCCATCAGCACGAGTTGGATGAACTGGTTGCCGGGGCGGCAGCTGCCAGTCCACCCCTGCAGACTAGAGATGGTCCCCCACGTGAGTACTTTGCTCTTGTGCAGACTATTGTGCATAATCAAAATATCCAATAAATAGTGTGTAGAGTAACTAGGTATCTTGGTTTGCCTGGGACAGACAAACCATGTCTCTGTGAAAATCCTCAAAAGATGATATCAAAAGGGTTGTTTAAAAGTAGATAAATACAGTATGAGAGGATAATTTTTTAAATATTCAACTGCCTTTTTTTTTGTCAGGTTACCGTCTTGTGGCCTTCATCTCCCACATGGGAACCTCTACAATGGTGGGTCACTATGTGTGTCACATCCTCAAGGAAGGTCATTGGGTGATCTTCAACGATGAGAAAGTGGCCTTGTCTGAGCACCCACCAAAGGACCTTGCGTACCTTTATTTCTACCAGAGGATCAATGCCCATGAATAGGCACCTGCAGATTCTGTGATAAATTGCCGAATCTAGTGCAGTGCAGTGAAATGAAACATCGTCCTTGTTTTCTTGTGATTCTCCTGATAATAAAAAAAATGAATAATACGAAGGAAGAAATCCAGTGAGGCTTGAAATTTCACTTTTATCAGAATTCCCATTTGGATGGGAATCCTTGCAGTGAATATATATATTCCATCTCACAGCAATAAACAGATGTATCTGGATTGCACCTCCCCTCTTTTTTTTCTTATATCACTAACAGATACGAGGGCGATTCAGAATGTTAAGTCCATTTCTCACCCGTAGAGTTTATATCTAGTAAACTGATGGCTTTGTGAAAGTGCATGCCTTGCCTGGTATCAACACGTGGAACGTGTTGATACCATGCTGCATTCCACACAGTGTATGCACCGCACATTACACTCTTGCATACGGCATACATACTGAAAGAACTTGATCATATATTTGTGCGCAATCAGAGCGTCAGGTTCGCAAATTCACCTACACTTGCACGCCCTTGTCAAAAGCGTTCTTACTACCAGTAAACTTGTCATTCAAGTGATGTCTCGGTACTCGGCAACAAGCTGTCAGTGAATTTCACTAGGTTTCTAGATTTTCGCACGCAGAAATCCGATCGCATTCCGCCGTTTTTTCGACATGGACATTCCTCTAGCACGTAAACCACACACGAGTGTATTGCGAATGCACCATCGGTACCAGTCGTTTTATTCCACACGTTGACTCCAGTCGAGGCATGCACTTGCTCACTGTTATCACGGTTAACGAATTTGAACGTCACACTGGAGAAATTATTGAAATGACTGTACTTTTTGAACCGCCCTCGTATATTAAGTTTGTAAAATCCATGTAGGGGGGATAGAACTCGATTGTTGACCATAGGGGAATGGTCTGAATCTTAGGAAAGAGATGCAACCGTCCCGTTGAGACCAACGCAAGATGCCTCGATGGGATGCAGGTACACGTAGACTCTGAAAAATAAAAATAAAAAAGAAACATGGAATATTTTTGTTTTCACTGCGAAGTACGACGGAAAGGCAGTGGCGAACCTGTCGAGTGCGAGTCCAGAGTGCTCGGTGAGGAATTTGGAAACGGCAGCGACTTGAGTCTTTCCTTCCTGGGAATCCCGCCCGATCCCGATGGCCGTGATCTGCACTTGTAGAAAGGGATCGAAGCTCCCTCCCCGACTCATCCGTTGCCCGGTCGCAAGCCTCACCGACACCCTCTAAAACCGGAGAAACGTTCTCGCGAATCGACGAGAGATGGAACGGACTCCGCGAAAGATAGAGGAATCGATCCTCTCACAGATTCGGGCTTGTGGAAGGTATCGGCAACGCATTTTGACAGGGCGAGGTGGAACTCCTCGGAGAACTTCTCGTCCGGCAGATTCGTCTCCAGCAACACGACAGGCATCCTCGAACCGACGAAAGCCACGCTTCCTCGCAAGTGGACGAGACGGCACTGCTCACGTGACACCCTTGAGAGGTCAACCAGACGGACTCGATCCTGCGTCGTCCTCGTCTCTCGCTCCTCCCCTCTTCCCTTCCTCCCACGCCATCTGTCGCAACCCTAAAAACTACACGGTTGATTCTTATCGTGGCAGAGGTCTCCGAGTGTTTGATCCCAGTCGAGACTCGTGGACGAAGTGCTCGGTAGATGCATTCAACAGATACACATTAAAGCAGTAGGGGAATTGCCTAGTCGACACACGGGGGGGGGGGGGACAGAGATTCAGGATGTCATTCCCCTCTGACATCGCATCTAAATCCCCCCCCCCCCCCCCCCAAACTCGAAACCGAAGTGCGCTAGTGGCTTCGACGGCTTAGTAGCTGCCTTTGGCAGTGAGCCTTGAATCACGAAGCATCGACTCGACGTCGGGGTTGCGAGGCATCGTGCACGAATCTCGACTTCACTCATAAGCTCCTCTCGTTTCGTCCATGCACGCGAAGCAATCGGCTGCCTTCGTATTTACGCGGGCTCCTTACCCTGCGACCCCTTCGTGCTCCCGACGATTCGCCTCTTGCAGGCGGTATCGAAAGACGGAAAAGGTTTTCCCGGAGTCACTGCCGCTTTCTCGGTTTTCACGGCCGACGTCACGAGTGCGTGCGTAGCGAGTGGCTCGAAACGAGGTCGTCGTGCGCACTTCGAGTCGTGCCGGACGGTCGGACCCCGGGCTCGTAAAAAGGAGCATTAATCTCTGCAGACTGACTTCTCTCGTCCGCGCGTGTGTCTTATTAAGACGGGAGAAGGAGCAGGACCCGATATGGATCTCGTGGGAGAAAGACTGGCCGAGAGCCAAAATGAAACGGGGATTCTTTTCGTTCTCGTCCGTTCCTCTCCGGTTCGGCCTCGGACCGGATCCGATCGCCGGACCGTCGAGCGGCATCTCTCTCTCGGCCGCAAACGATCTCGCGAAGCGTCACGCGTGCAAACGTCGAGCGTTGATCGTCTCGAGGTGGCACCCGCATCGGATCGTCGCGAATGCCACGTGCGCAAGCCTAACTTGCTGATGGAGAGGGATGGGATCGGACGGGATCGGACGGGATCGGACGGGATTCCCCTTCGCCGGAGATCCACTCGAGACGGAAGATGGACCGAGAAGCGAGACGGAGATTCTCTTCCCGATCCCCAACGACGCCTTGGATTTCGAGTACGTTTTTGGGGCGTGCACAGTTTCCTCGATTCCTCCACGTCTGCCGTCGCACGATCCACAGCTCTGATCTTTAAATAATAATAAAACCATATACGGTCGACTCGGTACTGATGATACCAATCGATTCGCGTACTTCGCTTGGCGGAATACCATCGCGCGATTCCGATCGATTGATTTATTATTTTTATTTTATTTATTTTAATGTATTTTGAAATGCATCGCACGAAGAACAGTGACTAGAATAATCGCTGAAAGGAATAAGCTTCCTGAGAGGTCCTAGAATTTCTTTAAAATCGTAGTAAAAGGAAAAAGTCACGAGCAGTTCCCACTTGCCTTTTCCTTCAACCGAGGGCGGGGGGGGGGGGGCAGTAAGGCTCTAAATCAGGGGTGCACTACTCAAAATACTGTGAGGGCCATTTCCGATTTTTACTCACCTACCGTGGGTCGCAGTCTGGCCGACTAGAGCTGTAGCCAACAGGGCGGGAGCCATAGTAGCACTTACGATGCCACCGGTCACGGTGGGCCGCGAACAAGGTCCTTGCGGGCCGTACATCGTGCATCCCTGCACTAAATCTTCTGCTCGGACTGCACCTCTGCACGGAGGCCATCCGTGTGTCAGCCCTCCAGGGCTATATCAACGGGGAATTGGATTCAAAGACGCGTGCCGGCTGCCAAGACGAAGCGGATCCCACTTTTTTTTACTAAGTGCCATGTGAGAGCCGACGGAGAGAATTTTTCATTTCTGAAAAATTACGATCGGTGTAGAGGAAAAGAGCGGATATGTAAATTGAAAGAAAATATGCTCAAAAGCGCGTGAAAAATGTTGTACGTACGTTCGTAATAAAATACGAATGCACAAAAGACGGAGAAAATGAGATAAAATGTAACAGAAAAAACTAAATGCGTGAAAAAATGCAAAAAGAATTTTTTTATTTATTTCGAATGCGCAAAGACGGGTACTGTACTATATCTTTAATTTAAAAATAACTTGAAGTCCGATGTACGGAACGACCATCTCGGTTATCGAATTACTCCAGTTCGTAGAATTGACTGATCGGACTGGAGTATTCCATCATGCGGAGTCGACCGCATCCATCGTGTTCGACTTTAGTCGACTGGAGTAGAAAAAATGTAGCCGGACCGAGTGTGCCGGGCCCTCGTCGTATCGAGAGGGTCATGGGGGAACAACGATACCTGCAACCTCGAGAGCAGAAGTCTTTTCCTATTTGTAAACCGTAGCACTGCCTCTCGGTCCGAGGAGCGCAGAGATGCAAATCCTGAGCTGCATCTTCGAAGCTGCATCTCCAGCTCGAGAACTGCTCCACGATCGTCGTAGGGTCATTCCTACGGGAAGACTGGAACACGGTGTTGAGGGTATCCTCTCGCGACCGTCTATTCTTCGGCTTCTCTTTTCCGGACTCGCAGTCGATGGACGCCTGGCTTCCTCCGTCAGTCACCTTCTTTCGGCTTGCTCTCGCCGAGTCGTGGATTCGGGGATTCCATCCTCGTCGCGGCCGAAACCGAGCCGCCCGATATACCGTGCACGGCTAGGAGCCGGATCACGAGCGTGTCGTCGAGAGACGTTCGACCGACGAAGGCGAGATCGACGTCTCTCTCTCTCTCTCTCTCTCTCTCTCTCCCCAAGTGCTTCGGACAGGGATCGAGAAATCACGATCGATGAATCGTGAACCCCGTCGATCGCGACGCGTCGGGGACGTCGTCATCCGTGCCGATCGCGGTCGTCCCGCTTTCCTCCGGTTCTGTCTCTCCTCGACTCACCCTCGACTCACCCTCGACTCACCCTCGACTCACCCTCGACTCACCCAGGGCTCACCCTCCTCACCGATTCTCATCGGTGCGATAACGAAGGAGACTCACCCGGAGGCCCCAGTCACCATCGACGGCATTCCTTCCTCTCCGATTCCTCTTTCGTCGAAGTCTCTTCTTCACGAGGATCCAATTATCCCGAGGCAGATGATCCAGAGGAGAATCGTACGGATTACCGGATCCCACCGGGCTCGTCCCGATCAGAAAATCAAAACGAAAAGCCTTCTCTTCGCCTGGAAACGGAATGCCACGATGGGGCTCGCGAAGTATCGCATCGTCCCGATGGAACGTTAGCGGAAGAGAGATTTATTCAATGGTAGGGATGGAAAAGGGATGAGAAAGGGATGAGAAAGAGATAGGGTGCAGACCCGATTCCTTCCTCGTCCCTTTAGCACCGGTCCTCGTTTTAGCTCTCGTCCGTCTCGTTGCTCTCGGCTCGGTCGAAAGGAATTCCTGAAGACTGTGTTGAATTCTCTTTAGTTCCAAGGGTCTCCCGACCGTTCGCGGAAGGATAGGAAGGGTACGCAATATTTCACTCTCGATCCGATGGGCTCCATCGAGGGGAAGCTTTTCTCGAATTCGTGGTGAAGCCGTTTCGGTATAGGCTCCGAGTGGGAGTGACCTTTATGACCTTGACTAGTCTCTGCCTTCTCCACCTCCGCTTCTTAACTCCTCGAACGCACCAGAAAATGAATCCGAGCGCACCCCCGATACACCGACTTTTCTGACAATATTCATGATTTATTTTACAGTGTTATTTGACCCGTACTGAAGACTCGTTCAAAATGACTCGACTCGTATTCGAGGTCAAAATCGCTCTCACACAATAAATTACCGACCAAACTATTAATATCTTGAACACCGCGTTTTCCCTTCCTGAACGACGCCACGACTGCTTGCGGGGAGAGTGCACACCAGACAGGATACTTTTTCTGCAGAAAAAAAGCGAGCTTTAACTGGAAGGCTGTCCCGGTACGATATATGCCAAATATGAGAGAAACGACCAGCCATCATGCAGATGTCACAGCGAGAGTGGTCGCAGCGGCAAATTTCGAAATTCCGTATGCGTCACGCGTTTTCAAGGAACGAGGCTGCAGCTGAAAGGCATTTCCGAGCCCTCGTTTCCGATTTCATTCTCGAAAGTGGGACTCGATTGCTTGGAATCGGATCCGATATTCGCTCCAGGAGAAATCCGAGGTCCTTCACTCCTCGCGTGACCCTCGTGACCCTCGTGACCCTCACGACGGAGCTCACGAACGAGGAGCCTTTTCGTTCGGTTCGTTCCGTGCATTTCGTCTCGGTTTCTCGGAATCGCGATCGCGACGACGATCCACGCTCGCGTTTCCCGACCCGATCGAACGATTTCAATCCTTTCTGCCTTCGATCGAATCGCTTAGCGAGCGAGCCCGATTCTAGATCTAGTTTCGTGAACGCGCCTCAGAAGTGGAAAAAAAAAGTCGCTCGGTGGACCGTTCCCCGCCGCGCCAGAGAGGAACCGAGTCCGGATGAACCGATTCCCGGATGAATCGATTCCCGGATGAACCGATTCCCGGATGAAGCGATTCCCGGATGAACCGAGTCCGGATCCAAGAGTCCAGGGAAACGCTAGCTCAACGATAAAAAGTTTTCTCAGCGCTTTTCCTTCATTTCCCGAGAGGCCACCATCACGAAGTGGGCACGATCGAGCACGATTCACCGACGGATCACCGTAAGCTCGGAGAATGATCATAGATAGGCCGTATTCCAGCCATAAAAGCGAGATACGATTCCCCAAGACCTGGAAATGCCGATTCCGAAGAGAAGGAAATGGAGAAAAGTATGAGATTTCAACCGACGCGCGACGAAGGGTTTCAACATCATCAACCGGAAACGAGACAGAACGTCTTCCACGTTTGCCACCGAGTCGTAGAGACGGAATTCACTCGGGTCTCCACTTTTTTCCCCCGTAAAAGTGGTGGAATAACGCATTCCCTGCTATCGACGAAGAAATGCGGGTAGCACATTTTCCCCAGGATTTTCAGCAGTTGTCTGGATCGTTTGGAGCATTCAACTTTTCAAATTTTTTTTTAAAATAAAATTTGTTTGAAGCTGAAGTTTGCACACGAAGCTAATATAAGTTAAAAGGACACGATTAGATTTTCATGACTTTTCGGAAGCTAAAAAAAATTCGCGTTTGTTTTTCACTTTCTTGCTTGTTGTTCCGCGAAAAGGTACCGCCCCCGCAAGCAGTCGTGGCGTCGTTCAGGAAGGGAAAACGCGGTGTTCAAGATATTAATAGTTTGGTCTAAATACTCGACCCCAAATCCACTCCTTTAGAGATTGAGTCTCTTTAGGCGAGAAGCTGACCGCGAACGAAAGCCACGATGACCCGATCGGCAGACCTCATTTAGTGGGGATAAAAGGGCCTTTTAAGCTTAACAACTCCTTTGCCCCCGCTGGAGTCCATGTTTTCTTAAAGGACCGTCGACTAAAGGAGTCTTCGGCATTCGGTCCGAAACCGTAATGAAGTTATTCTACGATGCGTTCTCTGAGTTTTTCTGTCTTCTTCTCGTCGATCGTCTCTTTTTACTCGGAAAGCATGCCATCTTAAAATAAGGAAAATGATCAAAAACAAGGAGAAAGCGTCCCTTTTCGTTTGCATCTCGTTCGATTTCGGAGGAGAAACTCATTCGGACTCGCAAGAATACGGAGAGAGATTGCGGAAGAAATTTGTAAGTTGCGGCCTCGCAGTTGCACGATGCGATCGATGCTACTGCTTGCGAATCGTGGTACTTAAGGTACTGTAATGCGACTTAAGGTACTGTAATGCGACTTAAGGTACTGTAATGCGACTTAAGGTATACTTCCACTGGTCCCTTCTCGCGCGTCCGTTACTCGTAATTTTGAACTCACTCGATGAATATAAATAGTCTGGAGGCATCGACGACTGTACACGAGATGTCCACGGTCCGTTTTCTCGGAACTTGTGGCCGTAAAGGTAAATATCTGGATTTCATTGCGACTCGGGATCGGTCCGTTCCGCATCTTCGTGAGCGATCCTCGCGCCCGAAATTCAGCGACATCGAGCATTTTCCCAGAAGGGAAAGCACGATATACGAGTATTCGGTGGGA
Organism: Darwinula stevensoni; assembly: GCA_905338385.1. Classification (NCBI taxonomy): domain Eukaryota; kingdom Metazoa; phylum Arthropoda; class Ostracoda; order Podocopida; family Darwinulidae; genus Darwinula; species Darwinula stevensoni. The sequence goes on along the minus strand of CAJPEV010000024.1, from coordinate 135,239 downwards.
AGATTCGGATCGCCCTCATCCGGAAGTGTCGGTAGAGCGTCAGAAGGATCCGCTTGGACTTGTACCGAATCTCCTCGAAGAACTGCCTCGAGATTCGAGAGACACCCAGGAGGAGTTGCAGGATCCGTCAATCTTTCCCCCCCCCCCCCCCCCCCCCCCCCCCCCCCCCCCCCCCCNCCCCAGGGGGGGTTGCCGGATCCGTCAATCTTTCCCCCCCCCCCCCCCTCCCTCCCCTCCACACGACCAGGATGATATAGTGGAATTCCTGGTGGAAAAGAAATTCCACGGCCCGGAAGAGGAAAAGACCCTGGTAAAGGCCCCTGGCAAAGGAACGAGAGATCTCGGTGTCGGTGTCGGGACCTCCGAGTCCGTCACGACCGCGATCGGACTCGTGAGCTCGGAAGCGGCAATGCAGGAACCGAGGCCGGGTCGACCCATCGACCGGGACCGAGACGTCGAAACGTGCAGGAATGCGAGACGTCGACGCGGGCAGGAATGCGAGACGTCGAAACCGGCAGGAATGCGAGACGACGAAACGAGCAGGAATGCCTGGTGACATCCCGACTCGTACGTCGAAAGCGAGTGGCTGCGATCCACCTCGAAGCGAGGGATCGGTATCGAAACGGCGAAACTCTTAAAGAACCCACGAGATGCAGAATGCCGGCGCGGTCGAAAGCGTTCGAAGGCCGAAAGAACGGAACGCAGAACCGCTCGAGAGTAGAACGAACGGAACAGCGACACCGAACGCGCGTGAGGATCGACTCGCCCATCGCGAGGGGTGCGCGAATACGTGCATCTCATCTGCACGCAATCGCAATCGGGCGGCGTGCGATGGGGGTACGTCGTCCGAAGGAAAGAAACCGGGGAGACCCGGTCCGGTGTGGGCCGTCGATCAAAAATCTAAAAGCGTCTCGAAGACGCGAAGATCGTGGAGACGGAGAGCGTTACAGAACGTTAGCGACGGAGAGAGTCACGACGGTGGCACCGTGAGATGTTCCCAAAAGCGAGTCCGACCGGTCACGCCAGCGGCGTCGCCGAGTGCAACCTCGATCCGCGTTCCTCGACCATCGGTTTCTTTCCTCGTCGGTCGCCTATCGAAACCGAACGAGAAATAAACGGCGGCTTCGGCGAACGGCACGACACCCCGAACCGTGCTGCGAATGCGAATTCGGGTCCAGATCCAAAAGGGTTCGCGTCTCTGAGTGCGTTTTCGAATTCGCGAGGGAAATTCCGACGTGGCACGAATTTTGCTCGAAACGATCTCGTTCGGTATCTCGCCGACGCCTATCTTAATGCATGCCGTTCTGCACGATCGCGAGATCGATGTTTCGCGAGCTACCGTCGGAAAGCGAAAGATCGAGACCGAAATGCAGAGAGAAACGCACGGACGCGAAAAAAAATCGTCCCCCTTTCTTTTCGACGCGGACCGACTCGAAGAGACGCAGCAGGTTGGAGCGAGATCACCGCCGATCTACGAAGGCAAACGACCAAATGTACGAAGTCCTCGTACTCCTAACGTTCCTTTTTGTTTTCTCGCTTCCGATTAACGAGTGTAACCCAGGGCGATGAGAAATGGCAGACACGGGTAATCGCACCATCGAAGAATCGATGGTAGTCGGCACGTCGACTCCCGAAAGACCCCACACCGGTAAGACGCAATGATGAAAATCCGAAACGACTTTCGAGCCAGGTTCCACAAGGATGCACCGCCTAAAATCACCCTATTCAGATGGAAACGGGAGATTTTCGCTACGGGAAGTGTCTTCGACGAACCACGGACCGGACGACCGTCGACGAGACGGCGACGGTGTTCAGTCTTCGCTGCATCCGTTCGGAGGTCGCCCGAAAGTCGCTCCTCGAGTGTCTTCGCAACTCGGAATGCCCGAAGCGACGATGCGGAATCGCGCGAAAGTCGATCCGAACTCGAAAGCGTATCGACCGACGTTCGCGGACGAGCCGAGCGACCGCGACGTGCGGAACGGAGATGGAGCTTCGGCACGCTTCCTTCGGTCGTGCGGGACGCTTCCCCGACGCGGTCGAGTCGTATTTTCCGACGAATGTGCGATTTATCGAAGCTCACGTGCGAGGAACGTTCGTTCCTGGAGTAAAGAAAACCCTCACTATCGCGAAGAATCGGAAGATTGACGATTCGGGCGGGAACGTCCGGCACGTCACTTGCGAGTTTCGTGACTCGGACGAGTCGATCCCGAAATGCGGCCGATCGTAAAAACGACACGACGTTCCGCGTTCCGTTCCTTTCGGGAAAAACGTTCGGCCTTCCATGCCTTCGGTCGAGATTGTATTCTACGTTCGGGTTCCTTTTAGCACGGTACGTTACATCGATAACAGCCCGACGTTTTTCCGATAATGCAACATCGATTCGACGTCGGGTCGATATCGATCCAATATACCAAGGGTGGCCGGAGTGGATGTTTTCTAAGGCACTTTGTTTGCTTGCGTGCGGCTCGCGAGCCGAACTTTGGCCACCCCTGCAATGTACTGTGTTACTTTGTCGGCACCGATAACGACGACTACAAAAAATATGCACTTCGTCGGGATGATCGTCGTGAAACACGCCCGTACTCGTCGCTGCACCTTTCAGAGACGAATGCCGAGACGAACTAAGTCAGTTTATGTGCTTCGTCTCGGAAGAAACGGAAGCGGCTCTTCGTCGAGCACTCGCGACGCATGGATGCTCGTCGGAATCGCACTCGTCAGACGCCGGAATGCACTCGTGACTCCAGAGCATTTTAGCTGCTGGCTCATGCTGTTCGGGGTTCTCATCTTTCGTGCTCTGTAAGTAAGGAACGAGATAGCAGAGAGAAAGCGGGCAGAGCAGGGATTAGCCGTATTGGCTTTATCCAATGGGGTATTTTCAGAGGGGGCGGGAGGGCAAACCCCCCCCCCCCCCCCAACCGGCAGCCCTTCAAAGTGTTCAGCGTCCCCTCAAAGGATTATTTTCGCCCCAGAGAACCTTTTCTGAGCAGCCCCCTCCCTTTCCCCCGGCTCATGAGCCAAAATGTGCCACGTGGCAACCTCACACTAACCTTGTGTATAAAAAAAAAAGGGGGGAACGCTTGAAAGGCAGCGTGACATTCTGTTGGAATGTGAAGCGATGTCTACCAATCCCGCCTCGAGTTTTGGATCCGACTGGACTGGTACACCATTTCTGCGTCCCTCCCGCATCCCAGCGATTCCATACGTCACGTGGTGGAATTACAGATGCTGCACAGGTCCTTGGAATCTCTTTTTTGACGTACGATATATTCGTTTCCCTCGGGTCCTCGGGACGCATTCGAAGGATCCCCCCGAGACGCGGTCCATCGCTCGACGGCACCCTCAAATTCGAGTCCGGTCGCCATCGTCTCGAATCCCGGTCGAACGTACATATCGATATTTCCACCGATCCCCGATCCGACCGTCCTCGTGCGATCGTGCCTCACGCTCGTCGCGACTGCCGCAACACCACGGTTTCGTCGAGCCGGGCCGGATCGTACCGCGATGAGAAAGCGTGCTGCGATTAAGGAGAGCCGATGTTTATTCGTGTGAACTAACGAGGGACTACAGCTAGGAATTCTCTGAAAGCCGAGGAGTCGCAAGCACTCCCTTTATTCTCTAGAGATGAAGGCTCGGTTCGAGATTGGAGGGAAGAAATGAATGCGCGCATGCGCAGGAAAGTCCGCATGCCGCGAGGAAGGAGACGCGAGATGCAGTCTCTTCTCATTCGACCGAAGGAAAGAGAGAGAGAGAGAGGATGAGTCCTCTCGTCACGTGTCAGAACACGTGAGAGATGCCTCAAGGCCAAGGGTCCAGGTCCTCCCAAGGCAGGGGTCTCTGGCGACCCCTTGCAGCCTTGGCCTTCCCCGGCATCTATCTCATGACCAAGGTGTCTCAATTGAAACGACGCCATGCCGAAGACACGAGAAGAAGGGTCACGGAAAGGGATCTCGCAAATCTCAATCACAAAATCGTGAGTTCCCTCTCGACTCAGCCCAACGACGCAGTCAAGTGTGATTACGGTTTTCCGCTGCAATTTTTGCCTGTATTGCGGTCTGTCAAGGGCGTACGGATGATGAATTGCCATTTCCAAAACCATGAAAATTTTCAATTCCGAATCTAATTAAAGTTCCACTCGCAGAGAAAAATGGTTGCAATGCTCATTATGGCGAAATGAAGTGCGTCGTTGTTTCAGTTATGCGCGCCATTTTTTCCTCCGTCACTCGTAACTTTCTTATCTTTTTTTTTTTTTTTACTATCGCATGTCGCCTAGCGCGTGCAGCTCCGCTTCGATCGATGTACTTTCGGTACGCATGTTTCCCCGTTGCAGAAAGTGAAAATCCCACCGACGCTTTCGCCTTCCACGTGCTTCAACTTTTGGGAATGGGATGGGAAAGGGAGATGGTTCTCTTTCATTGCGAGACGGGAAATCGATGGAATCGAAATCGACAAAGTTGAAGCCTAGATCCAATCTCGACGCGAGGGATGAAACTTCCTCCAGCCTTTCAATGACGGATATCGACTCTCGCCGTCCTTAACTCGCCTTTTAGAACTCGAAGTCGCGCTCACCGTGTCTCCCAGATGTCCAGTAAATTAAATTATTGCGGATCATGACGCTTGGTGACACCGAAAAAGGACGTAAGAGTACGACCTCAGAACACGTCGGGTTCGTGTGAGAGTCGAATTAGTGAAACTAGTCATGTTCTCTGGGCCCAGTTTCCGACGTCAGGAATTCTCAAAATCAGATTAGAAAGCTATGTAATTCGTTCCCATATGTCTACTCCGAGGCAATGGCGGCTCGTAATCTAAAGCAGCAGTTCCCGCTACTGCTACAAGGTATTTGCATAAGCTTCCAAACTACTCATTATTATTGCTTTAGTGCACCATGGGAGTCAGATGAACCCGGTTCGTGCTTCCATCTAAGGTTCTTCTTCTAAGAATCTAAGGTTCATGATGAAAGCTCATCTCGTGTGGCACTGTCATGTTGGCATTACCGCCTCGTGAAATATGGGTCTAATATCGGTGCCAATATTGGTCCATAACCGGATCGAAATGAATCCAATATTGCAGAAAATGTTGCGTAAACGTTGAAGCGAGTCTTGCATCGATGTCGATGCCGATTATCTAACTCTCTTTGCTGCGATGAAGTGCATCCAAACGTCTTCGGAATAAAATGTGACGAATTGCATCAGGAGCAATAAACTCCTCAATACCATTAAAGCGTTAGAGTACATGCATAAATACTCGTCTAGAACAACTGACAAAGAACACGAGAGTGGATGATGACAGCTGTCTCGTCCAGGAGAAGACAATTATTCATCACATCGCCTCTTCCTCTCTCCTGGCACTCGAGAGCATTTCTGTCCTTTCTCTCCCCTCTCGATCCATCGCTCGGGCTTGGAAGGTCCCAACCGTGTATCATTCTACGACGTGGAGAGATCATTTTCTGTGACTCTTTGTGCGTCATTTCGTGCAAATATCAGAGATATCAATCACACGACGAACAGGATACGTTCTTTTGATTATCTCTTTCGGGTCGATCGAATCCGTAATTCGTCGGTGAGGAGACCCCATGCACTAATTCCATGCATCGATGGAGGTAGATTGCATGCAACTTTCGTGCTCTTTAAATTATCAATCCGCGCGCAAAAAGAAGAAGAATGTCGCGTTCTTTACACGTGTCATGCACGAGGTTGCAAGATATTTATTCTTCATCGGTCGCGAATGACACCCGTTCCGTTGAAAATCGCCCACAATACCCGAAAAACGTGACCTGCATGTCCTTGCGAGTCCCATCAGGCAATCCCGACCCTCGAACGCCCCAATATCAAGTGTGCCGATATTGGACTATTGCTTTTTTTTCATGATGGGTTGAACATCGGACCTATGATGAACTCGTTATATTGGAAATGAATTGCTTCGCCAATGATTAGTCATGTTGGTGAATCTTGCCAGTATTAGCCGATGTGTAGCCAATTTACTAATTTTGGTTCCATATTGAGCCACCATCTGGTGATACCTGGGATTGAGCTGATGGTTGCGAAATCCTACCTTAATTTTCTCATATTCTTCCTCGAATGGATTCTTTCCCCCAATTTTTTTTTTTTTTTACCAATGATTCTATCTTTTGACGAACTTTTGAGAAGAGCTGCGTCACAATTGAGCTCTTTCTTTTAGACGAGAGTTATTCATGGCAGTGTCACCTCACGGTCGGCAATCCGTAAGCGACGAATCGAGGAGTTACGGTTTGAGATCGTGAGCGGCTGCAAATTCATTAGCAACAGAAGAAGTTAGAAGCGCGCCAGTTCCTCGACGGTTCTTAGATCGGCCTCATTGCGGGAAAGGTGATAAATTCCGCAGAGAATGCTGATGGCACCCTCGATCCATGCCAATGTGAGAATCACTCGCCGGTGAAGACGAAAAGACGAGAGAGGGGAGAAATGGCCAGCATCACCAGCAAGCAGGGCTTTTGTCTCGTCTGCCTCCTAGGCATCACGATGCGATGAAAACGGACGAGCGACCAGTTAGGGTCGAAGGAGGAAATTCAAACCTCTGCCAAGGGTGTATTCGTAGTTGTTTTTCGTAATGCGGGTGCAAGAGAAGGAATGGGGTGATGATGCGAGTACAAGGGATGGGAAAAGGATGCAAATGCGGGACTTGGGTATGGCATTCGCGTTTTAATTCCGCCTTGAGTTCTTTGTCACGTCCGATATGAATATTCAAGCGGAAACTCCCTTGGAAGAAAGCTCCGAAGGTCTGGAGGGAGCCCATTCCAGCGCTATCTTGAATATGGGAAGAAAATTGGTGTACATTTATTTTAGCCTTTTTTTTTTAAAAAGAAAAAGAAAACTCAACATTTTCTCATGGCACGAATAGCTCTCAAATTGGCTATGCTTTCGCAAAGCTAATAAGTCGAGGTTGAAACGGTTATTGAAGGGTATTGCATGCTTCGAGGTAACGACGGAGTATATCATCTCCGGACCCCCCAGCATTTGACTTCGGGACACATCCACATGTTGTTCAGACAATTCTTTCTACTTGCGGGATAATTCGGATAACATAACATGCTATTCGGAGTAGGATAAATAAGATCCCCGGCCTTATAAAAAAAAAAAATTGTGCTCCTACTTCCGTTTTTTTCCACGGAACTTGCACCGCGCATAGACTGACATTTTAACGAGACTTAATACATGTAAATAAAATTCAGCATGCAGAAACAAGGCCATGAGCAATTATTCAAAATGGGTTGGATGTCGAAAGTGGACTGAGTTGAAAGTCTCATATCAGCCTACACCCAGTACAGTTTCATAAGAATGGCTGTATTATGAAGGGTAAAAGAGGGAGTCTTTCTGCATACCATTCAGAACATAGTGTTATGCCGTCACGTTGAAACCGAGCAGCAAGGCTTTCGAAAGAATATGTGAAGTTAAGAATTGAAAATAGAGACCTGGAGTATCGTGGTGCACCTGAACGATAGAAGTTCGTCGTTGCAAAGTAATCTTTTTTGGAGACAAATGAGAACCAATCACGTCAAATGCTCATCTAAATTGAGAGTGCCGTACTTCGAAAGCCAGGCCCGGAAGAAAATAGCGTGCTATGTTATACCACTGGCATCACTCTCTTACTCAAACTTACGATGCTCTGAAGGCGGTAGACTACGGCTTGCAAAGATATGCATTCCCCCGCTGGTGAATGTATTAATACTAGGCCCGAGACTTGTTCATCCTCGAGTCGTACGGAGAGTATGGAACTTGGATGACAGTCTTCAAGGAGAAAGGTTGAAGATTTTTTACGTGAAAGTGAGTGGAACATCTCAAGATGGAGTCCATTTTCTTATTTGTGGGTAGAGTTCCTCGTCTCACCGGGCAAGGTCCCGAAAGGTACTCGGAAGGTCGCCGAAGGGAAGAGAGGGAGGCGAAGATGAAAGGATCAAGAGAAGTGGGAAAGGGTCCATGCGAGGAAAAGAAAAGAATCCCGACAGTCACGATTTGAGTTTATCTTCTAATCCCATCCCTCGGCTTGTGGGCTTTATCTTCCAGATCGCTAACAAGGAATTCACGGCTTAGCGTTAGTCCCAAGGTCTTTGGAGGAAGCTTCTGGTTTCGTGACTCCACGTGCTTCGGCTGCCGATTGTTTCCACGAAAGGGGCTTGATTGCCGGGATCGTAAAGTCTTGTGTTCTAGGAGAGCGGATCTCCTTTGATGTACCTCTGGAAGGACATTGAAGGTGAAGGAGACGGAAGGAAAGAGGAAACCGCCAAGGAATCGTGAATAAGGAGGGCGAACGGAAATGAGAAGGGGAAGCGAACTTGCGCCCGATGAGCCGTCTTCACCCATCCCGCTGGATTCGAGTGATGAGATGAACTGTCCACATCACAGGCTGCGCATATGGACCGACGGTCCGATTCCTTCCATCGATGAGAAGGAATCGGACCGGAAACGATGAGAGTCGTTTCTCCTCGAGATGACGGTTCCATGCCCGTCTCGGTGACTCCACCGTGATTCGGTTTCGTCGTTGGCAATGCGTTCGCGGAATCTCCGTCGTTATGACACGCGGTTTCTCAACGACGAAATGCCACGAACGAGAGGCAACACGAGTCCGCACACCAACAAAGGAAGCGCTGTATTGCATATTGCATGTATCCCATTTCAAGCCTGATTTATTGATATGGCGTTCCTTGCTTTTATTCTAATCGAGATTGATGCCTGTATAGCCGACCGAGAACGAATCAATGAGTGACGGTGTGCAAACTATTGCATTCGTTCGCGAGAACCAACCCATGAACGTACAGAAATATACCTGTAAAAATCGAACCGACGGAATTCTGAAGGGGTAACTCGTGCGAGCTGGTGACTTGCATTCGAAAGAGGGAAAGGGAAAGAGGGGGGATGAGGGGGAAAGAAGGAGGCTGCAGGATCTCTATAATGGAAGTCTCCTTTCTCGCCACCGCAATGAATCTGTTCAGTGATCGATCCCGACTCGAGGATTTCGCTCGCCAGGTGGGTCAAATACGCCGGAAACACGACGAACCTCATGGTTTCATTTTGGCTTCTGGAATCGGTGGGCATCCGTCGCCGTAGTGCGTGATCGCTGCGGTGCACGAGGCGCGCCGTCTCGTCTTCGATTCTTCCATTCTCTTACGAAGGAAGCGGGAAATCACTTCCGGTGGGAAACGGTTACGTATAGTCTTTGATTACACATCCAGGTGACAGAGATAGACCGTAACGATCATGAGAACTGAATAATGAAAGAGATGTGGGATCCGGTAGCGGCACCATCGAGGCTCATCATTTATTAAAGGGAACACGGCCAAGATTAGAGGGTTCCCGGCTCCCTCCTCGCTTTCCGCGGATTTACGAGAGACAGTCATGATAGGTTTTCCAGTCCCTGCCGTTCCGATCGTCTCGTGCAACCGTTTTCATTATTCAAGGAGCCTTCCGAAACGTCTCTCGAGAATCGACTTCGCCGTCGCGTGAGATACGTTCTGGGACAGTGAGATAAACTCCTGAACGCGTCCTTCGAGGCATGCTCTGATCAGGGAGAAACAACGCTTTCTCGGAGACTTTTTCTGCGGGGGTTTGGACCTTTCTTGGACCTTTCTCGGATCCCTCTTGGGCCTTTCTTCTCTTTCCTCCTCGGACGTTGGCATCTCGCGACACCTTCTCGTATCTGACTAAAAATCTTCCCTGTCTTTTTCGAATGCAATTTCGGGAGGACCGAGCTCAATCGTCTTTCTCGTTTTCCTCGTATCAGAAAAAAACTCCCCCAGTGTGTCCTCGGCAGACTCAGAACCTTGCAAAATTCAGGGTATCGTTAAACTTGCAACGGAGACCCGAACATAAACATGTTTTGTTCTATTCGGAACAGGAGAAACTGCTGTCGAAGCTGGAGGAGCACGAGCCCGAAATGGCACTCACCCCGGAGGAAGAAGTGAGTTTCCTTCGAGGACCTCTTTCACCTCATTTATGCATGCAATCTTGAGAGAGAGAGAATGCGAAAGCGAGGGAGAAATGGGAATCGCAATCGGGGCTCGTCGAGACTCTCGGTGGGTCTATTCACGACCTGCATGGATCCTTTATGGCAGGATGGAACCCCATGAAAGAAAATGACATTTCCCGACCTCCGCTCGGGAGTCGAGAGCCAAAATCCGATACAAATCGATCGGAATCCGTGACGAAAGCCCGACAGATTTGCAAGCCGAGGTTCGTCTCCTCGTAGGAGAGGGGGGGGGGGGGCGTGACGTCATTCTACTCTGGTTTCTCTTCCCCTTTGCTTTTCATATGTTAAAACCCCTCGCGAAACGAGGGAAATCAGGTAATGGAACATATATGGGAGAGGCTCATTTGGAATTGTCTCTTAGCCCTCACGCGAGGTCATCAGAGTAATAGGTCATAATAGGGATATCGAACCAACACGTCCTCCATGTTACTTTCTGTCGCATCTTCCTCTCTCTTTGCTCCTCTCTCCCCCAAAGGAATCGATAGATAGACGGGAGGAAGGAAGAAGGTCTTATAAAGAGAGGAGAGTGTTTTTGGAAGGGGGCCAAAGCGGCCGTGGACGGATCGAACGAGCAGCCCTTCCCTATAGGGCTAAGCCTATATCCCCTCTCTCCTCCCGAAAAGGGAGGGAATGCAACAAAAAATGAGACCGAGTGTGTTTCGTTCTCTCTTACTGGTGAATGTAATCGAAAGCCTCTCCCACGAAGCAGTGGTCGTTAGTCGGAATTAATTTTTCTGCACGGCTGCTCTTCCGTCGTGCGACTCGAGATCGTTAGACCGACCTCATCGTGCCGTGATTTGGTCTCTCATCGTGCCGTGATTCGATTCCCTCGTCGGGATCGGCGGGACCGCCATTCGCGATCGGGAAGTTCACTCGCTCCCTCGCTCCGCCCCTTCCCGCCCACGCGAACGACACGTGTCCCAAATTGCACGCCCTCGTCCCGTTGGCCTCCCCCGTGCGATCTATGTATTTCACGCGATGCAGCTGTAAAGGTAACGCGATGATCGATACCGGGTTCCCGTCGAGGACACGAGGACGACGAAAGAGGACGAAGGGGAAGGAAAGAAACCGGTGTGCACGCGACGGCATTCAATCACCGGCACGAGATCTCCGTCCTGACAGTTCCCACGGACGGAAATGAAAGAAAAAGGGAGTCCAGGGCGACCGATCCCGCCGATCGAATCGCGCGGATCGTGCTCTGCGATATTCCGGATTCCGGAGCAGGATGCGACTTCGCGATCCTCTCGCTTTCATCGCCGAGAGCAGTTCGTCTTCGGATGAGCCGGATCTCCCATGAGCGTCACCCTCGCCTCGTCTAAATGTCTGGCCCGTCTCATAAATCTCGAGCACTGATTTTTCCTTTTCTCCGGATTTCTTTTTCATTTTCGAGCGCAGAGTCATGAATTTGGCGTCTCGTCGTCGGAGTCCCTCCGCTCGTGCGACGACGGATACCCATGTCTATCTTCCGTTGCATCGTCTCGCTTTCTCGAGAGATCGTTATGAAATTCGTAGTTCGTCTTTGGGAATATCGAGCTGACCGACGCAGAACGTGACGAGAAAATTGAGGTTGCATGCAAACTGCTCATGACCGACGCCCCCAAATCCCACGACATGGAGCATTACAATGATATATCCACAGAATTCACCCTTTCCCCTCCCCCAACCTTTCCCTCCCCTCCCCTCTGCCTTCCCCCCTCTGAATATGCGAAAATATCCCTGGGTGGTTCAAAAAGTTGTCAACTTTACAAATCTACAGATGGAATACCATACGATATATCGGTAGAGAATTTACACGACGTTGCATCCAACACATGCAGGTGTTTTCATCAAAATTCGATCGAATCGTTCGTTTTCTGCAGAACCCGGGTGAGAACTTTTTTTCCCCTCTCGACGCGAAACGAGCGAATGTCGACGAAGTTCACCTTGCTGGTTCCTCCGCACTCGACCGGACTCGCCCAGTCCAGATTCTTTCTGGGGCAGACACAGATACGTTCTCCGTTCCTCATCGCAATGAGAAACGGCTCTCACTCTGGCTCTAGGGGACCGATTTCGTTGAAATGAATACGAAACCACCTGCAGGTGTTGGATGTGACGTCTTGTAAATTGTCCGCAGATATCTCGAATGGGAATCCGTCTGCATCGTGAAAAGTTGGAATTTAATCGGGCCACCGGGAGGTATTTACGTATGGGCACCTTCATCTTTTCTCGGGTGTTTCAATGAGAATGCCGTTTTTCAGCTTTGTTTTGGGAAAACTCCTTTAAGCATTTCACATTTCTTGACGAAAGTGTTCCATAGAACGATTCTGTAGAAATTCTATGGAGGCATCCTTTGCCATTTCTGAACCTTTTGTAGAAAAATTTTTGTGTTAATATGTAATTCTCTACAAAGGGAATCTACAATCAATCAAAAAGGCACATCTACAAATGGAAAGGGAATCCTCTACAATGGAAAGAACTCTATAAAGTCTCCTTAGTTTATGGAGTTCTTTCATCATATAGAGTCTGTACAGGAGGTTCTCTAGAATTCGAAAAAATTATAGTTATTTCTTAAAACCTATTCTCTAGATCGCCGAGACAGCTTTGGTGGGGTAATAAGAGCATAAAGCTTTCCGGTATTAGATTTAATCTATTTCGGAAGGTGCCACGTGGTTATTCATGTTCGGAATCGAAAATGCCATCGTGGTCTCTTCCTGATCGTGAAGCTGTACTTGATTGGAGGATACAGTCCCCCCACCGAAACGAAAGACGAAACGCTCAAGTGGCCGCACCTCGAATCTATTGATAACTCAGACCTTTGTCTGTGTTTTCTCCTCACTTACAGTAGTTTCAGCGGTTTTCGATAACATGTTTAGTCTCGTCGATAGAGATGGCTCAGTGAGGCACCTGCTAGAAATGCAGTTAATGTGGTTGTGCCCATGATGGGATTCGTGCAGAAAGGAAACTAGCTCGCAAGAGCGGAGATGAGCTGGGGAATCCCATGGCGGCAACAAAGAAACTGCGACGTAGCGAGAGCGAACATAAGGAAGATGCACTCGCTGAATCAACTACTGAAATACAAGCAGATGAATGTGGTGAGATGAAAACAACGGTGATGATAGTTATTCTTCTTCGAAGAAAGAAGGAAAAAATGAGAAGAATCAACCATTATTGAGAAGGTTACTGGACTTCCACGATCTTGGATTCCTTAAGGACTATGCCGAGAAAAAGCTGCCATTGCTTGGATTTTGATTGAATCCGCAATGAGAGAGTTGTTTTTATTTCGTTTTTGTTTTTATTTTATTTTACAAGGTGCGACCACCCCCTCTTTCGTAAAGTTCCGTACTTTTGCATCCCGATGTCTCATAATGAGTGACTCATTATCCAAAACAAATCGTGTATTTAGCCTGAAGACACAAAGCCCTTTCTTGGAGTGCAATTTTTTAGGCTCTACCTATAATGCCGGGAAGGGTTGCTGATGGGGGTAACCCCCCCCCGAAATGCTCTATTTTGATCTCTTTGACTAAGCGAATGGGTCTTAATAGAAAACTTGTAGGAAGTCCAAAGAACGCTCTCCGTATAGGCATTCTATGGAGCACTTTCACCAGGGTTCTTCATTTTTCCACCAAGACCACAGCGATATGAAGCAGCGGTTCTGAGCCTGTGTGCCGCGTCACCCAGAGGCACCCAGGAGCACCCAGAGACACCCAGAGGCACCCAGGGGCACCCGGGGGTGCCGCGAGGGGTTGACAAAGATGTTGTGAGAGGTTGCTGCCTTTTTTCTGCCTGTCGCCAAATGAGACAAAATGGCCAGGAAGCTGCAATGTTTCTGTAGTGGTGTAACCAAGGATCACTTTATGAGGAGTGTGCGGCAAGCCTCTTCTGTAGGACCACTTTCAATAATCGATCTTCTAATTTCAGCCTACGCTCGTTATGGAATTGTGCACTGCGCCCACAATATAAGTCGATTTAAAAAAATAAGTGCTCACATTATGTTTTCCTGGAATAAAATTTCATAAATAGAATTCTATTAAGGAAGAATATCTAGATAATCATAGCTGCTACAAGGAAGTTCTGATTGCATCCGCGAAGTATACCTGCCTCCTCTCATTCTGAAAATAAAATTCTAGGTCCTTTTGGGCTTTATAGCCCAAGTAGGTAATTATTGAGATGTGGCTTGATATTCTGTGCAGAGGCAGGCACAAGTATCCCATTGGAGTGAATTGAACAAAAATTGAAGAACTTGAATTAATCTTGAAATGATTACTTCGGGAAGGAGCAGTTTAGTGTACATCTAAGTGCGAATTCAGTTCCTGGTTTCCTATTTAATCGCGTATGTGGATGTAGAAGGGTGCTGCCGATACTAGTCGCCCGAAATGTGTGCCTTTTCTTAGCAAGTGTTGAGAACCGCTGCTTAATAGGATCATGCAAAGAATTCTCGCAGGTCGTGATTGAAGTCGAATCTGCTATTCGACAGCTAACCATATCGAATTCAAGGAAAAGAAATTCACTGGAGTCCTGTCGTTGCAGTGCGTGATTTGCGTGAACGCGAGGGCGACCATGGAGACGTTACCATGCGGTCACCGGGTGGTTTGTCGTCGATGTTTCGTGAAGACGATTCAAGTGGCAGTGTCTCAACGCCTTTTGCCCCTTCGATGCGTCATCTGTCGAACGAAGGTCCTACGACTCACGCAGCAAAATCAACATTCCAACTCAGACTACTCCTGCCAATGCCCCAATTCTGCCTCCATCTCATCTGGTCAGCTTCGCTTTATTCTTCGCTTTCGATTTCTGTTATTTTGCCAGGAAAAAAATGTTTTAAGTTTTTTTTTTTTTCATCGTCGTTCCTTCACCCCTCTCCCGCTTCGACGCCACAGCCTCTGCCGAATCGAAAGGACCCCATTGGGAGTCACTGGGCAGAGTTTAATGTGAAATGGATTGGACAGAACCACGGTCACGTCCCTTTTCGCATGCATGGGACCATAGCGTCGGATCTGTCATCCATCTGTCCTGGACAGAAGCGAGTGACGTTCTTCATTTTCTTCTCTCTCTGCCAGGCTTGTCTTCCGTGTCGTCGTGCAGCTGGTCGAGCGTGGGATCCTCTTCCTCTTCCATGGGGAAACCGAAACACGGAAAGAAGGCTCCTCATTCCAATCCCCTCCAATCCAGCAAACGATTCTCCTCGCGATGTCATCTCTCGCACGTGAGTTCCCCACGTGCCCGGTTCGAAACTTTAGACGATCGCGTCGTGATGGCCACGTTCGCTTGCACAAATCCGGTGAAGCGTGAAGAACGGACTGACGTCATTCATAGGGCCATGAGCGGTTAGGAATCTTCTCGTGCAGAAACTCGGGGATGCTTCATTGTAATACCTGGAACTTGATTATGTTTTTCTAGCTGCCAACGAGAGGAGGAGCTTTCTTAGGAGTAGCGTTTGACGTCATTCCGTTCTCCGAGGCGAAACATACAATAATCCTCATTCATGCGGAGGAAGCACCTGAATGGGGTCGTTGTCAAACAGATTGCGAACGGAAAGAAATCAAGCTTTTTCACCTCTTTCTCTCGCAATCAAAAGAGTTCGAAGGGGGACATGAAAGAAGCAGGTAGAGGAGAGGCAGTTTTCCTTCGCAACAGGGGTTATGAGCGATACGTTTGACTTGTGCGGGTTGGGCGGAAAGGAGGAGGAAGAAGACGACGAAGGCGTCTATCCCCCTTTCTCGAAAGCATCGATCCTCTCGACCCCCTCCTCGTCACCCCCCGACGGATCGATGACGTCATCCGTGACGTCACCATCACAAAGGGAGGTCTTGGGTGGTGAAGAAAGATATGAATCGATTGAGGAGGAGGAAGCGGAGATTGCGTTTTGGCACCGGACGGCCGGGTGAGTTGAGTTGCAACTTGCATTGCATCGCGTGACTCGCGCTCGTTGCGATAAGGCGAAACTCCATTAAAGGCGCGCCGGAACAGGGGAAGGCTGCGTAGGAAAAAAATCATTTTATCGGAAAATAAACGCCTCGCCTTTGTGGAGGCTGGGGGGGGGGCAATTTCCCATCAGATCCCAGCGGGGATAATAATAGGGTTTCCAATCCACCTATGCACGTTCTCTTTTCTCTGCTTTCCTGACCTTTCCTTTCTTATCGTTTCCCTTTATTTTCATTGTATGTAGGGACGAGGAGTTGGGAGGAAAGGGAGTTCTAGGTCTCCGTCTCCTCGAACGACGACGACGCCGACGCCGACGACGCCGCCACCGCCGGCGACGCCGACGACGAAAAGGACGACGAAGGCGAACATTCCAGATCCAGGTGATGGGAGAAGTCCCGATCTGGAAAATCCTCCCTCCGCGGAATTCCACAATCTCCCTCCCATAGTCCAGTTCCAATTGGAATACCGACGAGGAAGGGCCGAGGCTTACCGCTCCACCAGGATCAGGTAGATTTATATCTCCGTTACTCCCTCATCCGGCCGGATGAGTCTCGAGAAGACGCAATGCAATTAAGCATGGCAGGGTTTCTGCTGCAGGGAACGACGAGACCAGAATGTAAAGCCACTTTTAAGCAAGTTCCTCAGTCTTGCAAAGGTTTCACTCGTTCTGTCTTTGGGTATACAGATGCGCGGAAAACCTGGTATCTCAAGTGGAAGGAAGGCGAGGAAGAAGCCAGGAACGAGCCCGGCCGAAGTCGGCGTCAACCCCATCATCACCTGCTTCATCACATGCATCATCCTCATCGACTATCGCTCGCGGCAGCGGCAGCAGCAATAAAGACGAGAAGCAGCTCAAAGGAATCTTAAAGAACAAGTAGAATTTACTCCTAAGCAATACTGCTTCGTTTTTTTTTATGTACTCCTTGTCACTCGGTTTTTCTTCAGTAAGTGCCAAACTCCTTGTTTTCTTTACTTCTTCAGTTACTATGGAGAATTCTGGAATGCCCCATATTATTGACGAGTTTTTCTTGTTCGAAAGGTCTTCCATAGGCAACGAGACGTCCCTATTTGTCATTTTCTTTGTTGTTTCCCTTGTTTTCATTAGTTACTATGTTACTAGTTATGTCGTTAAGAGACCATGGCCAAATTGTTTTTCCAATCCCTATTTATTTTTAAACGGTGAAACAATCCCATTTCTGAGCAATTCAACTTAATCGATTTAAAAAAAAAAGAAGCCAAAAGAATGCAAAGCATCAGGGGGTCCTGTTCATCTCGTTAAGCGCATAATGAAATCGGCTTCATTCAAGGATTTTCCAGGATCTCATGCATAGAGGGTTTGGATCATGGCGAGGGATGACTCATGAATGCAGAGTAACCATACTCTAGAATATTCTTGCCAAATGCTAGTCCTGTTATATCTTGCGAATGCGGAGACTAATTCTCTTCAGGCGCTTGGTGCTTCCGTGCAAGTGAAACTGCTAGCCTTAGTAGCTTTCTGATTCTTGTGTTCATGTACGTCTCAAGTGCAGTGCAGTTCATTGAGCTCCTGAGAAAGAGCACAAGAAAAAGAGAGGCTTATTTTCGCCCAAATGCGCTTTTTCTAGACAGAGCTTGATTTTTGTGAGCGTGTGCATGCATCTGCATCGTCACCATCGTCATCCTTCAGACAATAAAGAGACTCTCATAGGGAATCTCAGATATTCACTCTCCACTTTTATTAATATCTACAGTATAACAACATGTTTACTCACACAAGGAAACTGAAATCAATACTTAGACTGCATTGCCTGGGTGGCAGCCTGGACACACCGGGCCATGATCCGAGAAGATCGACTGATGGAATCCGTCATGTAGAAGTCCTTTAATGTGAGGAGCCTGGGAGACAGCGAATCTGGTGCCAGACTCCCTTTCAATGACTGGAGGAAAAATAAAACAAGTTTCAGTTTGAACTCAACTCACAAGTTACAATGAGATTTATAACAAATTTCACCTGAGCCAGTTGGAGTGCTTGCTTAAAATAATTAGCCTCCTCAGCATTCCCATAACGAGTCAGAGTGGGAGAGATTTCCCGCATCCTCTCTCTGACTTCCTTCAGGGTTTCATATGGTAGACGCAACCCAATGATCTGCAGAGAAAATTTAAGTTAAACACACAAGTAAACTTACCACATGCTTATATATACACAAATTTCTCATACCATAGTTAAGACAGAAAGTTACCTCAGAGAGAGCACGAATGATTTTCCAATCCTCTCGAGCCATTCCAGGTGGAGTGACAGCAACCAAAGTTTGCTGTGCCCTTCCCTCTGTGTTCACATATGTTCCCTGCTTCTCTGTGTATGCTGCCCCAGGTAAGACAATGTCAGCCATTTCGACACCTTTGTCTCCATGATGACCTTCAGAAAAAAAATCCCTTCATCACAAGAACAAAGACAAACAGATCAATAGGTGAAGATCAAGTGGGATATGCACCAATGTATACAACAGTGGTGTCCTTGGGTATGTCCTGTTTTGTGAGGGCATTCTCATCAGCTCCAAGGAGAAAGAGGACTTTAGGAGGGTGTTTGCGAATCACATCCACTCCTGGCTTGTATCCAAGATCAAGAGCAGCCACCTGTGATGCAACTCTGTGCAGGACATTCAACACACGCCAATTGCTTTCCACCTGCAATGTAAGACTAAATCAATTTGATTTGTTCGTGAAGAGTCAACATGACACTAGAGAGAACCAAAATATCCATGACAAGTTAGAGGCTCCACATTGTAGTGATGGCAACTTGAGACCATTTCCCTGAATTCTTCATTCACATGGCAGTTCGCTCTACTGTTGTAAGCTTACTATTCCAGTTCTACCCATTTTGAGCAGCTTTCTGCTCCAGTCAAAGGCTTAAAAAAAAAAAGGGATGAAGAAAAAGGGAGAACTTCTCAGGCCAAGTAAAACCTCAACAGGCAAGAAAGAGCTCAAATGAGCCAAAGAGAGGGTGCCCATTGGCAGATTCTACACAGGGTTCTCTGGGCAAACCACCAGTACCTTGAGATATATCCAATCTTACACCACTTCAAGCAAGAAGAAAAAGCCCTGTAAAAAGTTCTGTCCTGCTATGAGAAAAAAACCATAGGGTCTTTGATCCTCTCATAAAATAACATTTGGAGGAGGAGGATGAACAACAAGAGATAAAAATCCAATTAATTAAGGCAAACAATTCACAAAAAGCTTATTTAGAAAAAAATGAACAAGATGTCATGGGAAGAGAGGGTCATGTTAGAATCTCACATTAAAGTCCCAACAAAAAAATAGCTTCCATTTCTCCTTTAAATTCCCTGAAAAATGCATCAGCCAAACTTATGGGTAATGCTTATCATTAGAGATGCAACGATATTTTATCGGTTATCGGTATCGGCCGATATTAGGTGAATCCGATATATCGGCCGATATTAGGTGAATCCGATATATCGGCCTAAAACGATATATGACCTGCCGATAACCGATATTGAAATTACACCTGAAGTATGCCAAACTACTTTTAGACCTTTCCAGCCTGTCTGTCTGCGTCCGTCATGGTTACCTATTGCTGATATGAGGGCTTAACGGCACTACTCGCTAATGCACAGCATAAAAGGAGATGCAATTATTTCACGATCTTTACCGTTATTTTCCTCCACCAGTTCCTACAATCGGGCTGAAATACAAATAAGTCCTCGATTTACATCGTGGATGCGTTCCCGGAAAACATGACGTAAAACGAAACCTATTTTCCCATGGACAAAATTATATACAGGAAGTCCTCGATTTACGACGTCATATCGGAACGACGCAACGTATATTTTAGCGACGTTATATCGAAACGACGTAAATCGAGGACTCCTCGCATAATCTGATCGATACTTTTTTCTGGGAGGACGGCAGGGAAGGCTTTCAGCGAGACAGGTGGGCCGGCAACAAACCGCGCTCACACTCACGTAGTTTTTTTTTTTTTTGCATTTTGCCCTCTTTCAGGCTTCGGCATCAACAGCTTCCAACCTTACCGTAGCCATGGCGTCCATGGTGCAACACCAGAGGCGAATCTCTGTGGTTGTCAATACGTCGGTGCAGCCCTAATTTATAAAAAAAATATTAATAATGTCATAATTTATATATGAATATTTATAATGTAATGCATTACATAAATATTTTTGTAGATAAATAGATTATGATTGATTGCTTAGAAATGTTCCTGAAAAGCAGTTATGTTCGCATTTCATCTTCATGGCAAATTACCTGATGTGTTAACAATTTGTCAGTCATGTCTGTCTGGGTGTCCATTAGAGGTATGAAGGAGGGAACTTTGACATTCTTGACATTTTCTGAACTGAGTGCTACTTTGAAAAAAAGAAAAAGAATTGCTATTCCACCTTATTGCAAGTTCTATGATGGAACATAGGAAATAAAATGCCTGATGCAAATCCAATGTAATATTTAAAAATATCCACATTGAGGAGCCTGTCTTCAGCATGAAGAAAACATTTCTTTTCACTATTGGAGAAATGGCAAAAGCATGAGGTGCACCACTGGTGCACCTCAAGCTTTCCCCATCAGACCTGGCCCAAAATAAAACTTAAAAGTGGAGGGGTTAATGCCTGAGGGTGGATTTTTGAACAGAGAACAATCTGATAATGCAGCTTTATTCTGGGGTAAACACACATTTCCTAGAAATAAAGCAGTGTAATCAGATAGTTCACTGTTCAAAATCTACCCTGAATGTGCAAATATAAATGTATATAAAGATATCGGTATCGGTTATCGGTATCGGTATCGGTTCTTTTCCAATATCGGAATTATCGGTATATCGGATATCGGCCAAAATTCAATATCGTTGCATCTCTACTTATCATACAATTATTGAAGAGAAGGTGTGGCAAAGGCCAAGAGAGGAAGTGAAAGCACA
The DNA here is from genome assembly GCA_905338385.1 of Darwinula stevensoni. Taxonomy (NCBI): domain Eukaryota; kingdom Metazoa; phylum Arthropoda; class Ostracoda; order Podocopida; family Darwinulidae; genus Darwinula; species Darwinula stevensoni. Next base: position 114,421 of record CAJPEV010000024.1, on the reverse strand, counting down.
ACATTACAGTCACATGGTATAGTGCATAGTTAAAAAATGAAACTATGTACTGGCTAGAGAGCTTCTGTGGAAAAGGTATGCAGGATTCAATGATATGGGCAAACCTGGGATGATTGTCTAAGTTTTTCAGCAAGAGCCTGAGCAAGGGCAAGGATGATGGGGCCATCAGACCGCTGGAGGATCCCAGACCCCACAATGACAACAGGTCGTGTGGCCTTCTGCAGGGTTTTCCAGAATGGATGTTTCCCCACTGATAATTCCTTCAAAATGTCACCACTCTCACCCAGATGCTACATGCAATAACACCAACTATTCTCATAATATGGTCCTGATTCCAAGGAAGAAGATATGTGGAAGGGACAAACCTTGTAGTCATAGGTAAGGTCAACTTTCTTCCCAATGAGAGCCACATCTGCTTCATTGTGAATCCATCCTTTCCGGATGCGGGCATTCAGAAGGGGAGCCTCAAACCTTGGATTGGTGCCAACAAGAAGGATCTGATCTGCCTCTTCCACCCCTGTATGAAATGAAGCTGATGAAAGTAAACTGAAGAACAAGATGAGTAAAACTGAAAACAGCCTGAATCTTACTTGCAATGGTTGAGTTGAGGAGGTAGTTTGACCGGAAGTCTGTGCCAGTCATATCATCACAAGGGAAGATCTCTTCTGTGCAAACAGCTTCACTACCCAGGCAATTCAGAAGATCTTTCATAGCTGTCAGAGCCTGTCAAGAGGGCAAGAAATGAGAGGTCCTAGAAAAATGATAAAGAATCCACATATGAAAAGTAAGGAGAAAGTGAGAGGTCAACCTCAGCATCACAGAGACCACCAGCAACAGCAGCCACCTTCCCCCCAGCAGCCTTCACTTTCTGACTAACAACCAGCAGTGCATCTTCCCAATCACAGGGTACAAGTTGTCCATCTGCATCCTTCACCATTGGGAAAGTGAGCCTCTGTCTCTTCAATCCATCATATGCAAAACGGGTTTTGTCAGAGATCCACTCTTCATTAATATCCTGTAAAGAAGAAGAATATGATCAATGGCACAGCAATTAATATCTTTTGTACAGGTTCTGCTAAAGTGAAAAATACCTCATTCATGCGTGGAAGAATCCTCATGACCTCTCCTGTTCTTGTGGTGACAACAATGTTACTTCCAATGGCATCAAGGACATCAATGCTTTCTATTTTCCTTGTCTCCCATGGTCGGGCAGTGAAAGCATAGGGCTTGGATGTCAGAGCACCCACTGGGCAAATATCTATCACATTTCCAGAAAGTTCTGAGGCAAACATTTTCTCTACATATGTCCCCACCTGCCAAGGAAATTGGTTGGGTCAGCCCACCTTCTGGAAGGCTACATTGCACAGAATAGCCCATTCACTCACCTGCATGTCCCCACCTCTGCCTGTTGTTCCAAGGTCATCAACACCAGCAACTTCTGATGCAAAGCGGATGCATCGTGTACATTGAATACATCTCGTCATGATGGTCTTAATCAGTGGGCCAACATTCTTGTCCTCCACAGCTCTGTAACAAGTTCCAGTTATTTGTATATTCTGCTTCACTCACTCCTCACCACTTTTTCTAGAGTATGAATTAAAGTTATCTCCATTCCCCCCTGTATTGGGTGAACCATGGCAAATTGGGTGATTACTCAGTATCCCAGCTTGAAGGCAGGTATGCCCCACTTACATCCATGCCTCTAGCTCCTTGGTAATTAGGCTCTCAATCCTTAAAAGTGCCATTAAGAGGTATACATATGCAGACCTCAACAATGTGACAGTATTTTGAGGGAATATGGCCCTTCACATTGAATTCCCTTACAGACTGAATATTTAGCTTGGGCGAATTAAAAAAATTGTTCTATCGAATAGTACATGCAATTGCTGTAATGTTCATTAATCCAGTTCTCACTGCAATTTGGGATAAATTGATGTATTGAAAGTCATATGTGTACAATTCTTCAACTCATGACCCTGAAGTTAAAATGAGCCTCAAGCAACTAAACCCTTAAATGCAAGATTTTTTCTTTTTCAGTGAAAAAAATATGGTAGGTTTCACTTGCATCCTAGCACATGGAAACAAGTGTGAAAAAGTTTTTAAAATCAAATTTGTAAGCAGTAGGCCTGAAAATGTTATTCTTGCTCATTTGCTACAAACAGCATTTTCAGCTTTCTAACCCATGCTGCATGGATGCAAGAGAGCTCAGTCGGTCTGTCAACATTCATACATACCTCAATGCAAAAGAAAATGTAAAAATACAGATGAGCCAGGATGCTGGATTAGCATAAAGTTTAAGAAAATTACACCAAAAATGTCAATTTGTCACACAACGAGGTCAGAAGTTTTTAATTTGCTTGCCAACAGGAGTGTATGGCACCTAGTGACCGCATAGTTGCTAGGTATAAGGACTGGAGCATTGCACATCTGCTACGAACAGACTTACCACAGGAACTCGCTACCTGTGCATTCTAAAAATTTTACTTGGTATGTAGCATATCTGCTACATCATGCATTAAAGGGTTAAATGTATATTTCCTAATAGCAGCATGGATACAGAAACCATTTGTTAAGAGTTATTCTATAGTCCCTCCAGAATGTTTGCAGAAAGCACTAGCCCCTTCACTTGCAGGTTGCAAACAGTGTTGTCAATTTTGTCATGAAAGTCAATATGCGGGAATATGGCCATCTTGATTTGAGGTAGCATGAACACATCCTTCATTTCATGGTAGCACTGCACTGACCTATTGGTAGTGTCAGCTTCCTTTCATGTGGGACCTCAGGCAGCAAAAGATCATACTATGCACTTCCTCTGGATATATAGAGAGATGTAGAGGACATCTGGACGAAATATGCACTACATGAGGAACCAGTACATAAGGATATGCTCATGCACCACCTCCTGGACAACTCCAGAAATTTTCATGGAATGAAATTTGAAGGCAATTAAATATCCTTCATATAAGAAAGTTAAAAGGGCACTCTGTGAACTTTTTGGCACTATTTATGCATGCATGCAAAAACTGCAAAACATTTTTCTTTCAATGTAAGACCTCATATTTCACACTTTACACTTTCACATTTCACACTCGCATGTTCACTTTAATCTATGCTTGATCACTCCTCTTACACGCACAGTCTCTAGATAAAGTCTTCCAATCACATGCAATGTTGCTCAAAAGAAATGGTGTTGAATTCATGCTTTCCACAATGATCCCCTGAATCAGGTAATGATGTTGACTTCTTTGCTTGTCCTCAATGCAGTTAGTTTTTTTTTTTTAACTGCTGAGCATCCTTTAATATTATGTTTCAAGATACTCAGCATGTTCCAGCATATTTCACACATTCCTGGAAAACCTGGAGTTGTTTTTTCAGAAGTGACCGTATTCCCCCAACTATAGGGGTAAGATGGCCTTTTGGAACCAACTTGAAAAAGATCTAGAGGCACCATATCCATGGGGTTTTTTGCATATGCCTTGCTGAGATTTAGTAAAGGAGATATCAATCAATATTTTAAAAATATTGTAAAAGTCAAATTTGACCTTGATGGGCTGTTATGACCAGGTTTCATTTTCTAGGGCCATATTCTCCCAAATTACTTTAGTTGGTCTTACTACTATTTTTTTCCAAAAAAAACTTCCCTCTTGGTTTATCTATTTTTCCCAACAATGTTGAAGAGCTTGCATGGTCATTTTCAAACTGAGATTCTTTCAAGTTCTCTTTGTGGAAATGAATAAGTGAAAATTGGAGGGCACTTAAATCAGGACTGTAACCAGGATAGGACAGTAAAATGTTCCTCTTTACTTACAAATACCACCTTGGTGGTTTTGCATAGTCAGGCAACATATGTCATGCAACAGTATTACATTTTCTCGCAGCAAATCAGGAGGTTTCATCAGTGCTCTACTTAGCTTGAGAGTATCCACTTGGGAAAAAACACAAAAATGGTTGAGATATTTCTCATTAACTCTACCAAGATCTCCAAGATCCTTTCCAAAATGCAAATGCAATAATTTGGCAGCAGATGGGAATGATTTGAGTTTCTCAGATGGAGGAGAACCATGCTATTTCATGCTTTCATGTTTTCCTCTGGTTATTAGCATTGCACTAACATTTAATCTCCCATGATGATCTGGTTGAGAAAGTCAACACCTTCCCTTTGGTTAGACAAACCCCAAGCCAATTTCTTCTTTCTGTCAGTTAATGTGATAACTGCCTCACATTAATTTTCAAACATTGCAGTTTGCTGCATAGTACTTCTGAACTGATTCCCTTCACCAACTTCATTATCAATAGCATTAATCTCAGCAATGTTCTTGAGTCAATGCTGTTGTAGGGTGCTCTAATTGGTTCCCATCTTTAATGCTTGCTTCCCCATATTAAAAATGCTTCACCCACTTTTGAATAGCTCACAAGCTAATGCAGTAGTTTCCATACACAGCTTGCATACATAAGTGGATTTCCAGACAACATGCACCTTACTGTGGCAGGAACTCAGGTGCAGCTTTTTCCTTGAACCCTTCACTACTTTTCATCCTGTTTGCTACTGCCATGTCATGTCATCTCACTAGACAGACAGATGAATAATCTAGGTTTTGTCTCATAGCAAAATTTTTAAGTACCATTCATGTAGGTTGAGTGCTTGACCTAAAGCTAGGATGTGAATAAGGTTACAAATGCCTCTGGACATCAATACCAAAAAACTTTAACAGCATGGGCAAAAGGGAGAGGAAAAAATTTGTGAAACCATGAATGACAGTGGGAAACTTGCCTCTTCCCAGAGAATGAGATATCAACAAATCGTGAACGATCACTGCCAAATGCCATGGATTGGTCCTGGAGATCACATTCTCCCCCCTGGTCACAGATGGGACAGTCAAGTGGATGATTCATAAGGAGGAACTCCATGACTCCTTCTCGGGCTCGTTTGGACATCTCAGAGTTGGTTTTGATCCTCCAGCCTTTCATGACCGGCATAGCACAGGCTGCAACTGGCTGAAATATTTAAGGAAAGAGGAAGAAAATGAGAGGGCCAGCTTTTGATGAGAGTTTTCCAAAGGTTGAATATCATAATTTAGTCAACACCATCAATGGCAACTGGAAATGGCCAACCTTAATGGACTTCTCCACTTCCACAAGACACATTCTGCAATTCCCAGCAACAGAAAGTCGCTCATGGTAACAGAATCGAGGAATTTCCACTCCTACCATGGCAGCAGCCTGGAACAACCAAGTCATGTTATCCAGGGGTAAACTATTGCGGCTGCCAATGACTTCAAATGTTACTATGCCTAAAGCCTAGCTAGAAAAAGTGCTCCTTGGACCTGAAGGACGGTAGTGCCAGGGTCAACCAGGACTCTCTTCTCGTCGACGAAAACTTCGATCTTCTCTGGAGCCTGGGTAGCAGCGCCCCTGCAACTCACTGTTTTCAGTAGAGTTTGGGCATTTGAGCCCAGAGCTCCCAATCGAGTCACAGGGACCCTAAACATTCTTGCTGATCGTTGGCTTTTTTCTCAAGTATACAATGACGGATTTGGTGCTGAATTGTTAAGCATACATGAACTATGGCTGGTAACTGGAATCGCAATGCCACGAGCTGCAGCGCGCGGCCATGTTAGGGGTCTAAATGTCCGTAAATGATAAACTTTACTTATTATTTGTTCGGAAAGACAGCATGCAACTCCATAATCATTTGTTTTTTCCTCATTTTTAAGCATTTTGATAGTTTATGCACAATTTTTTGTGAAGTAAGACTTTTTGTTTCTTTAGAAAGAGAAGGAAGCTAGGAAAGTATCATGACGAGAATTGACCATCCTACACCAAAGTCTCATGTCTCCCTCCTTAGTGAAAGCATGGTCCTAAAATTTTGGCTATCGCCGGCGATGGTCGAATCTTTGGAGTTAACTTAGACTTTAGAAGTTTCCTAGGCACAAATTCATGAATATGATTAGATATACCAACGCAAAAAGCGTTTTACAGTACCTAGGCCTTACTTACAGGTAGCTGACACTGATTTTTGTGGAAAGGGCTCCCACACCATTGATTCCTATTGTTAGGAATAATCACCAAGTTATATGTCTGTAAGGACATTTAACTTTATTCTAAAATAATCACTTGGGGTTTTCCTGAATGCACATCTGGCAGTGGACTACTGGAGCTGCATTCAATCAGAAATATCTGTATTATATTTTTATACATTTATATGTATTGTATGGCTATTGGGATCAACATATCCTCACTTGCCTACGAAATGCGTCAAAGCACCCTGATGTTCTCCAAATGGCTATTGGGAGCCTAGGCATTTGCATGAAAGGAATAATTTTTTTTGAGGGCCATGTATTCTACATATAGGCATGAGCATTCAATGGTGTTCCTTTGTTTTGTGCACACATACAATCTATTCTCACATATTCTCACATGAACTTCGTTGTGTGCACAGTACATTCTAACAAATTCTGCATTTATGCTATGGTTATAACCAAAAACAGATATTCCTGTCGTAGCATCTTGTCTTGACCCTATTACTTTTCCGCAGAAATAAAGTTACAAAGCATGAAGGATTTTTAAAAATCTAGTTTCTGGTGATTCTTAGTCTCATGACATGGAATTCACATTTGAGAAATCAATCAGCGCCATTAGCCTTGTTCACACTGCTACTGTGGTTGTGGCACAAGAGCAGATTCTTGTCTTATCCCCATGAATGTTATGTCAATGCAGTCAGACCTGTGAGCCTGAGTTTGACAGCATTCACACATGCATCTTATAGGCATCCCAATGTGACCTTATTCTTTCCCTCACTGCAGTGGATGTGCCTTTTAGGCATAGGGGTTCTTGGTGGGGCAATGACTGCTAACCCCAAAATGAGGATGACAAGCAGACCAGAATGATATCAAGGTTCCCATCTTCACAAAGTGAAGATGGGAACCTTGATATCATATCTTGATGTATCTTGACATCAAGAAGTTATGCAATGGCAAGAAAAGCATCTTTGGTTCCATGGAGTTTTGCATTGGGTCCTGAACAGGATGTGGTGACCGAATGTAAAGTATTCATTGGAGGAATGGAGTGGGCTCAATCTGGAAGACTTGTACTTTGTATTTCAAACTTATGAGGCTCTCAACCTATGAGCAAGCCAAAGCTAAACTCAGATATATTTACTGGGAGTGTGTTGCATAGGCACTAGCAAATGGAAGCAGGTGTTTTAAAGAGAGTAGCAGAATGGTGGGGAGGAGAACATAAGAAGCCATCTGTTTTATTAGGTGAAGGCTATCAGAGACTGGGCATAAAATAAAGGAAAACCAATTCGGCCATATCTATCAGGACTTTCATTATTCTGGCTTCCACTTTAGGCTTCCAGATCCCTACAGTCAAGGTAAATGATCACTGGCATACTTCAATAAAGGGAGATAAAGACTGAATGCAAAAGCAGCTCTCTCACATCACATATTCACCACCCACTCACTTCAATCACTTAAGCCACTAAGGTCCCTGTATACCAACTTCCAACCAATAGTCCAGCAATCTCTATACTGCCTTCCTGCTCCTGTGGCAGCCATACTGATGAGAAGGAACTAGTACTGATATCATAGTCTTATACTACTCTGCCTAATTCCTACATTCTGAGATGACAAAGCTCAGGCTGATGTTCCTGACAACTTCTTGGTGTTTCCATAAACTTAAAACTAATTGCTGACTCTCCATATTCTACAGTCCACTTTAAAATTTCTATATTCTACCTTTAATAGTGACTTCAAGTCAACCATTCCTGCTTGTCATCATGAGCAATGAACAACCTTTCATTCTAAACTGAAAGAAAATGCAGAAAACTCGAGAAAATGTAGCCAGCTTACTGAAATTTATAGGACTACAAGAAAGTAAAACTATCATGTAGCACAATCCAGATCTGAAACTTGTAATGGGACTATAGACATTCTCCAGGTCAAGAATACATAAAAGACCATGTTGACTTGAAAATTAGGATTCTACAATACATATGTAATTTTAAAAATTCCCCCTCCCCATATATTCTGTTATGAGAGAATTAGCTTTTAAATTCAGCATTGAAGCTGCACAGTTGTAAATTTGTTGGCCTTTTGAACAATGAAAAACTGGATAATGGGTATCACATGCACAAGTGGTAGTTGGTAGTGAGTTTGATTCTCATGATACCACCCTGTCTTATCAACCACAGAAGGTACTTTATATCAGGGAAGCTTCAGTACCAGACCAGATCTAACCATTTGTTTGATTTGGTCTGGTCTGATCTGACTTGTCAGTATGGTTGCATATATGAAAATGGCAGGTTTTCATCGAATCCCAGCCTAAAAAAAAAAAAGAGGTACAAAAAGCAAAAGAAATGTGTTCCTTTGATTTTTCCTTTGATTTCTTACCTTCTCTGGCTAAAGAAATCTAAATGCAATGTGTTCAGTGAGTTCAGTGTCAGTGAGATGTCTCTGATTTTCTTGAGATGTGGGAATCCAGTGACTGGAATGGATAGTGGTGACTGGGCTTAACATTAGATTAGATTATCAGCTTGGCATTGTTTGGCGTACTTACGATGAGCTCAAATCAGTAGTGCAAGTTAGGTGTGATAACTGATGTTACCTGTGACTCAAGCTTGAAGCCTTACTTACTGAGGATAATTTTCATACTGGCTAACTTTCCCTGTCATGTATTGAATCTTAGATCAGTTATACCTTTGCAGATTGCAGCATAGCCTAGGACCAATGCTATGTTTTAAATTATAGTTTTCAATGATCTTAAATTTTTTTTGCATTTTTTTCCCAACAGATTTTGTTTTATATACAGGTGAAAGGATTTTTTTCTGTGGAAAAGTGACCTCAGCAACAAATTTTTTTTTTGCTTGACATTTATTTCATTGTTCTTTCACAAATTAAAAAATACAGTCGCTCAAACTTGAAGCTGCAAGTTCAGAGGAGTGAATTCTCCTGACATATTGACTAATTCATGTCGAGATATCCAGGTGAGTTGTGACTTTACAATGAGGATCCATTGAATTGATGATGTGATGTAGTTAGCATCTACTTGCCTTTGTGCAAACTCAATCAAACCTCATACCTCGCATCTTCTTGTATCCCATGTCCAAATTCCTGGAAAATTGATTTTTACATTTTTTAATATTCATTGGAGTAAAATATTCCATATTCATAAGTTTAGATAAATGAAAGAAAGTAGCTGAACTGCAAATAATTAATATAAAAAGGCATTGAATATGATGTAGCTGGTATATTTTTTATATTTTGTTTGGGAAAATGCTTGAAATTGAAGAGGATATTTCCTACTTTTGACTGCACTGCTAGTACTGGATCTGGAAAGATATAATAAGATTTCAGAGCAAGATAAAAATTGAGAAAATTAAGTATTGGATAAGGAAAGCACATCTTTATCAAAACAAATTTGTTAGATATAGGGCTACATTGTACTAACTATAGGAGGCTTATGCATGGACCTTCTAAGGCATTAATAAAATATAATTTTTTCATGCAGGCATGAGACCATATGCCCCACCACCCTTCTATTCCCCTGCATTCCCACCACCACCATCCCAAGTGATGCGACCTCCACCAGGAGCATTTGATTACCCACCCATATATGCCCCCCGACCTCCACGCCTTCGACCCGGTGGACCCATGCGTGGACGGATGCCAATGCCCGGACGAGGAGGATTCCGTCCTCGAGGACCATTTCCTCCTGCTCAGCCACCTCCCATGAGGGCTCATCCTCCAGCTATGCCTCCTGCTGAGAGCATGAAAGGAGCCCCTCCAGGAGGGCTCAATACTCAACCACCTCTTCCTCCTCCTCCTCCTCCTCCTGATCACCAAAATGGGGATTTTGTGCAAATGGGTGCGTTTCTCTTCAAAGTTTTTATGCTGTCAGTAATAAATCTACTCTCATTTCCTAAGTCAACATCCAATGCTTTGTCAACATGCCTTCTTTACTGTCAGCCACTTTTAACTGTTTGATACCTTTTATATGTATAGGATGATTTTAAAAAAAATGCTCTACCATTTTCTATGGGAGAAACACAGTTTCATGCAATCAGCAAAGAAAATTACTTTGGATACATTATCAATATTTGACAGTTACAAGGTGTTGAAATTCTTGCCAGCTCTTTTTCAGCACCCCTGCCTAAGTCATGCAATGCTCATTTAGAGGTGAATTAAAGGTGATTAGAGGTGGATCATTCCACCTCAAGTGAGGTGATGACCTGTGCTTGACCATCTCAGTGTTCAATGACCTTTTCAACTTTAACTTTTCAAGGGACAGTTGGATCCAGTTAATACTTGACAGAGAGGTTCATGAGTCTAAGAAGTTTTTTTCACTTCTGCAAGATGGCACTGTACCCCGATAGAGGGCGCTATTGTTGATTGGGTGACCGAGGATGATTAAAAAAAGGTCCTCTGTTTTCAAAGGGGAGTGCCATCTATTGGGATACAGCACTATCTTGCAGAAGTGGAAAAAAAAACCTCTTACACTCATGAACCTCTCTGTCAAGCATCAGCTGGATCCAACTGTCCCTGAAAAAGTTAAAGTTGAAAAGTTCATTGAATTCTGAGATGGGCAAACACAGGTCATCACCTCACTTGAGGTGGAATGATCCACCTCTAAATGGGCATTGCATGACTTAGGTAGGGGTGCCGAAAAAGAGCTGGCAAGCATTTCAACACCTGGTAACTGTCAAATATTGATCATGTATCCAATGTAATTTTTTTTGCTGATTTTATGACACTGTGTTTCTCCCATTGAAAATGGTAGAGCATTTTTTTTTTCAAAGTCTATACATCAATGCCCTCAATATCCTCAATCAATACCCTATATATACATCAATGCTGAAAAAATTTCCCACCTTTCACCAGCCTAGAAATCATGTTTTTTTTATGTTGCCCTCCATGTGGCTAACAATGTAGCTCCTGCGTGGGGGATTCTTTGTAAAAATGAATTTATGGTATTACAATGGGTGATGTAAACTGCATGTTAGGGTAGTTGATGGAAACTTATACAAGGGGGATGTTTCCTTGCATACTTTTCAGTTGCCAGACTAGTTGATTTTCAATGACCATTTTCTTTTCACTCACATAAGCTACAATCTCTAGGTGAGATTATTGACACCATTTGATCAGCTCTATCAGGGGGTGGTGCATGACCAGCCTAGAGCATCAGTACCATGTGCTAAAAATTGGCTTGAGAAAGCTCTAAGGGAGTCAAGAATAAGGTTTAAATAGGGCAAAAATGTAGGAAAAAAAGAGGTTAATAGAATTTCCTATTTTACTTTTATTTATCTTGCCTTACAACCTCATGCCATGGTGGAGATGTGAACAAGTTATACCCTGCAAAACCCAAAGCATCACCTTTAACATGACCTGGTCAATAATGCCACTATCAGCACACTCAAAGTAGTCCTCTACGAAAATGTTACATTCAAACTCATGCCCTAATGCTGCTGACATTAAATTAGTACCCATATTGCCAGGAGAATTCTCTTATCATACAAAAATCTTCCAAATGTTTACATGTTGGACCTTCTCACCATACTTCTAGTGTTAATTTCTAACACTCCCAACACTCAATGTTTAATCTGTTCTTCTGTTAATCCAATCCTATTAGCTGATCCCTCCCTCACCTTCTTTCCATTGCATATGAGTCAGTCTCATCAACTGTCTCCTCTTTCTCATTGGTAACTGGGGCAGTCTCCCCTTCTTAGTTGGACAATTTGGTAGCTCAATGCCATCTGCCATCAATGCTGCCTGTAGTGCACAATTTGCATGTAACATGGTCCACAAACAGTATCAAAGGTCAAAGTTTCACCACAGGAAATACTTCCTGCTACAGTTGGGAATGTCCTACCCTGCCCAGAGGCTGTTGTTGCTCAGCATGGAGCCCATATTGAGCAACAACTCTAGTCAGATTGCTGTGGCATTTGTGCCTCACTTACACTGTGTCCTTTTGTGGCAAGTCTACTGTATTCAAATGCTCTTTTCCTGTCTTTAACCCCTTGGGGCCCACATCTGAATTATCTTGTGTTGGCCTCATGATGAGGGATGGATAAAATTTCGTTGACAATGCTGACTTATCCAAAATACTCGGACCACAAAGGGTTAATAAACCTACTATTGTCCCACCCCACCCTCTGCATTAAATGAACCCCACATTTCCAATGCTTGTCTCTTACATTCTAAGAAGCTTATGGTGCCAGAAGTTTACATGCCCAGTTTCAGCTACTTCTGTCCATTGGTTTGTGCTGTACACAATCATTCATCACTAAACTTTTCAAATGTGTCACCCTGTATACTTGTCTCAATGTCCTATATTTCTACTATCAGGTCAACCTTAGATCTGTGCCTTGCCCTCTAGAACAGTGATACCCAAACCACAGCTAATTGGTTTATTGGTGAGAATCCATCTCATGACTTTTCATCACACCTAAGTCAAGAGTATAAAAACATGGCCTGCAAAGGCCTCATATGTGGCCCATGAAGGCAAAATGCTCTTTCCTGTAAAGTGTAATATATTATTAATATAGATAAAGTCATTCTGCTTGAGTGTGGCCCATGTAAGGTTGGTTACTGCCAGATGTGGCCCCCAGTTTGAAAAGTTTAAGTTCCACTGCTATAGACCTTTTTATTTTAACAGCTTTTTGCCATCACCAGTGACTGTCAAATCACTGGGAGAGACAAGTAGCTGTAGACGCTCAGCTTCTTCCAAGTAGCATCTTGTCTCCCATTTATTCTGCTCTCTGCTCTACCTTTCCTTCCTGCTGTCTCTCCTAACTCATATGCAGAAGAGTTGCCATGTGCCTTGAGCAGCACAATAGCCTGCACACACACACACATATATGCATACATATGTCCCATTTGACTTAGGTGATGAACTCAGGAATGTTTGAAGCACATGACACACCATTTCAAAAACGAATTCTTCTTCTGTAAAATTTAGAAAGTAACTCTTTATGATTGGCACTGAAATATTTAGTGACAGAGGAGGTGCCTGTGAAAGTAGAACCAGAGGTTCCCACACCAGGGGAAGAGACTGGTTCATCTGAGCCTACCCCTCCAGCTGAAGATCCTCCCTTGCCCCAAGAACTCATTGATCAGATGAAGCCTAAACATTGCATGCTTTGTGACATCAAGGTTAGTCAGCCTCAGCCACAAAACTTCAAAGTGAATGTGTTCAATGACTTGGCCAAGGGTTAAAGGAATTTTTTTTGTTTGGAACTCTCTCAGTTGAATTCAGATATTCAAGCCAAGATGCACTATGAGGGAAAGCAGCATTTGAAGAAAGTGCGTAACTTCATGATCAACCATTGCCGCCAAAACAAGCTGCCCCTTCCAACCAAGTTTCGTGTGGATCAGAAGACAAGTCCCAATGAACAGGTTTGTTTCTGCCTGCCCCACCATAGTATAACCCTGGCAATGGGCTAAATACTTTTATACATTTCCTGGACTGGTTTCTTTTGCAGGCTGCTAGGCAAAGGCTCCAGTTGAATGAGGAGAGTGACCTGTATTGCAAGATTTGCCAAATTTCCTTCTCCTCAGCCCTGCATGCCCAGCAGCATTACATGGGTCGTAATCATCAACGACGATTGGAGGGGAAACCTCCATTAAAAACTGGATATTTCAACAAACACACTGGGAAATGGCAGAGATTGTTAGCCTCATTTTGCATATTATCATTTGTAAAGTCTTGGGGGCATCCTGAGGAGGTTCTAGAATGGATTATGAGTGACATTTTTCCCTTTTTTTCTTCTTAGACCTCCTAATGAAGTACCTGATCCAAAAGCATGGTGGAATAGGGACAAGGGAAAACGGAAGGCTACTGAACCCTTATCTCCTGGAGAGAAGCAGATTAAAATCACAAAGTGAGAGCCCTTTTTTCTTTTCTAACAGGGGCAGTTTTTTATTATCTGCATAATGTGAATCTTAGTAGAATTTGACTTGGCTTGGGTCTATCTTCAGGTTGCAGTGCACACTCTGTGGGATCTCAACAACAGGAGAAGACCAGATGAACATGCATATGAATGGTGCCAAACACCAGCAAATGCTTAGGAATGCTGGAGTCCCAAGTGCACCTCCAGGTAACTGAAATGCAATGTATGTGGCAACCCCCCCCCCCCCCCCCCCCCCCCCCCCCCCCCTCATAGATGAAATTGCATTTAATAGCCTCCTAACGATTTTGCAAACCCATTAACAGTCTCCATATGTTGAAATTGCAGTTAATTACGAATAGCCGGCATTTCATTGCTGTTGATTCTACGCTTTGTCATCACGGGCATTAGCAGCACCTGTTTTAGTCACTCTTTTTTCTGTTTGTTGTCTGGGGAACCAAAATATCTTCCATGTTGTTGACATTGCACCTTGTGCAACCTTGACTGCATTCAGCATCATATGTATCATAGAGAGAGTAATTTGTACATAGCCATGTAAAGAGGGGTACAAATGCAAGAGTAGGGAGAGAGAGTCAAGATGCCATTCAAGGTTGTTCCCCCTTGTTTGCTTCTTCATGCTTGTCAGTCGGAAATAAAATTCGTTTCCCAGAGTTTTCCAGCATTATCCTTTCCTCAAGCAGTTCATGCCATACGTACCTGAAGAGGGTTTTATGATCTAAGTTTCTATCTCTTCTATTGGTTAGATTTAGGGTAACAGTCCTCTCTGTTATCCTTCTTGATTCAAATGTTTCCACTTTGTGATAAATCTTGTCAAACTGTGGGTGATACTCTCCAGGTAAAAATAATGTGACTGATTTTTCCCTGCTGGTGTTCCTCCCCTGATTTATACAGGACAATGAAAATAGTACCACAGAAGAGCATAATTTATCCTCTTTTAAATTTTCCATGAAACATTGCATATCCTTGATATCTATTCCCAGGACAGATGGTAAGAGCATCTAAATGGGAATTTTCAGCCTCATGGAGGCATAGGATTTGGAAAATAGAAATAGGCAGCATATTTTGCTTTCAAGGCAACAAAAGGATCTCTGATCATCTCAAGAACTCATTTTGTCCTTGATTTTGTATGACTGCAAAATGGAGTTCCTACTCTCTTTGCCTTTAACTTGGTGTGCATTATGGATATGTGCAATGGTTCGTTCACAAATGGAGAGAGATATGGTAGACTGGTGCAAATTTCATTGCTTCCTGTAAATCATGTGAGAAACCAGTGGCAGTACTTTTTCCTGGAAATGTGTGATACAGACGTTTTTCTCTTGCTTTAAAGTCCTCATCTATGATAATTTGGTTTGCTGGTGTGAATTGTAAGAACTGACTCCAGAAAGATGCTTAATGTATGATACTCCATTGTGACTGGACTTCAACTAAGTATTAATTGTTCTTGGAACAATATGGCTGGACCTTGAGGAGAAGCTGTAGTGTGAGGGCTGGGAAGACCTTTGGCTTGGATGCATGAATCTCGATACTCACAAACAGAATGACTCAGGCAAAAAGCAAAAACTCGAAGCTTTGAGCTTCCCTGAAAGGTAATAACTGATTAATTATTTCATATGGAAAATCATGATTTTTTTTACTGCTTGTCCACACATGTTGTGGATATTGCTAAATATTACTTTCTGGAAGTTTTAAAAAGATATTGCATGGCAAAGTAGCTAAGTTACAGGATGAGTCATAGGCCTGAAGGTGGCCTTTTTCTGTGTTTTAGAGTATCAAGAGTTTTTAGTGTATTTTTCCCTTTTTCCTTCTTGGACTTGTTTTTTTTCAGATATGCAGATCATATGCTCTTAGCTATCTCCCTCCAAACTTTGGTGATAGCAAAAGCAAAATATGCAACATGATTCATAGTTTCACAGCACTTACGAATGTACCGTAATTACAGTTGTAATGCCTATCCAGTATCTATTAATACAAGGTTAATCACTGTCCACATGAGGTGCTTATGCCATTCCTTTTAATACCAGGAGGAAAAGAGGTACTGCAAGGTAAGGTGACTCGAAACAGATTTTGACTTGAAAATTAATTATATTGGAAGTTAAATTATGTCTCCCACAGCCGTTTGAGTTTTTGCTTGTGATTAGGTGAGATGGTTGTAATGGCTTTTTAGGGTGCGGAGAAAGAAACTTGCCGCTGCCTGAATTTTCATAATCAGTAAATCGATTATTGCTACAGTGGTTTATTTAGGATGTATGCAAATACGTACTGTCTTCCATGTTTTTTTTTCCAGAAATTTCCCCCTCTGGTTTAGCCACGGAAGCATTACAGATTGCGAGAAAAATATTTGGAAATCCCGCCTGTTTTTAGTCTCTCGCCAAATGAGTGGACACAGTACGCCTGATCGCTTTCGCGCCAACTTGCCTATCGCGTCAATTGTGATAATGGTGTCGTCTAAGGTAGACAGTGTGTGATGGAAACGAGTTTTTAAGACAAGAATGTGTAAAGACTTCATCCAAGGAGCAAGTTTTAATTGTAACTGAGGCTGAAAGCTGTCGTCTAGGTGCTACGACAACCCATCATACTTCAGTTTAAGTGAGTCTCCTTAGACTCGAGGGGGGTTCCAAAGGTTTTCCTTGCGATCTTCAACGTGCGACTTATCCATCATAGAGAAAATTCTGAAATAAATTCACTTTAGAGATAAGATGTGGATGCATGCCTATTGGAAAGTACGCTAACGAAAGTAGCTCTGACCAATTCTCAGAAATACACATTTGAATAACGGAGTCTTTTTTTTTCTTTCTCTCTCTCTTTCTGCACCCGGCATACGCTGGAAACTTCCACCTCGATCCTGGTAGTAACAAAACTAAGGTGTCTCAATCTTTAAGTCGATAGTCCTGTGTTCTAGGGGAGTTGGACATACAATGACTTTTATTATTATTATTCTGTTTGAAGTTCTTAGTATTTTTTTACCTCAGAGGTGGGACAACCTGAAATGATGCTTTGGGAAGGGAAGTGATGATGATCACTTCAACTCTCTTGTTCGAATAAGAAGAATCCAGGTGAAGGAGATTTGTAGAGACTTTGTAGAAGGCCTACATAAGAATTCTGTGGCGTTTCTGTAAGATTCATAAAGAATAATCTTGGTTTATATAATTCTTTAGAATTCTCTGTAGAGGGAACTTGATTTATCTTATAATATTAGCTGTATCTTATGAGAGACCCATAAAGTCTTCCTTCTAAAGAGGGTTCTATAGAATTCTGTAGAAACGTGTAGATTATTCTTCAGATAACTTATGGAAATGCTGTTAAACTCCTATAGAGGCCTTCTACAAAGTTTCTGTATGCTACTTTCACCTATAAAGGCAACCAAAAAAGGAAGAGAATGTGACTGACAGCAGGGAGTACTCAAGAGATTAATTTGCATTGAAATAAATATTTATTTGAGAATATGCATCATTAAAAAAATTATGCATATTCTCGAATATGCATAATAATAAAAAATGCAATTTAAAAATTATAATTGAAAATTGAGGGTTTTCTCATCAGCAGTAGTGGAGCTTGATGGTTTTTCAATTAAAAACTTCAAACATACACTTGACTGAAAAAGAAAATATTCTTAAGTTGAACTATTCATAGACGAACACTGAGCCAGTGCATTCTAAATTTCAAAATAGTTGTCCCTTTTGCAGAGAAACATGCAATAAATAAAACAATGTGGCGACTATCAGTGTTCTTTCTTGAATAATCCTTCATTTGAAGAAAAATAATTATTTAAAATGAGCTTGATTGTTTTCTCCATCATGGCTTCGTATGTTTTTTTTTAATGCAAGTTCTTGTCTAAAAATTAACATACCTGTATTTTTTATTCTCTGTTTTGTTTGACTTCAATGATGAGGCGACTTCAAAATGAAGGGACAAAATCATGAAAATAACTGACCGTACTAATATTGCCCCACGGGGTAACTCGGAACGGTCTTTCACAGCATTCCATCAAGGCATGATAGGAGGTAGAAGTACAATATTTATATGCCCTGCAAAGTTCCACGAACTCGTCCCAAAGCAACTTCTAAAACGTTCAGAATTTGTAGGAATAAAACCTCACGAGTGTTGCCTAGTCACTCCACCTTTCGGTGCCTAGAATGATGAGCAAGGATATCCAGAATATTCGATCGTTGGGGCCGCACAGCCTGTGGGTAGCGTACTCGCGAACCGCAAAATCAAAAGCTTGTGTTCTATAATAGATCAATCTGCTGGGGGGAGGGGGGGGCTGGCTGCTGAGCGGAAGCTTTACGTGTTCTACGCTGTCAAAAAAAAGGTGCAAGGTGTATTTATAATATAGTCGAAATAAATTAACTGAATGAGCAATAACCTGGCTGGCAGTAAACTGCCCCCTTCCAAGGTGCGCGGATGAAATATTAAGAAATTATTCGATGATGCTGCTTCTGAGCGAAACCACTCAGGGCCCCTGAAACCCAGAACAGAATATAAATCCAAAAACCAAACTATAGCAAACAGCTTGCAGATATGGGATAAAGCCAGAGAAAGTTTAAAAGAGGAAGGACAGCGAAAGATCATACCCTAGAAAATTGCCAGGCAGCCTGCGCCATCAGAAACGACGCAGGTTGCCTGGCATAATATGCATATATTTTGCCTCTACTATCTTCCAATGGCCAGCGCGGATTTCCTTCTTATGAAACCCGCGTTGGCCATTGGAAGATAGCAGAAACGAAAAAAGATGCATCTCACAGTCAACTAAAATGGAACAGTTGCATTTTTATGTAGTGTCCCAGAATTGACTGAACATAGGGGGTTTCGTATCCAGACCGCTCTGACCTGCTACCTTAGCTTCACGTGCTAAGCCTACAAGACAACGCCTTTCTAAGCCATAGGCTAGGCGGAAGGACCAATGTTCAGTAAATTATGAGACTCCCCGTATATTATGCAGCTATACAGTATATACAGGGTTGACCAAAATAATGTAAGCCACTCGAAATTTTGATATGAAGTTCATGTTTTTGAACGAATTGACTTGAAAATTTAATTGCACGTTGTCTAATGTGCTCTTCAAGAGCTAGAAGGAAAGGAGATAGTATGGCTGGAGAGCTGGAGGGTGATTGTGCCCCCACAGCTTAAGTCTATATCACCACCACCATAACTGCACATAGAGAAAGCTCATGCTGCAAGAAGGTACCCAGTGCAAGGTGTTCAGTGGGAATGGATACAACGATGCTCAGGAGAGCAGCCAATCTACAACCAAAAGCCGTGGAGAAATTGAGCTCTTGCAGAATCCGTGCCCGAAAGCTCTTTCTATAATCCTTGGCCATACGTCGTGCGAGCATGCCGCATGTTTTCCGCACATTACATCTTTTGAATGAGGAGAATTCCTGCCTTGCTAAAAAAAAAAAATTCACCCGCAGCTTCACTAGTAATTATTTTCTTATTTGAAGATGCAGTGAAGAATCGACTGCGCGCTGTTCCTCCCTAGGTAAGTTATGTCACAGTGACGTTCCATAAAATGATGGAACGCAGGTTGCAAGAATTATCAGTGAACTAACTGTTTTTTTACTTTTTATTTTCTGTGGTTATGGTTCTGGTTGCAGTTTAAGTAATTAATTCTCTAGGATTGCCTGTCGCCCTAAATAACTCAATCCATCTGAGCCATCATATGCCAGAAAACATGAGGTTCGATCATTGTTGATAGGAGATACCTATTTACTTGTGCATAAGGCACATTTTTTTAAACTTGTTTTGCAGAAGTAAATGAGGACCCTTAGTTGTCGAGGAGGGAAAAAAAAACGGAAAATATTTTTTCGGAAAATATTTGTTTTGGCGATCTGGTATTCCACTAGTCATTTATTGATACGAAAACTATAGCCGCGGTCAGTTAGAACAAAGGGAACGACAGAAGCATTCGAAACAGAACGACGGCGTTGATTAACTCAACTCTCACTCATTGGAATTGGAGACTAGCTCGGGAGATTCATTCGTGGTGCTACCGGAATCAGAATGAAGCCTAAGGGTCATTCAGTAGACTTTACGAGGGAGCAGTCATTAACCACAAATAGTCTGATTTCACTTATTCTATCACTTCCTTCTCGAATTCGGGAAATGATCCTTTTTTCCCGCTAAAGACCTTAAGATTGTTGGGCGCTCCTTGCAAATTAGCTTCGTCCTTTAGCCATTTCCGAATGCAGCCTTCCCCGATGTCTTGCTTAGGACCTATGGGGCGGATGCCCAATTCCTTCGCTTCCTGAATCACTCTGATTTCTTCTGCTGTGTACTTTCCCTACTCTCGTGGAGAATGAAACAAGTGTCTTAAAGTCTCGATATGGTGAGACTAGTATGTGCCCTTACCAATCAAGGTGAAGAATGAATGAGACAGTGAAATGGGATTAAAGTTCGACCTAGTTCATGCCTGTTCGTTAGTTTTCCTTCGCATTTCGAAGTATGGGGGTGTGTCTTATACACGGTGGCACACTATACACTAGTTAATACGGTAGTTTTACAAGTAAACTTACTTTTTTTTTTGCAAAATGCAAAGGAAGCGTAATTACAGACGATAATAGAAATTTTAAAAAGACTAATTCCATCTCTGAGACTGCCTACCATCTGCCTACAGCCATGTTGGAGTACACCGAAGTGAAGTACCTGGCAGGAATCAAGAAAATTGCTTGTTCCCTGATATTTCATACTGCATCTTTGAAAAATTATTGCAGTTGAAGCAGCGAGTGCAATTTTTTTAAACTTGATAGAAGTCTTCCTTAATCATCTGAAATATAATATATGCAGAAAGCATTGTGATAGCACGATATCAGATTAAGATACTGGGACAGTAATAAACCAGCACCTTTTTATGAGACCGTGTATAGCTGCCTGAATCATACAAGCAGTCCTCACCCTTATCTAGGTGTCCCACTAGCTCTTCTCTCATCTTCATTTTTTCTTTCCCAAGAGTGCCTCGCGGGCCACCCCTTGGGTACCCCTCATATAGAGGGAGGGTTGTTTAGTATCCATTGAAAATGACCGACTAGAAACCTACATATGGTAACATGATGTTGGATTTCCAGTAGAATTTACTGCCAGGATCGATGTTGCAATGTGGGAAAGTTTCCTCCCCTGGATGAGACAGAAAGCAATTTAGGACTCATGAAACAGCTCTTCTGCATCCCTCGCTTCCCAGTGCATCTCACCCTCATAAAACACCATCCCTAAAGCATAATGACCTATTCAGGCAGGACATAAATCCCAGCCTTGAGTTCTTCCGCGCTGAATTAACATGGAAACGCTTTCTCCTCCCATGTTTTTTCTTGAAAGAGAAGAAAGTTGTAAGAGGGGTTTAGGCAGGCCTAAACTGGAGACCTAATGCTGCATTTAGTGGAGAGAGGGGGTTGATGTTAGAGGGAGGGTGTCCTGGATATGGATGAATCATTAGACTGTGTGCCGTCTCTTTCGGTCTGGTAATGAAGGTCTGGAGGAATAGGGTAAGAGAAGAGGGGACAGGGACACCCTATATCCCGTATAATGATGATTCCTCCCACAGGGAGAGAGAGCTGATTAATCCCCTTTTGTATCCCTCCCATTACCTATGCACACAGTAACTGTTTCAAAGGACGTACGGTACGCACTCGCTGTTAGAATGATCTAGGCTTGATTTAAGCCCTTTGCTGTCCCGGAAGGGTCCTTATCGGACTGGAGACCCGTTTTCCCCTTATCGGGAAAGGTCATTCCTGGAACGGGTCTCCTGGGAAAGACCTTGTCGGCATGGCCATCACCCTTTCTATTCCACTGTCCATAAGGCGAAATGGGAATTTTCAAAGCTCGGAGTAAGGGTGAGCACTTTTTGAAAGTAGATGTGAAAATCTCAAAGGAATACTCGCCGTTAAAGAAAATGCAAGTGAAGAAGTGTGAAGCGGTCGAGAGTTGACGTCACAAGCCAATCAGGGATCACTCTCTCCCTCTTTTCCTTTCTTCCATCCACAATAACAAGACCGGAAGGAAGTTGCTTTGATTGCAAGTCTTCATCCTCTTTTCTCCCAGCCGCCTTCCCTTCATTCTCTATCTCCGAGGCTGTGTCGCGATTGATTTTATTTTCTATTCTCGTTGAAATTCCTTTGCCCTCGTGATTGATTTCCCCTTCTCATCGGATTCCCTCTGCTCCCTCGATGATGCTGACGAGGATAGCGAAGAAGTAATTGCTGCAAGTGTATCTATCACACGCACCGCGCTCTCTCTCTCTCTCTCTCTGGCACGCAAAACGACAACGATGACGATAGAGGCAGCTAGAAGTAGGGAGACCCTTATCGTGAGCCTGTCTTTTCATTCAGAGTCGCCCAGCATGCAAGATGATGAAGACATCTCAGAGTCTCTCCCCCTCTCCATTGCGTGATCATGCGATGAAACGGGCGGGGGGAAAAAGAAGATCCAGACAGACGAGTAGATATTGCAGATAGGGTGCAGAGGATATATAGGGAACCGTTTCTCTTCACATGCAAAATTTTCTTCTCGCTTTTTTTCTCTCCCTCTCTTGCCTTATCCCAGGCCAAGTAATTGCTTTTCTTTGGGCGAGAACAAATGGGGAATTTTTCCTTTTCGTCTATTCAGACCGTAATGGACAGGCTGGAATTCCTGGCATCCCGATATTATTCGTTTCGGACGACACGATTCGCCTTGGTCCATCTTCCTCGTCCATACAGGATGTCTGTTAGTGTTAACTTTAGGGGTGATTGAGGTTGGGAGAGGGAAGTCATATCGATCCGGGACGTTGTTGGATTCCTTAGGGTCACATTTAGAGTAAGAGTCCGTCTAAATGAGCCCCTCTATTCCCCATCTCCTCCCACCAACTTGTGAGGAACATTATTTGGATCCTCTCCCCCAGATTACGACATTTTAGGTATGTATCCAGGCTTTCTGATGGGAGAAGGGGAGCTCTCCCTTTCCAGCATTTTTCTTCGTGCCAGTGGCTTTTTCAGAGTGAGGGAGGGGAATAGAAGAGAAGAGGAGGGAGCTAGCAATCGAGGTCCAGCCTCCGTGATCTGAATATGAAATGCTCCTCTCCCTGTCTCTCTCCCCTCCCAGTCTCATTCCCCCGTAGTGCCTACGCCATATGTAGACCTTTTTTGTATATTTTTCCCCCATGACTCACCGGCGTTCATTTAGAAATCTCTTGAGTTGCAACTAGAACGACATAGCTATGCCCCAAACAATATGACGTCTCAGGCAACAGGAGACACAGAACTTCGAATGAAGGCAATAATATTGGTCCCCAGGGAACTGCGTTTCCACGAAATAGCATGCTCGATTGCACCTGAGGCCCTTTGGGATGGTCCGCAGGGTTGCTAGAGCATCCGGGATGAACCAGACTACACTTGGCGTGTGACTAAGGTCGCCACGGTTCGCCTAATGGCACAGCTTGTTGCAGGTATCCGAGGTGGCAGCATTAATGGTCGCCAAGGCATCTGTATAGGATGAGGTAGACATACCTATGAGATCTCTGCCCTCGAGGCCCCCCGAAAAAATAAATCTGTCTGGATATTTAAGGTAGCTTGAATCATAGCATCCCTTTAGGCTCTCAACCGCAAATCAGAGCGCCCTCTTTGGGCTCGCATAGAGGAATTCCAAAACCACCCATATTTCGCTTTGTATTCTTCGTTGGGCCAACCGTAGGTGATCACAGTCTGTACCTAGTTTACGTCAAGTGTCTGATTCCTGGAACCCCCAAAATCGACAGGGGGCAAGTTACACTGGTTCGTACAATCTTAGGGCCGTGCTGTTAGCGAATCTTCCTGCGCATAAGTGTAAGACAAAGAAATACTCGGGGCTTTTAACTTTATATTTCTGCACTTGCTGGAGTCATTCTTATGAAACTTGCACCATGCCTAGACTAATATATTTCGGACACTCCTTAGAAATTTCATGTAAATTTCTTCCTCTAGAGCAATGGCTTCCAAACCTCCTTTTACTCGCATTGAACCTTCCAGCGTCCAGCGGTACGCGTACCACGGTTTGGGAACCGCTACTCTAAAGCTAGACTATTGAAAGGAAGTCGGAGAAGTAAAATGGACTTGGGGCTCAAGCCCTTGCAGAGTGACTAGACTTCGCATATAAATCCAACCACTCGTGTTTTTACCTTTCAGCTCCCAGCGTGGGCCTCTGTCCATTTAAAATTCCAAACTTGTTTTGGATAATTACACAGCATTATGAATTTTAATGATTTTCACAACTCTCATGAAAACACGTCAGCCTGTGCACAGTGCAAGTTTCACGAAAAGAGTATCTGCAAAAGCAGAGATTTTCACGTTAAAACTTGTACATCTTTTTTTTCATACCTTGCACGAGTCTTGATCGATGTCAGAAGTGCCGCATGTCAAATGAAAAGGACAAATTTTGCTCGACGGGATGATCTCTCTGCCACCCTGGAATAACTGGAGGAGGGGTGGGGGTCTACAAATTATTACCCAATATTCTTCACTGATGTCGACTTCTTTCACGCCGGATTATGAGGCTCATGAATTGATTCTCCGCACTTGTTTCTGCGCAGAGGAATGCATGAAGCATTTGTGACTTTAATTGTAAAACAAACCTAAGTGCAATGAGATGTCCATTGCCATCATTTGACGCAGTCGCTGCTGTAGAGACTGGCAGAATTACGCGCTCGTAAAATGTGGATATTTTTGTGAAAGAGACACAAAAAACTAATAATCTCAGTCGAGAAATGGGAATCCTAGGTCCTAGGCCTATTCGTGCATATTCTTGGGAAAAAACCGGGGAGCTTCGGCTGATTGCCAGATGCCAACATTCGATTTGACGCTGTTGTCAGGTGCAATAAGAGATTTCTGCGTAAGTTGATGTGATGTATCGATTTTAGCTTCCTGGAAAAGACGAACCGGTATAATACATTTCCCTGCGTTTCCTTGGAATAATCCAGCAATACGTGGGTCACTCTGAAAGTTTTTAGAATTAGGCCAGCAGATTACATGATCTTTTGCTTTAGGCTATGATGCTATTGTACAACTCTGTATTGCTCTACATACCAAATGTCGTTCTACTCCGAGTCGTATTAAGAAAGTTATAGCTTCTTTGATTTTCCTTAGTGGTAGTATTTCACCACGTTGCAATGGAGCTTATTCGAGAGCACTGGCGGGCTATGATTTTCTATGACTTCAAAAAAGGCTTCAGCCAAGCAGATTGCTACCAGTCCTTGAGAGCAGCTTTTGGAGACACTGCGCCTTCAAGCGCAACTGTGTATAATTGGTTCGCCCATTTCCGCCAAGGACGACACTCACTCGAAGACGAACCTCGCGTGGGCCGTCCCACTACTTCTGTTACTCTTGAAATCATTGAGCGTGTGCATAACCAGATTGAGAACGATCGTCGAATCACCTATGAGGAGATTCAGACTGCCTTGGGTATCGGATCGGCTGCACTCCACGAGATCCTGCACCAACGTCTCGGCCTGCGGAAGTTTGTTTCTCGTTGGGTGCCCCACTGCTTGACCACAGAACAAAAACAGGCACGCAAGGAATGGTGTTCCTATATGTTGGAAAAATTTGCAGAGGGAGAGTCTCGCTTGGTATCCGACATCCTGACAGGTGACGAGACCTGGATATACAACTATGATCCAGAAACCAAGCTGCAGTCAGCCATGTGGACATTTTCTGATGAGCCTCCACCACAGAAGTTTCGTCGGACTCGAAGCGTCAACAAGAAGATGGTGGCCACTTTTTTCCGTAGATCTGGTCATGTGAAGACGATGATATTAGAGGATCATCGTACGGTGACTGCCGAATGGTACAGCAAAGTATGCCTGCCCGCCGTCTTGGCTGAAGTGAAGCGGATGCGTCCAAAGACTGGTCTTCGTGGGTTGCTCCTTCATCACGACAACGCTCCCGCTCACACTGCATTTCGCACTTTGGACTTTTTGGCGGAGCAGGGAGTCAGACTTGTGACCCATCTACCCTATTCGCCCGATCTGAGCCCCTGCGACTTCTTCCTGTTTCCCAAAGTTAAACAACAGCTGCGTGGACGCGGGTTCAATGACGCCGATGAGGCTATCAATGGAGGCGATTATGGCTCTGACTGATCAGATGCGGAAAACGTCCTTTGAAAGCTGGTTCAAGCGAGTGAGAACTTGCGTGCAGTGTGATGGTGACTACTTCGAGCATCTGTAGGAAGTTGGTTCAATTTCGGTGTGTAGTCTCCTTGATTCTAAAAACTTTCAGAGTGACCCACGTATTTCCAATGCCATCATTCGATTCATGTCTCAGCCACAGAGATAGACTTAATCATGCCTTATACTCCAGTTTTTTTCCCCCGTGGGAGATGCCGAAAGCACCAGTTCTTTTTCTTGGAAAAGGGGCGAGGCCGCATCCCCACGCGCACCTCTTCCTTACTACGGAATATACAAGGTGGTTATAAAGTCTGAAGGAATTTCACTTTTTGTACCCATACTAGACAACTAGGCAGTAAATCATGACGAGGGCTCTAGATTTCGACCGTAAGGCTTGGCTAATGTGGATATTGTGGAGGCTGAGAAGATAAGAATTTCAAGCTGGTTGCATTGAAAAGCATTAACACTAGGATTGAAAACTAAGCTATGTTATTCATCCATGAACGCGCTCAGTAATACCTCTGCCATGTACCGAGTCGAGGTAAGACTCTGCGCATTCATGGAGGCTGGAGGGCATGGAGAAAGTTTTTGAAAGTTTGCCTCTTCGAGGAAACTAACTAACTTTTCACTTTTGAAGTCACTCCTCTGCCACTGGAGTTGCTATAAATTTTGGGCTTGAAGTAAACTTTTGACATTTTCCCGGATTTCATACTTTCTGTCTACTCTCTGGGCATGCCTAATTGTGCTTCTTCGACCGCGCCAGTCTCCATAGCTTTCCCCTGCGTTTTATTCCTTGCAAATGACGTAATCTAAGAACTGCTAGTAGCTTAAGTGTTGGTAATCATAAAACCCCAATAGCTTCCTTGCGCATTCTCATTTGACTCATGGTCTTGTGTTGCATAGTACAGCATAGGAAAAATGTGAAAATCGCCCATATTTTGTTACCTTCCTGTATATAGGATGGCTACAAATGAATGATGACGTTCTCCCATAATTTCCAAAGCGCTAATAGAAGCACAAATTGAGCAAATAAACAGGGTAGTCCGCTTTGTCCCAGTCTCCCCTACCCTTTGAATGTAATCTTGAGCTGTTACTGCCTTCCTGCACGGCCACAATAGTGAGCGCAATCGGGTCGGCTTGAATGGACGGATTTTTGGCATGGGACACATGAGGACAATGATAGGGGGAAAATCCATGCCGTCTGGTTTCCTTCCTCTGCCAGACAGCCTATGAAGTAAAAGAAGAAAACATGCGCATGTCGCTATCGCATGTGGTAGAAAGGAGAGGGACTCTTGCTTCATTCTCACATCACATTTCTTACTACCACTGTTTTTTCCCCTTTACTCTCATCTTTCTTCCCTTTCGCCTTTTGCCTAAGACAGACTCTGATCATTCCTGCCACTGCAGTATTAGTGCTTGTCCATTCCGTCACACTTGAAACATATCGTATAAGTCGTGGTTGAAGATCACGGTTTCCTCGTATGATAGCTGCATTTTTTTTTTCATCTTTACATCTCGCACTCGCGCGAGTTTAGCCATGGTTGCGATTACATTGATATTATTCTTCGATGTATGGTACTTGGAAGCATCTAGAGTCGAGGCATTCGGACGGGACAAGCTGGGACAGCGGAGGATAAAACGGAGAAAACGCCAGACTGAAAATGAAAAGTTGTGCAAAGAGGGAAGATTACAACGTCGATTCTTCTTCCTGCGTTTCCGTGTGTTTTTACATCGCGTGCTATCTGGATGCCGAACGAAACGAAGGAGCGTGGACTTCCTCCTTATCTTCGTCTCCGTTCATGTCCAATACCGAAGTGCCTTCCATTTAGGCCAGCCTAACACAGGTTTTTCTGCCGTGCAAGACAGCAATATCATCTAGAGATTAACCAGATGTATGTATATTAGAGGTAATAAAGGAAATTAGGTTTCCTAGACTAGAGGGCCACTTTGGCGACTGCAAAAGACAGGATCTGTGGAAAATGAGGCACGTCACGCTTTTCTACTTTTTTTTTCGTTGCATACGCCTCTTATGAAGATGAAATAATTAGGTATTGCAATGTAAAGGTTAATCTCTGTATGGGGTTTGGGACGTGACTGAGGTATACGGTTGTAGGAATCAATGAGATGATTATGTGGTGATGGTAGTGCTCAATTCAGAAGACAAATTGACTCACATTTTATGTAACTCCATCAAATCATTGACGTCAATCCAGATAAATCGTAACATTTTCGTTATCGTTACAGGAACCTGTGTGTCGACAAGATGCATGAAAAGTGGGATTGATATATAGCAGCTGCCATCGATAATATGTACCAAAAGCGTTTCGATGCCAGCAACAAGAGGTGTGACATAATCTCGATTGGAAATTGTTGTTTCACCTAAGAGAAAAGGACTTTTCAGACATCTCAATTGGCTCAACCATTGAAACCTTCTGTTGCTGGAAAGCAATACTTAATACTAACATTGAGGTTTTCCAATACTAAGGCCCCACCTCCACAGTACCCTGGTGTTTTAATATTTATAGCCTTTTTGGAATTATTGAATGAGACGATTGAAGAAATGCATGCTTCAGCAGAGAGAATCTTTATCAATTTTAACATTCCAACTATCACGTTCGCCTACGACAGCATCACGAAATGATAATGCGTTTCTAGAACCCATAGACTGTGGTACATCAGAAGAAGCGACAGCTAAGTATCCCTAAGGCAAGGGTGTCAAACATGCGGCCCACCGTCTGTTCTTTAAATTTCCGCTTGGATTGACTGTCAGCACAAATTTCAGTGAAAAATAATGAGTGTGGCCCGCAGGTATCTGCAGGGTAAGGCATGCGCCCTGCCGACCGATTTGAGTTTGGTACCTAAGGGGAGAATTCAAGGGAAAATTTTGTCGCGCAGAAGCATAAGAATAGTTTCAGTTTCCCTTATTTAAAGTAGTAGAGCGATATTTTATGTGGTCTCCTTCCATGTGCTCGTGTTCTATTGGCTTCGTAAATATGAACTACGAAAAAATGGGTAGCTGCAGGAATATGGATCACTTGCGTGTATAAAAAATTGTTCAAATTCCCGCCCCACAAGTGTTGCTTCCATCCAAAAGGACATGTTCAAATGTCCGCCTGGGAGGATCTGCCAGCAAGACGGTGCCTTAGACATTCTATCATGAAGAGATCCTCCCGGTTGCAACATCTCCGGAGTCCACCATCAGGAACGAAATTACAACTGTAGTGAAAGGAAAACCGTTAATCCACGGCATGGTCATCTTATCGGCTTTGAAGCTGTCTGCCTGATGGACCTCATCATGGAATCTTGTGAAATCGCGTGCAAAATCTGTTGCAGCGAAGACGTGCAAGCTCGCTTCCCATTGTTCTCGTGCTCACTTCAAACATATCCATCTGTTCCTTAAGGGAGTACTAGTATCCGTTTGTGGTATCAACCATCTGTATCGGGCTGCAATCAAAACGCACAAGAGTCATTGCCGTGAGGTGACATAAAGATTACTTTTCACCTGCACTGTGAAAGGATAAAATGCTAAGCGCAACGAAGAGCTGTGGATATGATGTTTACTTCGAAGTTGGATGTGGAGAATCAACCACGAGATCTCTACCAGGAGGGAAAGTTGAACTGCATCTGCTTCTTCATCGGACAAAAATGAAAAACAAACATGTCTTCTCTCTGCAACTGGAAAACCATTAAGATCTGCTTTATGAAGGTTGCCGCTACCCCTCTGACCTACCCTGCTCATCTGGAAGATCTACTACATTCAACTGCCGTCTATCCGATTAATCGTATTCCACACTATCTCACAGTGGTTCAGCGAAGGAAATGTTGCCAAAAAGGGATGACCCACCCATCTTCATCTTGATGCATTTCTTATGCACCGTTACCCTGTAGTTTAGCCTACTTTAGGCAATTTCAGAGCACCTTATTAGTGAAGGAACCTGAACGACGTAAAAGAAGAGATTAAGAATATATAAACTGACATGCACTGCGAGGGTAAACCTTCAGACTAATCTGATTCGATCATGAGCTTCTATGGAGATGAGCCTCATCCTGTAAAATAAATTCTCATGCAAACCCCATTTAAAACTAATTTAAATTTCCATGAAATTAGAATCAGATCCTTTAATTGAAATTGATCCTGTACACACCATTCAATGATGAGACTCTTTCCTCCTCACTATGTCTTTTAGCCACTCCTGAAAAATGCTGATATTCGAGTGGGCAGAGTTTCTTCAGTCGGGATATTAATTGAACACTACCGATGTGAACAGGCCAAAATAATCCATGACCTTGAACGACCTAGGATTTTTAAATTATCTTTGACGTGGTATATATATTTTCTTTTCATATCTTAGAAAATGGTTAACACAAAATCCTCGAGTTGACCTGAGCATGCCAAATTCAAGGTCAAATGGTAATAACATTTGCTACACGTATCGAGTAGAAGGTGAGAAGTTCCGGGGTATCTTTAAAGAATAATATAAAAAAATACTTTTACAACTTGCAAAATGCAGGTGCTAATATGGGACAGATACATTATGAATGAATAGTGACGTTTTTACTAGATTCTTGTGAAATCATATTTCTCTCAATGCAGACAACTCGCGCTGGAAATTGACTACTTTCGTATTTTCACTTTTGGCCACTTTTTTTGGCGCGCTGGACCACTGTGAATCGTACGGAAAATGGATGAGATTTCCCTGCCAACTATCCGTTCCAGTTTTTGTGAAACTCACACGATCAAACAAAATAATCATCTCTGTGCGCCTTCCGGCACAAACATTACTAATACGGAAGGAATCGAGTTGCAAGTGAGTGAATGTCACCTGCCCATTCCAAAATATTGATCGGAATCAGATTCCCACCTGTAGTTGACTCCCTCTTATCTGGGACTCCTGGAAACCGCTTTGAGTGATCGGTTGCTTTGCGACGCCTTTGGTCTCTACGAGGACACGAGAACGTCTGCGTTCAGAGGCTGGCTCCTCGTGTCTGACTCTTCTGACGAATCGAGGCGATCTTGGCCTAAAACTACAATACGAGTACAATTCGACACCGACAACATCGATTGTCGCGTTCTCGTATGTGGAGTGTGAAAACACGATCAAAAGTAATTCATATTACAATGACCTCTTGATTTTGGCAATTGAGAGTATTATCCTGTGTTCGTTGCAATAAACAATAATTTAAAAAATTCAGCAGTCGAATGGTGTTTTTTTTTTGCACGCCTCCTATTCCTACAAAATTGTTCTATGATGGAGAATGAGTCATTATGATACGATAAGCTACCATGTGGTCTCCCACGCCAAACGTGCCAGGGCTTGCACATGGAAGTAAACGCCTGACAGTAGGTCTTGAACTGGGTCCCCTGCCAAGGTAACACTAATTAAACCACTCATTTGCCTCAATGCGGCGAACTCTGTTCATTGCATTGGGGCAGGGTCCATTGGAATGAATCCATCCGTATCATACAGAAAATATAATTAAGATATTTTTCCCAGTCGATCCACGCGAGAAATATTTTAGGCACAACAAAAAGGGAAAACTGACGTATTGATGCCGAATTTTGGCAAACCTGTCAACTAGGCTTGTAGGTAACAGCAGCATGAATGCCTCTGCCGCCCGGTTCGTCGATGCGTAGTCGAGCTCAACAATGCGTACCGTCCCTGGAAAGTTCTAATCCACACCGTTTTCATGGTTTCTTGTGTTGTTTAACATTGCCCAACCAAAACTATGCCGTGAGGTTGCCGTCGCGAAGATGGTACGAAGATGTGGGTGCAAGCTTTATCTTGCCACTCCACTCCGACTTGTTTGGCCCTCCGAGCCAGCGCCTTCTGTGCCGCCACCCGCTCTGAACGAGCCTGCCATCAATCCCAGCTGTGCCATTTATGCCACCCTTGCGAGATGAGAGGTCCGAGTCAGCGGTGGCGAATCACCTAGTCGACGACCCTTTCATGAAGCCATCTGGGCTCGACCTATTGCCGGAGCGGTACAAACGTCGGTGTTTGTTGGCTAATGTTCCAAACTATGGGCAGGCCATATATACAGGCTGTCAGGAAATCTCGTGGTTATTTAGTCACGTAGTTACTCATTTACACGGGTGGGCCTTGACTTTTGGCCACATAGTGTAGGTGGCAAGTGCGGCCCTTGGATACCTTATGAGTTTTTAAATGCAAAGCTTAGAGTCCACATTTTGGTTTTAAAATATTTCGGAAAATGCTGGTTTTTAAATGGCAGTTCGGTTTCAGTTACAGTTGTAAAGATAGTCGATAGTCACACGGTGGGACTTAAATCAGATCGCAGTCGCTAATTGGGATGCGAAAGCAGTGCCTTAGGCTGATTTCAAAGTCTAGTCGCAATTCTGTAACAGTTCAGTTCCAGTTTTAATTCAATTACAGTTCCAATTAAGATCTATTTCTGATAGAAGTTAACAAGAACGCAGTGGAACTTCAGTCAGACCAAGTCTGAACTGAAACCAGAGCCGAACCGCAACTGAACTGCCGTTTTGAAATGAGCCTTAGACCTGCTTGGAGTTCCACCGGGTTATTATCGACTGCTCTCACGACGAAATCCCAACTGTAACTCCAATTAAGCTGGAACAGGAACCGAACAGCCGTTTTGAAATCCCACTGAGGGCTGCTCTCAGCCTCATCATGAGCAACAAATAGCCTACGGCCCGCAGGCTGGTAACACCTGCTGTAGATGAAGAGAACCGTGCAGATATTACCATTGCTCATGAATAGTTCGTTTCATCCAGAGGAACGCGTGCGATTTTCACTTCAACCTCCAACTGTATTAACTCCGATCTGCATATCCGAGCGATTTTCTTTATGGGTGTTTCTTTTTAAAGTGATGACTCCTGAAGATGGAAAAGTGGCAAAATATTGCAAAAGGCTGTGCCTCCTCAGATAATACGGGTTGTGGGTAAACTCGTTGACTCATTACTGGGTCTTTTAACGTCTGGAAACATCGGTCAACTGTTATTTTTAACGTACGCGTACGAGTAAAAGTACGCTGTTAAAGCGACCGCTGGATTGACGTGGGATCTCTTTGTCTTGCGCTACCAGCGTTACCATTCACTGTGAAGTTCTTTAACAACCCCCAGGAAGTTCTTAATGTGAGCTACAGCTTGAATCTACTTTTATTCTCGGCTTTTCTTAACTAGGATGCCAGAAGAGTACCCAGAGTGTATGACGGCGGTTATACTTTAAAATGCTGTTAAACTTCGAAGTCCCAACACAAACGCCAAATGATCGTGTCTTCATACTGCTCCCACGTGTTTCTCCCGAATCGAAACCCATGTGATGAAGCAGCCCTCCAAATGAGAGCTTTTCATTGCCCCTTCAGAGGAAGATGAAAGACTTGGCAGCAGAAGGACATGATTGTCTTGTTCCACTCTTGTCTTGTGCTCACTTGTGCGTTTGACAGACCAAGGGAAAGGCACACGATAAGGTTTGCCATCTGACGGGAAGTGAAAGAGCTATTGCGAGTCCAATGAGGAGCATGATTCCTATCGTTTCGTACTGTCTTCCCTTCAGTTTGTTGCAAACAGTTCACTTTAGCTTTAGCTTCTTAAATCTATCTATATGGTGATTTACACCCTTTACGCTCATATCAGTGGAGAAGCTGTGGCGTTCTTCGGACAGTCTTATGGAGTTGAAGACTACGCAGCTTTTTCTCACGTGGCTTCTCATATGCGACAAAATTCAATTTTTCTCACAATCTCTTAAGTTTCGAAGGTACAAGTATAGGTTATGCACCTTTTCCATAGTTCGCATGCTCCTTAGGAGTATACATATTCGATAAAAGTTCACCAACTTTTAGCTCAGACCCGTATAACCCTAACTGTTCTACCCAAAGCATGCTTGTATCCCAAGAAAGTCATTGTTGGCTCCTGAGTTGTCAGAGGAGAGATTGAACATTTTGTCGTCCCCTTGGTCGTTCAGGGAAAGGATGAACTGTAGACATCAATATGTGCTCTTGGATTAAATGTTGCTAGAGCCAAATTTTGTCTTTAACATTTGTGGGTTAGGCTTAAAATTTGGTGACGTTTGAAGCAATAGCCTTCCTATAAACGATGACGAAAGCACCCTCTGATACATAGACATTCGGGAGATCACATAAGAAGCCTCATCCCCTTTTTTCAAAGAAAGGAGGCTTATGAGGAAAAGTGGAACGATCATTTTGGAGAGAAACCTGACGAGAGTGGAGCATATTCCCATGCAGCTCATTCCTCTTTCCCCTCTTCTCTTGCCCTTTCACATCCGAGAACGTGAGCTAAGTTTGGAATGAAGAGGATTTTGGGGGAAGGGGGGGGGGACACTTTTGAGTCGTATCAGTTATGGAAATTCAATGTTGACACTCCGTTCTGTTCCCCTCTCGGATCTATTCCGGACGAATGGATGGCTGTTTGCCCCTATTCTAGGGTCTGGACCCACGTGCATACATCCAAGTGATTTTCCAACCGGAGGCAGGACGGAAAAGGACGAGGATGATTTCATGCTCGACAGAACGTTCGTTAGGGAACAGAATTTGATCAGGACGTCCCTTCAAGATTCCTCGCTCGTTCCTATCTAAACCGATTTCCTCAGGAAAAGGGGTGCCTTCCTTCCTTGCCCTTTTTTCCTCCGCCTTTTTATGAATGCAATGTGCCCTCTCTCCTTTTCCTTCGTTTCTTCTCCGAGCCTTTGTTCGAGAGGGTGTGCAGGGTAAGGAGTAGAAATAACTCCAGCCTCCTCTTATTGAATTCCCCTTCTTTCTCTTTTCTTCCATCTGGACGAGAAAAGTCCCCTCTTTTCCCTTCTCAGGAGGCGAGGCGACGAAGACAGTTTCCATGAAAGGGCCATAAAGTCTTTCATGGAGGCAGAAATTTATGGTCAGGCAGTATTGGACGACCTCGGACACGCAATGATGTAGACCAGGGTGTACAGAGGCGTTTTTATGCCTCATCAAACAAGCCTTTTGTTATTACACGGCCGAAGAGAGGAAAAAACTCGATACGCGAAAGTTGCTCTCGACCTGACAGGGAAATGTTGATAATGAAGACCCCAAAGTGGCAACGTCGAGGGTTCTCAGCCTCTCCAGAGGAGTGGGACCTAAAGGGCTAGGCACATGAGGATAAAATCATCCCCTCAGGGCTTTTCACTGCCTGTAATGAGAGGAATTGGGGAATGAGATGATGATGATGACGATGGAAGTACGCGCCTCATGCAGGAGGAATCCCAAGGGGATATGAACCTCGAGGAGGGTAGGGGAATGCAATAATATTTCCTTCCATGGTCGGTCTCTCTCTCTCTCTTTCTCTCTCACCTCGTAGGCCTATCTACTTGGCTTAGTGGAGACTAAGAGGGCTTCCTTCCCTTGCCTCCGACTGACTCCAGACGTCAATTTTCATTTGCGCCCTTCATTCCCCTCGTTATCTCATCCCTCTCTCTTTATATATATATGAGGGGTGATTCTCATTCTCCCTCCCTTTCTTCCATCCTTTGGGGCACATCTTCCCAAAAGAAGTTATCCCTTCTTGAAGGGACGGGGAAATTCTGAAAATTCAAACTGGGAAAGGGGAAAGTGAGAGCCTGGGAGGCAAAGCGGCCCGGGAGCACCACAGCCATTGCGGGTCACCCCCTGGGACAGGCTACCCGTCTCCTAGGAGAACTTGAGGTAAAGGCAGGAACAGATAAAAACCTGTCGCAGGGTGAAAAAAAGATTTTCCCAGGGGAGGTGGGGAGATTTTATTCCGTCTGGGGTGGCGGTAGGACACAGACCAGCCGATGCGCGCTCAGACATTTCTTGTTGCCTCAACCTTGAGCACCACTAAACCATACTCTCACTTGCCGATATTTGATCCTAGAACTACGTCTATGCCAAATTTCCTCACACACTTCCAAACATTTTTCGATTGCTTTAGAAGCTGTAAATCCTATCCCCCCCCCTCTCCCACCCGAAAAAGTAACAAATAATTTTAGTTTAGCCAATGGACATACTTGAACGAAACTCTCATTGATCCAGTTACAGTGTAAGAACTGCCAATTTTCCTACTGTAATTACTCTGCATTTATAGTTCTCGAGACATTCTTGGAATTTACGTTTGTTCATCCATGCATTCATGAGGTTGAAATCATACTTCCCGCTGTCAGACGAAACCTATGAAGAAAAATAACAAAACCGAAACGTAAAATCCAAGAAGGAACGCAACGTGAAAAAGGAAGATAAGATATACTATACGGGGATATGTATGCAAATGAGAGGGAGGGAAACAGTGGAAATATCTCCATCAAGAAAGGGAATGGGAGACAATAGCGTCATTGTTTCTCATCTCATCTCAGAGAGAGAGAGAGAAGATGAGATGAGGATGGCTGGAGGAAGAGAGGAAATCACTTCGCTTTCCCCTCCCTTCCTTTTCCTTTCCCTGGAATAGAGGGGGGAAAAAACTCTCCTGCCTTGGAGAGTTTATATGTATCAGTCTACCCCAGGAGCGAGGAATCTGCCGCCTCCTGACCTGCATCTCGATTTCTGATTTTTCTCTTCGTCTGCTTTCCCCCCACCTCCTTCTCCTTCTCCTTCTCTCTCTCCTTCTGGTCCATCCACGAGGGTTCCGTATCTCTCCCTCTTTCTCTCCCATCTGGAGAAATAAAATTACCCTGATTCAAAATTTATAGTCATGGCCCGAATTTATGAAGACGGAGGCGTCCGACGGAGCCATCTCTCTCCCGCTTTTTTTCCCCTTCAAACCCTCTCAGGACACCATTCACTTCACTTGGAACTTTTTTCCCCGTCTGATCAAACGATGTGATTGACAAAAGGAGGAAAAGAGGAATCATCGAGATGGTGTAATGAATCCCGCGATTCCCGATGGAATGAATGAATGAATGAATGAACGGGAGAAGTCATTCCGGGAACTATGACCAAATTCCCAACGGAATTTGCCCCTCTTTCTTACTCTATCGGAGAAGAGGAAATGTAATCAAGTCGGAATAGATACGCCCCTCATATCCTTTCCCCTACTCTCCATGTATTATATACACCTCCGCGAAAAAATTTTTTTCTCTCCCCTAGGTATATCCCTTACCCCGGGAAGGCGAGAAGGGAGCGATCCCGTTGGGAAAGATAGCTTTTCCCTCCTTTAATGTATTTAACTCTACTTGGTTCATTGCATGATGGAGATAGGTCCGTGTAGGCCTAATGGCCCCAAATGAGGGCCCTCTCGTGTTATACCCCGACAGAGGATATGAAATTCACCGGGAATGGCCCCATCATTCCCTTCCTTCATAAAAGAGTAAAGAGATAAATGATGATCCTTACATTTTGCTATGGAAGGTCCTGGAGAGTCCCTATTGGAGACAGTGGTTCAGCCCTTGACTTTTGGACCTTCGGGACCTAATCAACCAAAGGACTACTCCATCTTCAGAACCCCTTCCGGTCTGTCTTCACAATGCCATTTTTTTAAGGCCAGAAATAGGATTAGCATTTTCATTTTGTCCTCTGGTTTCTTTCCAATCACAGGAGGGAATGCTTGTTTTGTGAGCGAAGAACGTTCCATCCCGTAAGAAACTTTTAGTTAGGAGTCGATTGAATATTTGACTAATTGTGATCTGCGGAGACACCAAGATTCTCTTCATTTTCCCCTCTCAAATTAATGTCGTCAGATGTCGTCTCCCGATTCTTCTTAATCGAGGAATCGGGAGACGACAGTGCACCACATCTGCACCCAAAGTGCCCATTGATGAGCCTGTGACATTCCCTCTATGCGTGATAGTCTTGGGAGTAGCGATGAGCAACAGGAAATAATTGTTTTCCTCTTGTAGGTCATTACTACTGCAAGACGTGCAACCTGACCCTGAATTCGGAACCTCAATTTCGGCAACACATTCAGAGCAAGGCCCATCGACAGCAAAAAAACGTGAAGAGCCCCCCCTTCAACTTATCTTGATCCCGGGGAAACCCAAGTCACGTGTTTCCCCGGGGATTTCTAACGAATCACAAGTCCAGCAGTAGAAGCATGAAAACTCCCGAGAAGTGGACTGTCCGCCCACCGCCTTCAAAACTGACGGACTTGGCATGTGATGACTGTGGGTAGATGAAATGGCTGAAAGGGCTGAAAATAAACTGTGATATTCTTCTTTGTAGTGCGAGGTGCATTAAAAAAAAAGTTATCAATTTTTAACGTATCGACCTTGGTAGAGAGAAATATTAATTGTACCATGTTGTTGCTTGATGTTTTTGCAACATTTTCGGTATTTTTCTTGTTGAACTTGTGATATTTTACCTACTAAGTAATTTATGCTGATTTCTTTCTCTCCAAGCACCTGGTGAAAATGGCTTTATTTAGTAAAGAAAAACAAAGGATTATGATCCGTTTCGTATCTTTATAGAACAGCGGATGCGGTAGACAATTGTGAACAGTGTGTCAATAGGCCCTCGAAGACCTCTGATTGTTCACAAACGTGTGTTGGAAAATATTTTTCAGTGAGGCTGCTATGGGTTTGGTCATTTCCCAGTACGGCAAACACTCTCAAGAAGAAATCGATCGGTGGTTTCCAAAAGTGGATCTGAAGATCCAACTTGGATCGTGACAAGTACAATGAGGCTATTTCGGGATATGTGCTAATGTTGAACGATGTGGTGCTGTTAGTTTTGCAGAACAAAATAATAACGGTCAGAACCTTTTAAATGCACCTCGTACGACTGAATTTTAAGGGAAATCGATTGTCATGAATGTCTCTCCCCCCTCCTGGTCGTCAAGCAATAAATCCCTCCGGGGTTTTTCCTGTTCTTTTTGTCTTCTTTAATCTCCGTTCCTGATCTCCATGGGAACGGTGAGACGCCATTGTTGTCTGTCTGTAATCCTAGAAAACATTGAACGTGACGGGAAATACAAGTTTTCTTTCCCTTCTCGGCTGCTATCTCGAGAGTAATCGAGGACTTTTACCAACATCGTGCACGAGGTCAAAGTAAGTTTAAATCTCATTTCGATGACCCCTGCTGCTGGCGTGTGCACGTTAAAACCTTTTTTCTTTCGTGATTTCCTTTCGTGAAAGGGAAGGAGAGGGGGGGAGAAAAGTCCTGTGTCTAATTTTATTAGCCTCCCTTATTTCCTGGGCTTTAGGGGGGGATCTTCCGCTCGTCTGACTCTTTTGTCCGCCCTCCTTCAATCAAACTCCCAGTCCTCTTCCATTCCTTCCCCTTTTTTTTTCTCTCCCCGCTTCTGATTGAGAATTTCTTCCATTTCGATCGTCAGGACCAGCTTATACGGAATTATGCATGAGGACTTTCCTTTTTTGACTTGCTTCTCCTTCGAATGAAGTTTGGAAGTTTTCTGGGTGATTTCCCCGGCTCGTTCCCAACTTTGCTTCCGCGAAGCAGTGAGGCAAAGCAGGGAATGTAAAGGGAAAAAAAAAACGATATAGGCTAGCCAGAGAAAAAGAGCTCTCCCGTTTTTATGGTATTTCGTTCGAATCGTTTGCTTGGGAAGTAGTCCAATGGCGGTCACATCATCAGACCCCAAAAAGATGCCATTTGCTGCTACGGACATAATTTGATGCAGGGGGACGTCTGAATGCCTTCGTTCGGTCTCCATTCGAAATGAAGTGCTTTGACTTCAAGCGAGAAGGAGACAATTAATACGAAGACAGGAGGAGATCCAAGCATGTGACGTCTATGATGACGTCACTACCCGTTCTTGAAGGTGATCGAAATGCATCGAAGCCGACCAGGATCCTTCCTGTCGTCGAACAACTTGACGGGAAGCGAAACTCGACCAATCAAACGCGACTCGAGAGTCACGCCACTTCAGGCAGCGCGATTTGGATGCTGCCTATAAGCATTCACCCTAGAGGTGCTCGCGTGAGTGATTTTCGACTCACATTCACTCACGATCACGAGAATAAAACCTTTTTCTTTACTCACTTTTACGTACATACTAGAATTCACCTGATCACGCACATCCATTGTGATCAGGAATGTGAAGTTGATCACGCGAGTCATGTCATGCATGATCCTGACATATGGGGGATATGGAGGGGAGGGGGGGGATGAGGGGGACACCGAGCGTAGTGACGGGGTTAAGCGATCAGCATTCGCTCAACGAATTTTAATCGGAGCCACATCTCGACGCGGGTTGCAGTTTGAGAACCGAGGGGATATTAAACAGAATGTCGAGACAAAGCCTAGCTGACGAAGTGTGGATAATTTCCCTTTCCTCCATTCTTCCTTCTCGCTCGCGTATAAAATATACTTCAAATTACGAGCAAGCGGATTCCGTTCTCGTCGAGATCACGATGAGTACTTTCTCCAAATCCCTGCGTGAGTCACGACTCGCGAAAAAATCTTGAGAGACACGTGAATCACGTACACCTCTGATCCACGTTGATGCGATGAGGGGGCCAGTCAGCCGAACTTCTCTTGTGGAACCGAAGGACTTTCTGGCGCTGGATCTCATTTCGTCAATGAGAATTCTCTCAATTCGAAGCCGCCATCCGAAATTTTCGGCACGATCTTCTCCTTGGTCACGGTCCGTGGATTGCCGTGCCATGTGTCCAAAACCGAATGAAACGGATCGACGTGAAGAGAATTGGAACCCCTGGAAGTCCTTTCCTTAGTGGAGATGCAGTTGAATGTGACATGTCGGGGGCACCCCCCTTGTTTTTCTAAACCCCGGCCCATACAAGATTCTTCACTTCTACCTTCCGGAGCGTTTCTCATATTTTTCCGGTCATGGTTCATTGAGGAGGCGGTATGAGTCTCTCGTGATCTCGAGACTGTTGCCGAATCGCTTCCTTCTTTGCCCTGAGCGACACGAAGCGCGAACGAACAGCCGAGAGAATCAAGCACTCTGATTTGGCAACGCAGCTAACGAATGGAATTTATGGAGGCGTTCGAAATCTGACTTCAGTGGGACTTCCAGAGCCTCGAGCAACGTATTAACTTCACTTCTTTTATACGACGACATCGTAAAGGGTGGGTGAGAAAGATAAAGAAAGTGGGTCGACACGATCTGGATTCCCCTTCGAGGCTTCGATGAAGCCATATTGCCTCCACCGAATGAAGAAAGAGGTTTTCGTGCGAGGCAAATTTACTCCTCCTCCACCAATCTCGCCTACTGTAGATCGGGCCAAAGACAAATCACGTCCATCCTCACGAATTTCCCACTGACACGAAATGCCTCTATATTTTCTCTTTCCCACTTTCTTCTTTCTCTCTCCGGTGGCTTAGAAACAAAACTGGGGAAGGGAACGGAAAGGGGAAAAAGGGAAGGAAGGCTCAATCAAGGGGCCATTCAAAGGCCCTGTTGCCAATGGAGCGGGAAATTGCTACCTCCCTCTCATACGGTCTCCCCTTCTTCATGAATCCCCCCCCCCTTCTGGTTTTTTGCACTTAGTCGGCATCCTTTTCTCCATTGCGAATTTCATTCTCTGGAGTAATGGTGGGAGATTGCCGATTTTCGCTTTCGCCTGGAGACAGGGTCCACGTGATTATTTGGCGATCGTGGGACTCGCCCTACGGACTCCCTTTATTGAATGAGAAATCTCATTTTTCACACGATTTTCTTGTGTTTTTCGCGAATCGGGAATGACGAATTCTTATCACGAAGCCGCAGTCTTTATGGAGCAGAGAATAAGAGGGAAAAGCAAGAAAAGAGGAGAGGGAAGAGAAATGGCTAATGTGGGTTACTTGTCGTCTTCTCTTTCTCTCTCTCTCCCTCTCTCTCTCTTCAATCTCCCATTCCCATGATTTTCCTTCCATCTCCCATTGCAGAAATCTCTCTTTTCTTCTATTGATCCCCATTTCCTCATCTCTATCGGGTGTAACCCTCGTACTTTGGACCTGAGTCTTTCCGAGGACTCGATTGAATTTCCTGGAAGGACGTGCAATATCGACGGATTAGGGGCCACGAAGCAGGCGAAGAACGACGGGGATAATAAGGGAGTGCTGCGAGAGGGGATAGGTCTAATGCATTAAAACCAATAATCCTTCACCCGTTGAAGCCAGGCCATCCTTTTATTAAGACCGGGCGGATATATCGAACAGAGAGAGAAAAACAAGGAAAAGGGGGAATGCCAATAATCAGGAAACGTTCGGCGCTTTCGGCATGTGCAGGGAGACCGAAGGATCGAAGGGGATTCCCCTTTTCCCCTTCCAATAACCGATTGATGAGGATTAGGGACAGGCACAATAAAGACCATTCTCCCTTTTCTCCGGATTAGTCATTCCCATCGCGTTGCTCGCCTCTCCTCCATCTCGCACTCGGCCGCGTCTGGCCTCGCGACGAGATCGCATCTTGCAAGTCTGCTGTTTTTCGGAATTCCTCTTTTATTGGGACGCGAGGGCCCTCGCACGTCGTCTGTGGGACAACAACAGCTTTTTTATCCCAAGTGTTCGCCTCGTTTTACTCTCGTAAATGCTTTCTGGCGATAAGGTCTCTGAAATTTTCATCGCTCTTCAAAAAGCTGCAATTTCTCAAGGGAAATCTTGAAGTTTTTAGGAAAATGAGTGCATGCTGCCTGCAACTTTTGGGGAAGAGGGGCAATTTCAGCTTTCCATGAAGCAACCAGGGATTTTTCAGACATTTTCCTTGAAAAATATTTCATGAGTACATAAGAGCTCGTGGAAGGACTTGTCCTTCTTGCACTTGTCGTGTCTTCTAATGTATTATGAAAATATTCCATCAAGGATGGAATGCACACGACCAACTGAAACTTTTATAGAAACGCGTCGGGACGAGCGAGGAGTCCTTTCCTACATATTCCAGAGAATTTCTCTCAGATGAGGCTTTTCACACGATCCCCAGGGATTTCTTGCCTCGACTTTGATGCTCCAGCCAACTCTTCACGAGAGAGCCCAGAGCCACAGGAGTCGAATGCGACTGTAGGCTTCGATCCGCTTTTGTTACTTTCCATTGTTCCCAGTCGTCTTTCGGCGGTTTGTATCGAAGCCCGCCACGGAGCCACCGACGACCCGAGATGCAGAGAGAACGATGCTCGAGAATTACTGGCCTCCAGCCGGATGAACGATGGCACGGCAGCCCGGCTTCTCCATCCATGCCACAACTTGGATTCTCTTCCATCCTTTCACGATATTGCGAAATAAATGGGGGAGCTCGCTTCGAGGTCGGAGTCCGAGGCCGATTCCCGCATTCTTGGGGGAATCCAAACGGCCCCTGCCCGTTCTTAGTTTCATTTGGCAGTCCGGAGCAGAAAGCCTCCATTACTCATCTTGAGGACCAGATTCAACGCTCCGGACAAATTTAATGCCCCGACTCGAAATTCATTTGAATACGACTTTGAAGGATTGGCTTGAACATCCT
Source organism: Darwinula stevensoni (assembly GCA_905338385.1). Taxonomy (NCBI): domain Eukaryota; kingdom Metazoa; phylum Arthropoda; class Ostracoda; order Podocopida; family Darwinulidae; genus Darwinula; species Darwinula stevensoni. Next base: position 71,122 of record CAJPEV010000024.1, on the reverse strand, counting down.
CAAGCATCATCAGAATGCGTGAAATGCGTTACGTGATGGTGTGGTCCCAGCCCCTTCCGTGGGTAACTTTAACAAGAGGTTGGGTACCCACATGAACGAAGCAAGGAAGCAGCAATTTAATTGTAAGTAATCAGACAGTAGATTAGTAGACACTCCTGTCTCCCTCTCGAGGCCCTTGTGAGATGCTCATCGTAGATGAGTGCTCGACCTTGACTCGCGACTATCGGAAGGAATTCCTCTTGCCAGATGCGATCTCGTCGCGAGGCCAGACGCGGCCGAGTGCGAGATGGAGGAGAGGCGAGCAACGCGATGGGAATGACTAATCCGGAGAAAAGGGAGAATGGTCTTATTGTGCCTGTCCCTAATTCTCTAGGGAGCCTTGGTTCGCAACAGCCGTAAGAGTTGGGAGCTGCCAAGCAGAAGAAATGTAGCAAGTAGAAGCTCGATCAAACCAGACGACAAGCAAGGGCGATGAAAGTGAAGCAAGAAATTAACGAGACTCTCAGAAAAGACAATCGGTGGAAGCAAGCAAGCAAGAGAAAACGTGTTGTCGCTTCCATTCTTCGTTTCGTTGTTTCCATGCTTCGATATTCAAGCTTCTACTTGCTACATTTCTTCTGCTTGGCAGCTCCCAACTCTTACGGCTGTTGCGAACCAAGGCTCCCTAGAGGCTTGTTTTCTGCGGTACAGAGACCCGTGCAACTCGTGTGACCTGTGTGACCCGTGTGTCAACCTTGCAAAGGTACACAAAAATAGGTTTCGATCTGTCTTCGAACTCTAATCGAAAGCTCTTTTAGTTCTTCCCAGCCTGCCCGTCTGCGCCTTGGTTTTTCGGTCCGACGCGATATATGGTATCCGTTTCAGTTCCATCCAGCAATCGTTCGAAGCTGGAGTTCCATGGGGAATCAGAAACTTCCATCACATTTCCAGGGCACTTGGGAACTCGCTCTGAGATACCTGCCGTGACGTTAGTTTAAGACGACACCATAATAATATAAAAGTATCAATCCTTTATTTACCTTTTACATAGGCTGGGTAAAGCCTATGCCTGGCATTGTTTTTAACGCAACGTGTCTTGTCGATAATATTCATATAAATGAAGAATAGCTTTGAATCTTGAACTGACTCGGGTTCCGATGCTTTACAACAGGCCCCAGATCGCATAGAAGTCAACAGGCTTATGGCGCCATTAAAGCTTAGTGATCGCAGCTTATCGTTACGTCAACGAGTCGCCCGTACCTGAGAGTACAGACATTTTCGTTTTACCTTGATGCTATTTGCCATCGTGTCGTTTCAGAAAGCAATTATGGTCCCATGAGCAGAATGATAAAGTACTCATGAACATTTAATGTTTACTTTCGTAATTTCGTAATGACTGCGATCGACTCCCAAGAGACTTCCGGTAGAAGAATCGAGTATGCCCGTTCTCCAGCGTGTGCCATTCATTCACGTCCAGGTGGACCTGTGTCGCACAATTTTCGCTTTCTCTTCGAGATGAAAGAGCCACCAGGTAACTCTTTCATCTTATTCTTACTCATTCCAAAGTTATCTGCAACGGATCGAAGGGTCGAAAAGGGTTCTTTTCTTAACTGGGTACTAAGCGAAAGCAATGAGTGGAGTGGACATTGGCCTAAAATCCTTCGATGAAATTAAAAGCTCCTGGCTCGACTGAATTCCAAGAAACTGAATTGCAATGGAATGAGTTCGACCCTGAAGTTCATTCCCCGGATCACTCATTCATTTGCATGCCAGTTGCTAATGAGATCGTTTGATTCCCTCTGCATAATGAATGGAAAAGCTCGTAAAGCAGACCGGTTCCATGTACAGTTCTACGAGCCACCGGCTGCTACATATCGCACTGCGGAATCCTGCACGATGTGTTCCACGTGTTTTACATCATGCCTTGATGCGAGAAAACGTGTCAAAAACTTTTCAGCGTCAATGTCAGGTCTTACAGAACGTGGATGTGCCATTCTTTCGCTTATTCTATGGACTGGATTTCTGCGCATGGAGCGTCTGAGTTTATTTCCCTTTTCTCAGATCCCTTTTATGCTCCGGAGATTCCATTTCCCAGATCATATAAGCTTGCATAACCGAGCTTTTAATGACTTCCACTCATAATGAGCCTTTCCATATATTCTGATTTACCCGGAAACTATTCCAGTGTTTCCGTTATGTCACTGGATGAGGACATCCGAGGCACCTGCATGGATTTTCCATTAGCTTCACGACGTTTTCCTGCTCTCTTTCATCGTATCTTAGCCGACGTACCATTAAGGATTCGGCAACCCTTGTACAATTAGACATGTCGTGTCGCAAAAGGTGGCTCCTTGGAACCGAAGTTCAATGCTCCAAGAATGACAACAGAGCGGATCGATTCGAAACGGATTCTCCTCTAACAAGGGCTTTAAAGGTCGAAGTCTTATGGAACACTCTGACCCGATTTCGAGCAGGCGTCTTCGATTTTGCCGCAGGGAAGTGTGAGAACCCTGCATCGCCCCCTCGTTCAGCAAACGTGGGAATGCTGTGGGGGTTCAGAGACTACATGCCAAACCAATGGGCTCATTTCGGAAAGACTCCGCTCCCGAGACTCTTCGGAGCCCTTCAATAACGGTTCCCGTCCCGAAGACTCTGAAGGGCTTGGCGAGCGACGTCGAGGGACCACTCTCCCCACTCCATGCTGGCAAGAGGGAATATTGTAGATGGCATGCGGCAAACTCGCATCTCTCGCTGAGCCGTGTAAAATCTCTTTCCGAGAAAATCCGAACCCAAATTCTCCCATTCGTAAGCAGGCCATCGAACCGGGAAAGAAGTTCGGCTACGGTTCGGTTCCACTCCATCAAAGATCACTCCGATTTAGCTTCTATTCAGCCGATTGGAAAACTTACTTCGTTCGGCAACCGATTTCAATAGATTCAGAGCCGATTCGAGTTTCTTTTTGACATGAAGAACTCTTGAAAAACTTTATTTGCTTTGAAAAGCGTTTTTAAACGTGGTTAGAGAGTCTACCAGCTGTCTATGTTAGGGCTGGGCCTTCGAGTTCTGTGCAAGGCTGGCAAGTGGGCCGAGCTTCTGTGGCGCCTAAATGTCTTTCTTTTATTTTTCTGAACCGAAATTTGATGCGATAACTAAGAGAGAGATAGAGAAATTTCAGGGAAAAGGGCCTTTAGTGCTCCTCCATTTTTACTCCTCTTCCTTGCTTCCTTCACATCCATCTTATCACAACAATACTATTAGAAAGAATGCCCACCCACGGTACGACAAAGGATAGGAGTTCAGAAATGTCGTTGAATTAATCCAATTTTTAGTTCCCGACCTTTGGATATTGACTTACACTTGATTTAATTATACACCGTTCGGTCGACAGGACCTCAGTGAATGCAAAGTATCCATACCGCAGCCTATACTGCTGTGAATCGAAGAAGTGAAATGCGACGAGGTTTAATCGGTCGATCGACCGCCAGATGGCGTATGCGTCTTCTTTTTAACCTTCCAGACCACCTTCAAAGGTTCTTGATCCTACATCAATTCGAATCAATCGTTCTTCCCCTGTGAACGTCACGAGAGTTCTGAACTTGTTCTCCGAGTATAGATCCTCGTAATGTATTTCATCTGATTTCTGTCACGATGGCTGTGTTCCCTGTCTGTTTGAAAAATGACCAAGGTGTCATTATACACTTACAGTGATCGATACTCGAGATGTCTTGATGTTAAGAGTTGTCCGGTGCCATCGACATAAAGATTATTCAGCTGGGAAACCCGAGACCGAGAAGTGAACAAATTTACCTTGACATTTCATGAGTCATCCATCAAAGGGAAAAGAGGAAATAAATTCCCAGATATCGGGTGAAAGTATTATCTTTATTTTCCATCTCCCCTTTTGGCCATTACGAGTCGTCACATATCATTATTCCAGGTCCTGATATGGTCCTGTATGGGCTGTTGTGCCCAGAAGAGAGGAGGAAGAGGAAGAGCTGTGTGCCATATGTTCCCCTTGGGTCCCCGGTCTCTCTCTGATTAAAACTGCCAGGGAAAAAGGAAAGTGATAAACGGGTCCGCGGGGATTCGATCTCGCGACTCCCATGATTTATACCATATACCCTTATATCTCTCCCGCCGGAAATCAAGCTCGCCTTGTCGACACAAAGAGAAAGCAAAAAAGATTTCGGTTATGAAAAAAAATTCTCCCCATTTCGTGGCGAGCACACGCGCGACATTAATCACGGCGGATTAGCTCTCTAAGTTTAGAAAAGAAATATGAACTGGGGAAAAGTTGCCATGTTCGACCGAGTACGTACTGGCAGATGTTGGGTGCGGTTCGATCGAGAGGATCTCTGTATCAAAGCGAAATTCACATCCCCCAAGCAGATATGTCAATTGGGCGAGATTGAGTGCAAATGAGATGCTCGAGGGGGCTGTTCCAGATAAGAATTCTCAATCACTTGGTATGCCGAAGGAATTTACATGAAAGCCAATCGCGTCTGAGAGAATTCTCTAGTCGTTGCAATTCCTGTGACGAAAGGGGGAGTTAAATTTTCAAGGTATTGATTGTGACGTTCGTCGGCTTCAGAAAAAAAAGCGATGGTTCAGGAGATATTCATGCTTGCGATTGACAGTATTTTTGCTCGGCTTGTTAGTGATTCTTCTCACTTTCACTCTCTTCCATGTGTCTTCGTTTGTTTTCGTCACCCTTTTTGTGCAAGCTCGACATTCTAAAGAATATGGATGCGTGCATGGCGAGACGTTTCCAGGATTTACTCCCTCTTAACTAGAGAAGCCCATTCAGGCCGTGAGTTTTATTGGGTTCGCCGTATGAAATCCCGACTTGACTAATGACCCTCCCCTTCAGCCCCTCGTTAGTCCACGCAAAACCCTCGTCTAATCCCATCATCCGATACCAAATGCACCCTCGCCGCAGTCGTCGGAGCAAGTCAGTCTCGCTCGCATTCCCCCCGCTGCTTCGTAAGGAATGAATCTCCGACTCCGGGTCTGGCTCTGCATAGCGAATCGCGTTCGTATATTCCTGCGGAGGAGGGTTGTGAAGGATTTTGGTCGGATTGTGATTGATGGAGATCGAGGGACTCGGATCTGCCTTTGTCTCCCTAATGGAGCCAGTCAGGGTCTTTTTCTTTATATGAACAGCTAGCTCATCTCAGTGACTCGTTTCATGGGTATCTAGAACCCCGGAATCTCATCTCATCCCATCCCATCCCATCGCATGCATTCCGCTTCTCTGACTCATACAGCCAGCTGCAGCCCTTTTTTGCCGTATTTTGGTTCGCTCTTCGATTCCAGAGGGGCACGCTGACGAGAATGTATTGGGGGAAGAAAACGAACCGTCAAATCGTTAGATCCCTCATCACGAAGCGGAAGATTTAGGAAACGCGTTTACAAATACCAAGAGTCGGTGTTCTGTCACGCCGACAAATACGAGACTTCTGTCGGAGAGATACTGTACGGACCCCAAAAATGTCAAGCAGAGTTATAAGTACGAGTAGGGTCCACAAAAAGTATGCATACTAAGTATTAGAAAAATACCTTGTTATTTTCATTTCTTTAAAAGGATTCACGGGAATAGAATACGGATTTGAGTGGGTGACAAGAATTTCTCTTAGTTTCCAATTGCTGTTGAATGCAATAAAAGCACTTCTCTTGGGAGAAACTGGTCTAATTAAGAAGGAACTAATATAACTGCAAAAATATATATATATATGCTTCCCGAAACGGGTGAAACTACGTGATCTCCTAATGTAAACGCCTGTGCCCTCATTGGATAATGTTCATGGGGGTAATTTATGTCCATGAGACGCTCAAAGTCAGGCCTTTTGCTGACCAACTTATTGCGTATACTCTATCATTGAAGATGAGGTTATCCGACTTTCATAGGGCTGCGGACATGCAATCACTGATCAGATGATATAGAATCTTCGTGCCTTTGGAAGTCTTGGAAGGCTGTTTGCCGAGCCTCAACACGAGAGATACGTTTTACCTCGGTTCATAAATAAAAAATTTTGTTTAACCTTCAGCTTGGATGGAATGCGTTCAATTATGTCATATTGAAGGGGAAAGGCCTTACAAATGCAACTTGGATCATCCCACATTACTATCCTGGTTATCGCGTCTTGTTCCTGCCTATTACTGGCTTTGTGGGAAGGGGTGTCTTGTCACTCTTGTCGCAAGCCATCCATCACCATCCTGGTTATCGCTTCCCAGTTCCGTCTATCGCTGGCTACTCCGTTACATCGTCGACGGGTAGCTTCTCTTTCCTGGCTAATCTGGTCAAAAGAGAAGAAAGGGTCACCGGATACTGTGTAAGTAAAATTTAAAAAAATAAGAGAAAGGTCATGTGCCAGATGTGCTCCTCTTCCTGGGGAATTCACAAGTCGGCACCTTCGGTTCAGACGGCCCTCTGCAGACGGATATTCTGGCTACTCCGCTTGAGATTGCATCAATCTCCATTTAAAGGGATGGCTGTTCTAGCTACATCCCAAACATTCGACACACGCTGGGCATTAAGCAAATACGTCAATGCATACCGAACTTATTGTTTACCTCAATGCTAGACATTTCACCCATGCCAATTACTGATCCCCTCAGGTCATGCAGGTGAGCCCGGGCACTTCCCTGGTTTGGTGAAGCACGGATGCCGCTCCGGTAGACAATCGTTTATACTCGTGAATCTGTGTAGACATTCCGCACAAAAATAATTTTCTCAGCTTTTTAGTGCTTGTCTTTAAATCCAAAACTTGTGAGACAAAAATTAAATGCATATAGACCGCTGGTAGCTATGCTCAGTTTGAATTGGATCACCCCCAGAATTTCACATTCCTTTAGAGATTGTCCTTTGAAAAGGGATCCTGGTTCGAGAGAAAAATTATTTTCCTTCATAGTTGCGCACCGATCTGAAAAATCCAGCCTGGAGATGCTCGATGCCCATAGACAATTGATGGTGCAGATTCTCCCAAAGCACTCCAATGTTGTGGACGAAAATTGAAAGGGTTATTGCAGGCACCATCGGACAACCGTTTTGCATGAGTTTACGATTGATAGGCCTAATTTATTACTTTCAGCTTCACTCTAGACCATTCTCCGTCCAAAACTGGAGGTTAAACTGAACATTGACAGAAACCGGGAAAATTAACCTAAATTGAAATTCGTGTTTGTATGTCTCCATGGTGATGTAAAGTGCAGGCTCATTGGACAAGGGAGTAGAACCGTTAAAATGCAATGGATGAGAAAAACAAAATAAAACGAAAAAAAAAACAATAACAAAAGCCAGAACCTTTCGGTACGAGACGGATGGGATCACAAAAGCCAAGAATATGAACTTCGGAGCATACTAATCGTCTGCGAAGACATCAAACATTCAAAATCGTACTAATCCATACCCTCCCTGAGAAAAGTGAGGTCCTTCGACTTTTATTTCGAAGCGATTCTTACCGAATACGATCGAAGCTATTGCCACTCGGCTAGACCTCCCTCTCACTCTCATGTTGCGGTGACGAGGAAGCTCTTCTGTGTGGATAAGTGCTTTCCCATCCATTATTGACCAGATTAATGCTTGAGATCAGTAAAAGGGAATCTCGTGCGCAGAGCCAGACGACTCCATCGGTACAGCATTTGTCGGAACCGGTTCCGAAGTTTTCGCTTTTGCTTTATGGATGATGAGTACTTACAGTACTTCCAATGCTACATGAGCACTGGAGATCCCCTTAAGAAACATACCTTCACCGAGACAAGTCCATCGGTACCTCACGTTTCGAAATCGGTCTAGGCCTAGTAGTTTTTTTTTATCTCTCAGCTGTTTTTTCTGACGGAGTTACAAATGGGCTTCGCGACTCGAGAGATATTCAAAAAGGAAGTGTGCCAAATATCGGTTCCTGCGTGAGCACAAACACGAGTCGTGAGGTTGAGAAAATTTACGAGAAAGGGATATTATTCCACTGCGATTATAAGAGGCCTACAATAGAAGTCACTATTGTGCCTTATGATATATCAGAAAATGATCTCCTTTATTCTTCAGGATGCTCTTGCAGCTACAATACAGAGAGAAGAGAGAGCCACTTTGTCGCTGACAGCCTCTCTTCCTATCGTAGCTGTTTTTTCACGTTTCTGGACAATGGCCTTCACTAGTAAGAGCGTGACATGTCCCCCCTCTCCCGATAGAAGCCAGGATAGCCAGAATAGCCTAGAGAGGGAAGTGCTGAAGACGCTAGGCCAGCTCGCGCAGCAATAGGCAGGTATAGAACCACAATAACTGTTGTTCAAGATAGGGCAAAGAAGAAGGTGGGACGGATGGTTTGATTTAATCCAAGATTTAACACAAAGGGACAGGAAGCACACGCGATCGCTACCCTCCTAGATTTCGTGTGTGGAATGGACCCCTAGCCCGCATTCGGGTCCTTTCACGTCCCCGTCAATCCCGTTTATTGCCCTAATGTTCTACCTACGATGTGCGACTCTCTCCCTACATACACCTCCCACCCCCCTCTGGGTATAACGTCCATTGACCTACCCCACCTTCCCCTCCTCCCCTTGGTATGACAGCCCTTTATAAACCTTGGTTCCCCACATTCGAGAGACCCTCTCCCTTGCTGTCGTCTGCCTCATCTGCAGTAACTTTCCTCTATAATCTTCTGACGTATCTGAAAAACTCCCTTTAAGTCGTTTTCCTTTACCGACCTACCCACCTTTGGCCTGGAGCCGCACCTCTCCAGAAGAAGGCCGCCCGTATCACTGGACTCCTGCACGATCCTCCCTTTGTTACCGCACAGCCAACGAGCTGCCTGCGCTGCCTGCCTCGATACACCAATCCGTTCGCCTGTTATCTGCTCGTTTGAGGTCTTGGTTCAAGTCCTCGCCCTACCTGCCGTTCTTTAACCTCATATTTGTCACCCGTTTTCTCGCCTCCAATCTTAAGCATCGTCTGTCCACCTGACTGATTACCTCTTCGCCCTATGGCCGCTATCTGCAACTGTCCACCTCTTAGCAACGCTGCCGATCATCCTTGTCATGTTTACAGCAGCTCTCCAGAAAGCTACGATATCTCTCAACTCGTCTGCCGCAACCCTTTGTACATGTATTTGTATGGCACCATTGAATCTGCAATACAGTACTTGAATTGCAGGACATACAACGGGGCGGACTCGACTTCAGAGAGGAACTTCTGAAACTAATTAGGCGTGGCTCGAATCGCGCATCCTTCTCGATGTTGTTCTTCCCATTGGAATGGACCCATGGAAAGAGGACTTCCATAGACTTTCATGTCAAGCTATCATGGGTCACTGTACTCATCCAGATTATGAAATAAGAGTTAGGAAAATTTTTAGAAATAGTCATGTTGAAAACTTTTCTTGAGAGGTAAACGCAAGTGCTCATGGCGGTCTCCAATGTTGCCCATTTCATTCACTGCTACCTAGTTGGGCATGGAGACTGGAAACGGTTGGGGGGGGGGGGTTTGTTGCATGTATTAGGCACATATTTCACTTATAAATTCTTTCGCTTGTCCTGAAGCAGGGGATCCATCCAGACATTCTCCTCGCAATGGTAACCAAAGCAACCAATTAGTTCCCGAATTACATCTAACATTATCAGGGGGAATATTTGAAATTCGAAATTAATTTGTGGATTGGATGAGATTTTGATTGGTATTTATGCAAAAAAAAGCCAGAAATATGGGCCGGAAATAATTTATGACAAAAAGAGTTGAATCAACGACTATTCCTTTATAATTCAGCACCATCATTTCATGTTGATTCCACATGGGGCCGATGTTGATTAACTATTAACCCTGGAAGCTTTTGCATTTCCCTCACTAGCGTTACTCACGAATGAATATATGGTACATCCTTTACTAAAGCAATGCTCTCAGACTGTAATATTGTAGGGGGAAAAGGTTTTGATTGGAAAATACAGTGGCAGTAGCAAGCCATAGTCCAGCAAATCGAAAAACCATGATTCTCGTAACCAACGCGAGATGGCGCCTAAATTGATGCTGATATGGCAAGTCACTCCCCGATGCCATTGGAGTATATCCCGAATACGTTCCATACGAAAACCGAAATTTTTTAACTCTGACAATATAGCGGAATAAATTGAAATTATTCCCTACAAAATCACCTTCCAAGAGGGAACCGAGCCTGGGGAGGCTTCAAGCTATTCCTTGTGAAAGGTTGGAAGAATAATGGTTTAATAAGGCACGATTTAAGAGATGCAGATGCGGTTCTCACATGAAGATAAAAGCGCATTCAAAAACTTGACCTGATTACTCTGGCGGTAGGCGGTAGTGGTAGACTTACTCGAGGTTAAAGCTATCAGTCGGGAAGTCTTACAGAATAAGTGATTCGTGCCGTACGAACACGTAATTCTGTGAAGTTACTGCCTTGTAAGGAGAAGAAGGAAAATTATTTTTGCACTGGAATGCTTCCATCTAGACAAAGAGACTTGTTCGCATGAATGGTTTATCCCAGGTTTGATGAAGACTTAGATATCGTATTCAATGCGAATGTGATGTAGAAAGCGCGGTGAAGGCAAGGGTTGCCTTGATTCAATGTAAAAAATATATATCCTCGGCTAAATTTAACTTCCCGATTTAAGCACATCCCGTACAGGAAGTTCGTTAACGAGTAATTGTTAATTTAACATTGCTACGTTCCTGTTGAACGCTGAATTCTGGTGATTTACCTTTGACGTCAAGGTTGACGTCAGGGTCGATGAAAATGACATATCAGTACGGAATCAATGAAGTCAAATGTCGTCTGTACTGAGAAATATATTGAGGAAATCCAATGGCTTTCTCTATATTGTCTGTGGGAAAAAGATATATTACTGTATAAAAAATACAACTGGAACATATTTCAGAGCCATCAAGGTTGAACTCGCCCCATGGGCATTTTGCGCGACATCTCGGTTTGGTTCGGGGACCTAGTTTTTTCGATTTACTGGATGATGGCTTGCCTACTGCCACTGTATTTTCTACAAAAAAAGCCTATAGTTCCCGAAAAGCCTGTGAGAATTACTTTGGTAAAAGAAGTATCATGAATTCATTCATGAGATAAAGCTAATGAGGGAAATGCAAAAGCTTCTAGGGGTTATGGCTAATCATCATCTATGTGGAATCAACGTGAAATGATGGTGTTGAAGTATGAAGAGAATAATCGTTGATTTAACCCTTTTTGTCACCAATTATTTCCAGCCCATATTTCTGGCTTATTTTTGCATAAAAACTATTCCAAATCTCATCCAATATGCAAATTGATCTCAAATTTCAAATGTTCCCCCTGACAATGTCAGATGTAATTCGGGAACTAGTTGGTTGCTATGGTTACCATAGGGTGAAGAGTGCCTGGATGGATCGATGGCTTGTCTACTAATACTGTATTTTCTTCCAAAAGTCTTTTTTTTATGGGAATAATACAGTCTGTGAAAATTATTTTGGCAAGAAGAGAATAAGAGTATAATATATTCGTGCATGTGTTAGGGATGATGAGGGGAATGCAAGAGCTTTCATTGGTCAACTAGGACTAACGAGAGTTTATCAGGTTTGTACCGATTAATTGGCAACCACCAGCATTCTTTTCCACGAAAAGGAGCAGGTGTTGGTGCTTCCGGTCTCTTTCGCGAGAAAAACCAAAGTATTGCACGGCATGATTGCATCTCTGTTGCTGAGACCTGGGTCTAATGATGGAATCGGCCATGTCGCCAGACTCTTGTCTGATCCGAGAAAACGCAGGTTTCATATCGATTCTGGTCCAGGTAACTCTCCTCCAGGCAACATAATTCTATGCATCGTATAAGTCGACGCAGCCATCTCTCCCTCCAGTTACCTGCGTGTGATCGAATTCAGGCATCGAGCATCTCGCCGGAGTTCCCCCCTCTTTTTCCATGAATACGTACGTAGGCCTAGGGCCTAGGGTTTATGCATTCTGGCTTATGTTTCATAATTCCTTCCGCTCAGGGAAAAATCTGTATCTTACAAGCGTGTGATTCACATGCTGGTGTGCCTGAAATGGTGGGATTGGCGGGCAACGTTCTTCCCTCCCCCCCTTCCCTGTATTTGCCACATCAGCGCCGGCCGATGTGTGTGAGATCATGACTGGCCATCGACCCATCGGCCAAAGATCACTACCGGTACAGCCCCAGTTTTAACTAACCAGCACTGAGCCAATTTTGGATCACCTTGAGATTATTCCAGGTTCATGGTTCAAGGTTCGGGTAGGGAAGCAAGTGGCACTTTCGCCATCGTGACGTCCCGTGTAAAGGTTCCGCGTTCGTGTAACATAATATAGGCCGACCTTCTCTTAAAGATAGATATTTTTGCGGGAGCAAATCCACCAACTGCCCAATCACTTACAGCTACATGACGCCCTTTTTTGTTTTGCCCACGAAGGCATCTAACTTCATCTTAAGGCTGGTCACGGAAGAGCCAACCATTACATCGTCATTTAATGCATTCCATTCATTTATTACCCTACAAGATCAGAAGTGATTCCGCAATCTGAATCTCACAAGGAGTTTTCGCAACTCGAACTGGTTCCCTCTCGTTCTGCAGTTTGCCATCGAGTTGGAAAATTCTTCCACGCTCCACATCTACTCCAACCGGTTGTGTAAACAGCTTACGTATAATTAACGTTGATTTAGCACTGAAGACTGCCAAAAGTACTGATGATCGATATGCGTTCTGAAAGATTGGATGTACCCTTCTACATGCCCTGATGAAGACGAACCGTTCACTGTAGACGTGACACACAAGTCATCGGTAATGCATACGAATGCATTGAATCGACGTTGATGTGTTTAGGAATAAATCGTGAAAGTAGAATCAGTATTGATTTAGTGCGGAGGTATAAACCGTCAACGTAGACTCTTTCAATCGCCTCTCCACCAATATTGAATATTATATTATATGTGCTACGTGGGTTGGCTTTTCCCCTGCCGTCTCCCGCCCTCGTGCTCTTTCGCGATCCCTCTCTCCCATGTCATCTCTTGCCTTCCTGCCATGTGGAAAGAAAACATTCCCCATGGAGACAGCGCAGCCTCTTTTTCGGCATCCCATGCAAGCAGAGAGGTCTCGTCTGAAACTTGATCTGTCGAAGGAGAAAGTGGACGGGGGCTGAATGATTTTAAGGTCTATAGAAATGGCCCAAGAGTAATCTGAAAATAAAATATTGCATTACTATACGCAAACCTCGTGGCCTTCTTGGCTCTCCTTCGCCTCTTTCCAGGTTGCCTGCGTCTGTCCTGTTTCCTGCAAACGAGATTCTTCGCTAGAAGCCTCTCGGTTACCGATCCGACTCGATGACCCGAGTCATGAAAGATGGACAGGGGAAGCGAATCACATCAAAGAAAGGAAAACTTTAGAGAGAGATCGTTTCTATAGCCCGCGAGTGGGGGGTCATTCGCCCCCCATAGAACGGTTCATTGTCATTTTGATGAGTCCGATAATGATTATGCAGAGGTTTCGTGCCCGGTGGTGGTCGTATATATGGGCGCGTGTCAACGCTCCATCCAAAAAGAGGCAGGGAGCCTCGCTCTGTATGCGCACGTTGCAGAGCTAACTCTCCAATGCTCTGGATAATCGTTATCCCTTATGGCCATGCATGCATGGAAGGGGTTGAAACTTTTGGTCAATATTGACTGAGAGCTACAATAAGACTTGTTTTCCTCCACTTCCCACGCCTGAAACATCTGCATATATGAGACCAGAAGGTCAAATGATTCCCAGTTCCCCGACTAATGACGATGTTTGGATCCCTGAATAAATTTCCTACCATCTGGATGAACAGTGCCTCCATTTGAATCATAACTCTTCGTGGAATCCTATGTATGTTTTCTCATAATTCATCATCGAAGCAGGGAGAGAGAAGGAAAAAAAATTCTTTAAGAAAATCGTCGTTTGGTAGACGGGAGCCGCGGACACGGCCATGAGATTTAATGGTCGAGTATGTTATTTTTACGAGATCAAGGAACAAGGATCTTTACTCAGGGACTGAGACGTCCTCTGAAAAAAAAAGAGGAGGAGGGAAAAAAAAAAAACAAGCTCTCGTTGTGCGATCCCAATCGCTTACGAAATGGACCACCGGCGATGCCTCCTGGTCCCGTCTCACTGCTAGAGACCGGAACGGAAACGGAAATTCAAGGAACAAGTGGCCATTTCGGTCCCTTTTCAAACATATTTCCCAGACTGTTTGGATAACAACTCCTTGAATGTGCCCCTTTGTGTGCGGTTTTTCTCCGACTGACGCCTCACATCCTATTTATACTTCCTCTGACACCCTGTAAATCCCAATAATTTATCAATAATTTCAAAGCAGTGAGGATTTCTGTAAGACGAGCCAGGACTCGCCTCCACCCCAGTCTGGTTCGTATTGCCTAGCAACCGAAGGCTAGCCTATTTACGTGTATTCATAGATTCGTGTATATATGCCAGGAGTATATACACGTACACATAGGAGTATGGTAGGCGGTAGGGCATAGGGGTTGGCGTGGCAGGGGGTGGAAGGAGGCTGGGAGCTCCTGTTTACAGCCTCTCCCTCCCGAGAGTGTCAGATTGATTAATCGTTTCTCCACACGGGATGTATCAGCTGACTTCCGACTCCTTACGCGTTAACAACGACTAGCCTTGTGTGTGTTCCAGAGTACAAGTACACACCTCTAAAATCCGAGGACCCTATCTGATGGACACATCTATGAAGGTACGCTGTCTCTCCAGGGTCCTTCACCTCGTACTCATTGTGTCCTCATCTCTGGCCTTTATCTCGGGCTTTCGTATACGGCGACGTTACTTTCGAGATATACAATCTTTGACAAGGGCCAGTTCTCTGTCAAGTGCGTATGTTGATTCTTTTGCTTGTGCGAGCGTGATCTCCTCGCTATAGAACGAACACCAACAATTCTAGTGCTGTTGTCAATAATGTTGTCATGTCAACAGAACAGGATAAAGTTAGTTGGAAGGGTGTCCCAGTACAATACTGGCCATGGCGGTATTACTAACGAAGGCGGCAGGACTAATTAAAAATGTACTTACGACACCAACACCAAAACCTCTCACGTTAGAATGCAAGTCTCATAGATATCCTGTGAAACTACTCTCAATCAGCCTCTCTGCCGGCGATCGAATGATCATCCGATCATTCGATTTACTTTCTCTATCCTACAAGGTAGCAACATAAAGTACATAATCGACCAGGTATGACCATGTTCTTATCGGATAGAGTACGGCATGAAACACACGGAGAGACAGATTGTATTTCAGAGATAATCTCTGAAGGTAAAATATATCAGAATGTATTTGCAGTCACAAGAGAAGATTCTGTGTTACCAAAGATCAGTAATGCATCGTTGGAGGTGATTTGATTGCAATTCTAGTGCATTTTGCTACATTTTTATAGGACGCAAGAAACTTGAAATTTGAAACCTTAAGAAATATAGCAATCCAATAATTAGTTTTAATAGTCAAATCACTATTGGCGACTTAAAGGACCTTTAGGTGATGCCTCTGGCAAGAAAACTAAGGCATTTTCATTTCGTATTCTATTTTAATATGGCAAAGGGAGCACCTAATTCCCCGCCCTGTTCTATAAGATACTTATTGCATGCTAATATAATCGATGAAGTTGGAGAGCCGTCGTGATATGAAAAGGGCTCCTTCAACAGAAAATTGGAGGAGCCACCTTCCTTGTCCATGGCAGCAAGGAGGCGTAGACAGCCCCTGAATCTCGTCTCATCCTCTCGGCCTCTCACCCCTCGTCGAATTGGCTTTTTGATTACACGTTGTAATGCTGCTATATTTCTTTCGACTGCGCTACCATTTGATGGGATCGTGGGCAAAAAGAAAATGTGGGTAGAGCGAATTTCATGAAGTTAACTGTTGCGAAGAACCGTAGACTTCGTCGTATAAAAGCGTGCTCAAGAGAAGATTTGGGATAGACGCGATAGTCGTTCCTGCTCGAGTACACTTCCCTTCGATGGAAGTACATGAAGCATGTTGTGCGGTTGGAAGTGACAGAATAGAAGAAAGCCAGAGATGCATTCGCAGGCTATATGTATGTGTGTGTGTGCTCGCCTGAGCGTGAAATTTCTTCCCCTCTTCTTTCTCGTTGCCTTTCTGCCTTCCTCTCTGCCCTGGGTGACACGAGAGGGAAGAAAAAGCCTATATAACCCGTTGGCAGACAAACAGCTTCTCTTCCTACCCTTTTTCGCTTCAATGATCATTTGAGCGCCCCTTTGATGCAATCACGGAAAACACTCCTGTGCCGTCTTTCTTCGGCTCCTTTGAACCAAGATATATTATATCTCCGGCGTTCCCCTCTTTCTGAAAGCATATTCCGCTGAAGAAATAACGTCTCGAAGACAGAACTCGTACTAAGAATATCTTTGTGTGTACCTCCGCGTTTAGTTAATCCAGATTTTAACGCATTTAACGTCCTCCGAATGCTTTCGTCCCTGGGAGGGAATTAGATGGATCGAAAGTCATTTCACGCAAGGGGAAAATGCGCCTG
This sequence comes from Darwinula stevensoni, assembly GCA_905338385.1. Lineage (NCBI taxonomy): Eukaryota > Metazoa > Arthropoda > Ostracoda > Podocopida > Darwinulidae > Darwinula > Darwinula stevensoni. Next base: position 54,623 of record CAJPEV010000024.1, on the reverse strand, counting down.
TCGCTAATAGATCTTTCCCTTCAATAATAAATTCGGGATTGGCAGGCAGCTAATAAACTTTGGGACTAACGTAGCGTGGCGTTTCCGTCTAATAGAGTTGCCCAGGCCCGTAGTTATATTTATGTACATCTAATGTGGAATAAGGCTGTCCGTCCATCCATTCCTTCGCGCATCGTTTCTCCCTCTCTTCCAATAATTAAAATAATAACACGGTCCCATGAAGCTGGGATTTATGTTCCATGCATGAAGAAAAATTGAGGCCAGGCAACGGATTGCGAATTGGATTTTTTAAGAATCTATCCGATAACCAAATCTCCTAATCCTCCTTCAGCTGGTTCGTGCCGAAGGTTGACTGCGTATATCGAAGGTCGATTCAGGCTGAGAAAGGAATTTAGGATCGATGGAATCCAGGTCGGAATGAAACAATGAAATGGATCTTCCTCTGCGAACATCACTCACATCTCTGGGAACGTCCGACTCGTCTCGAACTTGTTCGTCACGGCTTCAGCGAAATATATGTCGAGGTCCCTTTGAAAAACGCTCATGTGGCGGGTGATGAGGGGATTCTGGCAAACAGGAAACGGAGACAAAAGTCGCCGCCTCCTCGCGCTTGGATGCGATTTTGGTCCGTTTTCCCCTCCATTCATAACTGTTTTGGACGTTTTGTTTGTTTAGACCCTTCTCGTATGATGGAGGATCTCCATACCCACCCACGTGCGGAGGAAAATGAAAATAAATGAAATTGAGGTTGGCTTTCCTCGGAACGGAATATCACGAAGGACCTAATCTTGCCGGCGCTCGGATGAAAATTCATTTATGGTCATTAATCCCTCTCTTTCTCATTACATGGCGTTGATTATGATTTGGAACTGGGATTATCTCGTTGTCAGCCGAGGCCCTGATGTAATTTCCTGCCTGCGTGGATTTCTTCCTGTGACACCCAGGAAACGCAGAATTTGGACCCGAGCCAGGGCGAAGAAAGCCTCATTTGAATCCGTTTATAGAATGCAGAGACGATTGTGTCTCATCTTTAAAAGCGCATGGTAGTCGGCGATGTCGAGAGGGGAAAATTGGTCTGTGAGCTGGAATGGCCGCGATCAAAGAGGGTTTCGAGTCCCGAAAGGACAATGGGACGTAAAACATCAGAAACGTCTGGAAAGAAGGGGAAAGGGGAAGGTTCATGTCTCGTACTTGGGTTTCCCCATTTCGCGGTCGAGAAAACTTGCCAGTGTTATCACACGGCTCATGTAGCATGGCGCCAGTCCCGGATTGGCCTACACCCTCGTCCCAGACCAAATAAAAGGAGAAAGGGGGATAGGGATATCGGAAGATATGGTGGGGTGGAGTATGGGATAGCGGAGTCAATAAATAAAAACTGCCCAAAAAAGGACGAAAAGAGGGAAAAGAGGAGGCTCTATACAAGGAGGGAAGAGATATCTCTGTATATAAATAGGGGGAGCCACAAATGCAAGTCTTCTTCCTTCATCTCAGCCTGGGTGATGAATGGGCAGAGATTTTCCTTGCCTCTCCTTATAACCATGCGGATCCCTCATCCCTCAAGCTATTTTTTTCCTTGCTTTTTTTCCTTATTCTTGTCGTCACTTTCGTCTCTCGTATGACCTCGGCTCCACCCTAACCATTAGCGAGACGGAAGAGACAAGCTTCGTTTGTTTTTCGGCATCTTCTTTGGCTTTTGCTCCTAAGCGTCGTCATCCGTTCGGAAGGGGACACACGTGCACGTCATTTCTGAGACACAGGTGGTAGCCATGTCCGCGGATCTGTGCATGGTGCGAAACCCGTCTTATATTACGGGCTTGGATCATCAATCAGGAGCTTCAATATTGTTTACAGGCGGAGGTGCTCCATTTGTCAGAATTAGTTTGACAGGGTTGCTGACAGGCGACTTGCACGGTCCATCTCCTCGGCCTGTAGGATATTGCAAGGACCTCCCTGACAAGAAATCCTTCACAACAAACTCCCTGTGAGACGAATCGGGACCATTAGAGGCCCCATTGACCAGGACCGGAAGCTCCTGATCGTTCATCTTGGACTCGATTGTTTCTCGGAAAACATCGAAAACAATCAGTTATCAGCTTTATGAGAGATAGAGGAAGAGAGAGGAAAGGAGGGGCAATCGGTCGATCTGCCGCCAGCCGACTTTCCTCCGACGCGCGTTGATCGTTGTAAAAAAAAAATAAAACGACTGGACTTTCAATATCCCCCGAGAAGGGAATTATGAAGTGGAAAATTCTTGCATACGAGGAAGGGACATGTGGGACATATTGGAAAGAATGTCGCAGCCCTCTCCCTCTTCAAATCTCGCTTCCGAATTATTCCTAGAAGATCCCCTTCCCGGTTTTTATTAAAGTCCGGTCCGTCGTCGTGCTTTAATAAGCAGACGGCATCTGGCTCGGATTAACAAGTGCAAGGGAGGAATTTAATGAACAATTTCTTCGTCTCTCTCCGCCCATTAACGGGATATTTAGTTCGGGATTTATAATCTACAGGGTTTAGCATATTATGAGAGGAAGAAGCAAGCAAGAGGAGGAGGAGAGGACCATTAAGGGAGTGATGCATGGCTGGAATCCGCATATCAACTCATTACAGAATGGCTCTGGCTGGTGCCTGTAATCGCGTTAATTGAGCGATACATCACTAGGTTGTCCGAGTAGCAAGTCGGGACCTCGTTTGCTATAAGAAAAGGAGACGTACGAACCGAAATTTGGAAGGAAATGAAGAGACAAGAGGAGAAGAGGTCTATCAGCAAAAAAAAATATCCAAAACTAGTATAGTTAGTTTACTGAACTTCATTGAACCTTATTCCCTCCATTGAGATTGGCTGTTTTAGGAATTACTGTATGTTTAAGGTAAACTGTTCTATCTATGCATAACACTTTTCCTTACTTTTAACAAAAGGAAAGTGGAATATTCACTCCTCTGTGAAGGTCGGGGAATGAATTTTTTTTTTAGATAGACCACTTTTCTTTTGAGCCCTTCAAATATCAAGCCAAATCGTGAAAAACCGGGTAAGAGGACCGAGAGAAGAATGGGGCTCGTTCTCTCGTATCTCGTCTATGCAAGGGAGGCAATATGAATGCATTCGTGGTCCCATGAATACGGAAATAGGTGCAAATGGGGAGGAATGGATGGGAAGGGGGAGAATATTCCGGATGCATGTTGGTTTTGCATCCATAGGGAAGAAGAAAAAAATTTCTCTAAACCTCTCTCCTGCCACGTCTCGATCGATCTGGTTTATGCAAATTTCACGAGGTGGAATCACGGCGTTGCATACTCATTTTGAAAAGAGAGGCTGTGATCTTGCGACAGGGTGTCATTAATTTTGTATCGAAGGGGCACGTGTATGTCAGTTGCGTGATGGAGTGGATATGCGTCGCTCGAAACTGAACTTTTCCCGCTAATATCCACACCCTGGATGAGCGTGAGAATCGGCACCATCCCCGTCCATGTCCCACGTCCCGTCCCGTCAGCGCCCGTTTCCATGTCAATGCAACGCAGAAGCAGGAAGATAAGCCACTACATCCAGCACGCGATTACCTCATTGGAAGCTTCCTGTTGGTCTGGTTCGCTCTGCCCTCCAGCTCCCCCAGACGGTCCCCTTCCACTTTCCACCTCTTTTCGTTCCACAGTGCACATAATGGAGGTGGTTAAGGCTCAACCCCACCGCATTTCCAGTGTGAATGCACAGGGCGTCCCAGAGAAGTTGTACGCATTAGCATTGCAAAAAGGATGGCATTCTCCGAGTAACCGCAATTTCGATTCGCACATTCTCCGACACGGAAGAAAACATTATTCACTGCTGCCAGTGCCACCGCAAGGGCTTCTTCATGCCTCCGTTGCCTCAAAGTTAATTTCGAATTCAGAAATCGTAGAAACTGCAGAACCTGCCGGGCTAGATATGGCTGGCCTTCAAATGACCGCAGAAAAAGAAAGAAGTCACATTCGAAAGAAGTCGCCAGCATTGACCTGTAGGATCTCCTTTGACGTGGTGCCTAACTTTGCCTCTGCGGTCATTCGAAGGCCTAGGTCTATTTGCAGGCTTCGGGAGATTCCTGAACTAAAAGCTAACATTGCGGCGTCGATCGAGGAGCATCGATCCAGTAGCTAAATCAATGTTTATTTTGTGTAAGAGAATATATAAATCAAAACATTTATTCCTTGGAAGTCATATTGTGAAGACATTCTACGCTCCTGTTCTATCATTGCATGCGACTATAACTTAATCTGAATTGTCAGTGTTTTTCCTTCTAAACATAGAATGCTTCATGAAAGCCAGTTCACTGGCAATGCTATATAAAGATGTGGCGTTGAGGCTGGAGGGGGGGGGGGGAGCATGTGTTCTCCCCTCCCTCACTTTTCAAAGAAAGAAGCAAAAAAAAGTTAGCAAGAAATAAATTGCGTGAAACCAGTAAACCAAAGTTGCCATATCCCCCTCCCCTCCGTTTTTTCCATCCACGCTATGCTTATGGTGCTGTGCAACATGTGCTATGCTCAGAGGCCATTCGAAAATAATATCCCTCCGCTTTCCATCATTCTTGGATTCCGCCATCGCAAACATATTTACGGATGTCTATGCGGAAAGGGGCTGTCATCTTGTATCAATATTAGCTGATGTCTATGGAAGCCGCCCCAGACACATCACTTTTGCTGTTTTTTGTTTCCTAGAACCCTGGAATCTTCGCCGCATCGTCCCCTGTCATTATCGACCCTATTTTTATCGCGACAGATCAGACCCTGAAATCTTGGAAGAAAAGTGAGTTTGAAAGAGGTAAACGGAATGGTTTCGTAAATGGGGGTTCCACCCTTTCCCTTTTTCCCTCATCGATCTCCTCGCTGTATAATTTGTCCCGTGTGTCTGCACGGTGTCTCCGTCGTGGGCGCACCAGAAGGTGTCATCCAATTGCTCGGCCTACTTTTTTTTTCCCTCCATGCAGGGTTTTATTGGGAGGCGGGGGGGCGGAAATCCGGAGAAATGTCATGAAAAGACCGGTGGCATTTCCCTGCCTAGGGGCTTTTTCAAAGCAAGTCCTCGAGTCGGGCCAGATATCGACGGTGAATGGGCCGAACCCTTGTTTATCTTGCATTCGGAGGAAATTGGTTAGAAAAATAGTGGGTCAAAAAGCGCTCTGCAGGAAACCGAGTCACAGGAGGAGATCCTATATCCCGAATCTCATTTTTATGCCGAGTCCGGGAAAAACGGTGCACCATTGGAAATGCGCATTGCGTGCCGATTGTGTTCTGGATTGAACGAAAAAAGAGAGAGCATTAAATACATACGAGTCACTAGGTTGCGTCAATCGATATTTTGGGCTCGAGCCACGATGCGACCCATATCGTCCAATGGTCTGGTATTGGCAAATACGGTAGTAACGAGCGCGTCGATTTATGTTCTCGGTGATGTACGACGTGGAAAGTGGGTTGACACTTAGTTCTGTCCTTGGGTGCGACCGCTCTACTTTCCCGAAAGCCATGCGATCCGTACTCACGGAAACCCAATTGCGATAATCGTGCGAAATTGCCGAAAGGAATTTGGGTGAAATATCCAGTCCCCGGGACTACGGATGCGATGGCCTTCGGGCTCCAAACGAAAGTCGGCGAAGCGATAAAATAAATAATTGGGGAAACCGAAAGGAGGAGAAGAAAGGAAGAGAGGCAGGCATGATTCATGGAGTTTGGAAAAAACGGCATGAAGGAAAAACAAGAAGGCATGTATTGAGAACGGGATACGTGTGTGCGCGGATCAAGCCATTAAGGAGAATTATATGCAGGGGAGGAGGGCAGCCTGGGAGTTTTCCCACGAGCCATCGGCATTTTTCTTTTGTCCTCTCTCTGTCTCTACCCCTGAATGACCACATTCCCGTCATCCCCGTGTCTCCCCTCGTCTGGGCGGGTCATTCCACCGATCAGGAACTTTCTGCTTACCATTCCATCGACGACTTCACTCGAGTGGTTTCAGCCATTACTTCCTCTCCGTCGAAGATAAGCTCGAGCTCCTATCTGCAGCGGTATCGGCCTCATTTCCTGCAGTATGTAAACTTTTGATCGAATTTACTTTCGCAACTTTGCAATCGACTCGTTGCCAACGTCATCGCTTACACGAATAAACCATTCACCTCGGGTCGTGGTGTGTAGTTGGGGGCACGTTGATGCCAACACGGTTCCATTCTCTAAACCGAGTCTTTGACATCTGGACAGAGAAACGCAGACTGTTCAGTTCCGAACCGCCCGGACAGAATTTAACCTCCGACCAGGCCAGGGGTTATTCTGATTTCTCAAGGATGTAGAACGACTCATTTCGATGCTCTCCGCGGAGGTCAGGCCAAAGCCATCACGTCAAGCTTTATATATTTAGATTCACATTGGGCTGGATTTAAGGTTTTACTCCTGAAATTCCAAAATAGTACTCCCAGCATTCGAATTCGACTTGGTATGTCGTTCTGGTGTTTGCGGAATCAGGACAGGAACGGGAATCCGCGAACGAACGCTGGCGGGTCCATTTATTCTCGAACTCTAAGAAACATCCCATTTCCATTCCCGTGTTCGTTCCCAGCCCGCGGACAACATTCTGCGAACTCCTACGTGGGTAGAAACGTCTCTTGGCATCTCGACCTTTTTCCTGGAATACATTTCTAATTACATTAGAATAAAACTGGCTCCCCGTCCGAAGTATTTTCACGTTGCTTTTTCTGTTCCTTTCTCAGAAGTTACCAGCGACTAGTTATTTTCTATGGGATTCTATTCTGGCAGAGAATAGCTATGACGAGAAATTGCTGATTTTGCAGAGAAACTCTATCACAATGTTTCCTCAGCACAATGGTTGAATATCCAGTAGAAACCAGCCTCTGAAACAGCGAGTTCTTATTAAGTGAAAATCCTTCAGCATTTGAGAAAAGCAAATAGGATCTCATCAACTGAAACGCAACTACGTCCTTAACACGTTGACGATCAGTCTATTTTTGCTTGTCCGCCGCGTGGGACCACGCGCATTTTTTTTGTCAAAAAATGCTCAACAGTTCCAGAGGGTATTCATTGAAAAAAAATCTACATCCTGGCATCAGGACGCATTGTCGCCAACGTGTTAAGCATGCGCATTTGGATGTTTCTTTTTTCGCATGGATTAATATTAAAATCTCCCTCATATTAACATTTCAGTGATTCTCCCGGTCCATCTCAATATTGGCGTCTAAATAATGAGCTATTTCATGTGATGATAAGGTTTCGTCAAGCTCCAGACACAGAGGATATGTTTTCTATTTCTGAATGCATCACGGAGTTATTGATGGAAACCAGGTAATCGATGCCCAAGGGAATATGCTTCAGGGAATTCAATCTCCTACATATTCTCTGACTCGTGATGCAGAAGGAAAAAGGTTGGCCGTCGAATAACCCGATTGGCATCCTAATTCCTCGTCTGAAAATCTGGTCAGCAACTTGAAGATATTAAGTAACTGCATTAAATAAAAAAAAATTATATCTCCAGAACGGCGCGACCGGTTATCATAAAATTCGAGATTATAACTCAAGACACCGTGGAATTTTTTGACACGTGTTTTGGATAGGCGGTGTTGTAGTAGCACATTTGCATACATTTGCATGCTGCCACTGATTGCAGTTAGAAGACAGGGTGCAATGTCAAAGAAAGTGCTCTTAGCGTCCGCCGTCTGCTTAAAATGCTCATATACCTACCACAAAATGACCAACAGCTGCTCCATGCATGGTAGAGAGAGTGGTTTCAACCTCTCGTACGTTTGAGTGCTTCGGGAAGATCAGATCATATGGGCCGTCACAGTTGTACCTTGCCTTTCAGGTAATCCCTCAGCCAGTAACCCTTCCTAAAAAGTCAATTGTCAAGAAATTCAATGGTATCATGAGCTATAATACCAAATTTCAAGTCAATACGTCAAGTGGGTTTGGAATCGTGCCATTTTCTCTCGATGCAGTTACTTAATGAACTCTAAGAAATTATTCTTAAAATACCGGGTGGTGCTCATTTTGCAACTATTTCTCAGCTTCCAGATAAGACAGAGGCCTACGAATCGTACCAAGTATACATCTATCTCTCTTCTCGGCCCCACGAAAACCATGATTTTCTAGCTACCAGAGTGCACCAACTGCAGCTGTTCGGCTTTGACACCCCGAGATTATTTTTATATCACGCCACATCTTATCCTATATGGGTCCTTCTTTGGCATTGCATGCTGCACGTAATCGCGCTTTCCACTAAGTGATTGACTTGCGGAACTCCTCCACGGTGATCTCATTCCGGGCCTGTTGAATGCTGGCTCTCCGTTCGGCAATGGAGTGATCCGTCTCGGATCCCAAGGTGGTGGCCAAGAGGGTCTTTAGGGCCGAGAAAGACGCGATCAGCTCGACACGATGCAGCACTTGTGCAGAAGCCCCTCTTTCCGAACCGTGCGTGATGTGAAAATTTTCGAGGTGTTTCAAACAACTGTTTCAGTCAAACAACTAGGTGTACTCTGGTATTTTCAAGGGGCAAAGAGGAAAGATAGATGCGTACTTAGTATGATGTGTGAGCCTCTGCTTCATCAGAAAGTTGAGAAATAAAGGCAAAAATCTGGACGCGCTTCATATTTCTCACCCAAAAGATGCTCTTTGTATATATATTTTGACGATGTGCGATCCCGTGAAAAAAAAAGTGCATAAAGACGCACGAGCGGATATAATTTAACGATCAGTAATTTCCGACAGGAGAAAATTCATGAACTTGTCCGTGCGAAAACCTCCAGATGTCCCTGTCACGGCTTTTCAAATCTTGTCTCGGGGCATCAAGTAATAGATTACGAGTCTTGATGAGACTCATCTCCGATTCCGTTTTTTTCCTTAACCCCTCTCATGCATTGTAAAGGGGCCGGGGGACCGGGGGACCGGGATGTATGGAGAGGAGGGGGAGAAGGAGGGAGGAGGGAGGGATGGTGTTCATTACGGGGCTGAATCACACGGACCTAAAGTTAATTAACTCAACAATGAAGGCTGCACATGTCTCTCTGTCTCTCCCTGTATTGCGTCACATGGCTTCTCCCCTACCCCAATCGCACATACTGTAAAAACACACTCACGTAGCTGCTTCCCCTTCCCTTTATTGGCAGTTTCTGCGTCCCATCAAAGTCTTCCATTCCGGTATTACATCTCCGGAAAGGCTCCCCCATCACGAGGGGCTATGGGTTCTCTGGAGCCAAAAAATCGGACCACCGTTCTCCGAGGGGTCCGTTTCTTCCCGTCTGCCGTACGAAATGATGGTCATCCTGCGTGCCATTTGTGCCGTGAAATGATTGGTGCGGGGGGAGGGGGTCATCGGGCGATAACTACCTCGGCTTGACTCTCGAGAAAATAATTGCCAGCCCCGTAATGATACCTGTATTAGCGGAAATGAGATGCAAACTGTCCCGCACGCAAAGTTCTCATTTTTTCTCATCTAGTCCCCGTGGAAGCGATTCCTTTGATGACAGTTGATTTTCTCGATTCCCCCTTCTCACGGGAAATGCAGAGAAAGGAAAAGCCTCTTTGAAAGAGACTCATTACGGATGGTTCACGGCACGGCAAAGGAGATATCGAAGGCCTTCCAGCCGCGATGCCGAGCAGTTCCACGACATCTTTCGAGTCTACTTCCCTTATCGTTCGCGCGGTCTTAAAGTTTAAATTAAGAGAGACGAAAAAAACACGGAGGTTTATGATAGGTAACAGACTCATAACTCCAGGACAATCAGGAGCAAGGCAATCCCCGCGAGCAACATGTCCACGAGTACTCGGCCCTACCTGTTGGAGCGTTTCTTTATGATGCCCAAGAGTTTATATACCGACTCCTTCGATAAGGACGAGGTTAAGAGAGTTAGGAGAGTTCTATGGTCCTTCTTATCAGATCCCGACCGGTCCTGGAAAGGGAGGGATGAAGTAGCATGAACTTATCTTCATAGTGGTTTAGATCTATGTGCGATTTGTTTCGAATTTTGATGGTTGGTTAGATCCGATGAAGAGTTATGGTATGATTCATGCCCGGATTTGGCGAGAGATATGGCAGAGGGACGAAAAACCTCTATAAGATGACCATAAATTTTCATCTAATAGGAAGCCGGCGAACCGAGTATCGACCGACGCCTTCCATTTCGTATCATTTTACGTCATAGGATCTGGGACCCACAGAAGCTCGCACGAGGATTCCATTAAGAGTGCATTAAAAATGGATATTTTATTGTATAAGCACTTCAGCCTGCACGTTATTATAATTCCCGGAGGGACCATTGAAATGCCTGTGTGTGCATGTGTGTCCCCTTTGTCGTGTCTCGACAATGTCGCTCCCCCCTCTCGGTGGGTATAAATGGGATTTGGCCGAAAGAGACATCTGGACCCCGAGTTTCCGTGTCGAACACCCGGGAACGATTTGTTCGCGTAGGGTGAGTCGCATCGGAGCGAAGGGAACAGAGTTTTACCTTCAAGATCGTCCCCCCCCCCCCGCATCCCATTAGAAACGTCTCCTATGGAGGTCAAATGAAGCGTGGACATTACATGAGTGATTGCAGCCCTTAGATGTCAGACAAAGAGAATCATCCCACGGGGTTCTGGTTTGACAATGATTTTTTTCTCTCTCTTCCCCCTGGAAGGTGACAGGAAACCGTGGGCTTCCGTGGCCGGTGTTGGGCTTTGCAGACCAGGCATTATTCTAATGACACCGACGGTCCTCGTCCGTGATGACAGGGTCTGGGTCTCATCTCGGTCTTTTCCTCTCTTTGTGTCCTGAAAAAACAGCCTTGGGCATCGAGTCTGATATATCCCTGTGGCTTCTGTCCCAGGTGTTGTCTCACACCTCTCTTTTAATGGATCTCGGGTTAGGGGTCACCGATGTGACGAATCATGGGAAGGGAATGCTCCCTTGCTCATCCAGCTGGAAATGAGAGAAAAGGGTTTTTTTTTTCTTTCGTGACCTTGAAGGTACTGAACTTGAACTTGCTCCTTATTGTTCCTTCAGTCACGGACGATTTTCCTAAGTTTTGACCTCAGCTTCTCAGAGAAAAGGATACTTTCCGTGACGTCAGAACCATGACCGAGCGATGAAAGCATTCCTACGTTGACCTCAGGAGCGCTCATACATTACGAAGCGGGGATTATGCACGGAGTCTCATTTTCCGAGCGCCGAAAGCACGAGACAATGGCCTCAAAAGGACGGCGAATGAGGCCTTTCAGACCCTCCTAAAACGGGGGATCTGGTCGATCGCAAAGCTACGTGATCTCGGATCTTCGTTAGCATTCGGAGAGGGAGAGCGATCCATAAAGATAACGGTGTGGGAAGCGGACACGCATTCATGCACGACACACGAGAAAGATTCGTGCATGTTTCGTGGTTTCGGGAATATACACCGGTATGTCGAGATGGGAAGAGTTCCACGGGTCTCGTGACGGGGAATCGACGGGATTTTCTCATCGGAGACCGTCCGGCATGTCGACGAGATAAACAGCCCGATCTGCGCGAACAATAACGAGAAGCTTATTTCTATTTCTTTACGAAATTCCTTTACCGTAACCGTCCCGCGAACGACAGCCTTTTCGATTTACCATCGGCGTTATCGGTCACGTTCGAGACGATTTGGTATAAATGTCGAATCGGATTCGTAACGAGCCGAGTCATCGAAAAGGAATTCGACGAGCACGAGAGGAAAGAGGTTTCTGCAGGGGTTCATCTTCTGCAACCCGGGAGCTTTGAACTCATAAAAAGAAATCATCGGGTCTTCTCCGGAATCTTTTTTTCCCTCTCTCGGCGGTAGTCTCAGGAGCCAGTTGTAATCAGAAATGATCAGGGTGACCTCTCGAAATGACAGACTTCTGCCCCTTATAAATCACGCCCTACCCGCCAATCATCTTCTCACGGATTTTTCTCCGTGTGTTTTTTTCCCTTCTTTCCACGCAACAGCGATCCCGCCTAGGATAATACAGGAGTCTTTATGCCCTTCCATGACGGCGTAGAATTTCACGAGAGATCCTCTCGTCTCTCTCCCTATCTTTTTTGTCTCTTTTGCCATCTTTCCTTTTTTTTTTTTTAAATCGCTCGTGCGCTTTCACGTCGAAGGGGAGGGCAGAATCAGAACATGGGGTTATGGTCTCTGGAGGGATCTGAGTCATACGATGCCAGCCTATTAAAAGTAGGCTTTGAATCGTCGGAGGCCGGGTGCGTCCCGCCGTCCCCATAAATTCACGTCTCTCTCTCTGCCTTTTGCAAGCTCGGCATGGCATTTCACGGTGGCTGCCCGGGATTACGCGACGGAGCAGATGTCCACGTCGACGTCGATGTCACCCTCGGCAAAGTGGACTTCAGCTGTCGATTTCCACTCTTCACCTCCACTCCAAACAATGCCCAGATATTGCTTTTTCTAAATCCGGCCCACGGAGCCTTTCGGTCCACGTGTGCTTTATCCTCCCGGCGGGAATTACGGCCGAAAATAATTGGCTTTTTCGGTAGCCGAGAATCGGAGCGGTTCGTTTCGGGAGGGAAGGCTGGAGGCAATGAAGACGTAAAAGCTGTCTGCGATTCATCATAGGAGAGCACATTACGGACTTGTTTACAGCTTCAACGTCTATTGTCTACCTTTTGATTTGTAGTTCCTGGGAGAGAGAGAAAGAGAGAGAGAAGGAGGAAATCCTCCCCTTTCTACCTGCATTCCCAGAAAACGCTTCTCTCTCTCTCTCTCTCTCGCTCTCCGTTGTGTACTCTTGCACGCATTAGCAATCGTCGGCACTCGGGCTTTGGATCCGATCCAGACCGGGCTCACACTGGATAATTGGATGTGAATAGGAGATCATTATGAATTATGTATAGCAACGGGGAAGAGGGGAGCATCGTGTCGGCTTTATTACACGCCTCGACAATCACTCGTCGTTTTATGCCGGAGTTGCATGCGTAGAGCCCACTTCGAATGTCCCTCCTTCCTTGCCCGTGGTTCGGCGTACGATGTGAGAGTCCAACCTCGATACGGACAGAGAGTGAAATATGTCCATAACGGTGTCCATTGTCCATCGGGCCGTAATTGGAAGAGACCGGATGCGACGGGGTGAGGACCGATTTCTTCCCTGTCGGTTGCGTCATGATTGCTCGACCCCGTTGGACCTTCGACCGTCCAGCCCCCTCCCGACCCTCTCCCAACCCCCTCCCAACCCCCTTCCAACCCCCTCCCAACCTCCTCCCGACCTCCTCGTGCAATGCGATCCCTTCCTTGGCATTCGCGTTCCCGCGGAATCTCCGACCGTCAGACCAGCTTTGGGTAACCATTAATTCTTCTTCGTCCATTCCTTCATCGAGGCCGAGCTTGCAAAAAATCCAATATCCATACATACGCCTGTTCTCCGGGTACACATTCTTATACCCATTCCTGTAGCTTTACGACTACAGGAAATATTTCCCATTGACCTAGGCCAAGCTCCTTTACTGCTAAGTATGCCTCCCGGGTACGGCATTCGATATGAAATATAGCCCATGATCGGTACAGATACTTTTAATTCAGGTACTCGTCTGTGCCCTCAAAGACCAACTGTCAAACAGAACGATGAAAATTCTCTTGAAGGGGTATCCAAAAACTGCTAAGTCGCACCAGTCTCCGCTTAGGAATCAAGCGTAAAAAAATGACCTGTATCTACGCGTGGCACACCTTTGGAAATGCGTTCGTGAATCTTTGGATTCTTACCTTATACACGACCGAGTATCTGCCCAAATCTCAGTAATGAATTCTTCTCGAGTCATCCAAGAAGTTGATCCAACGTAGAACACAACTCGAGAATGAGGCCCGAAAAGGAAATGAGATGTTCGGTGATACGAAGTGTAGGCATGCACATCACTGAAGATAGTGAGGTCGAGAAATTTCCGGACGTTCTTCATATTTACGGAACTACAACAAAAAATTAATTTGTTGGACTTCAGAAAGTTGAGATGCAGAGTGGTTGAGCAAAACACAAAAAAATTATTCTAATTTTATTGAGTTGAAAATAAGACAATTAGGTTTTGCACATGGAAAGAAGGTAATTATGAGATTCCGAAAGTACCAATGAAAGGGTAATTAAGATTGCCAACGCAGCACTCCCCGATAAGAAGTTTTGGCTGATCCCCTTGACAAGCATGACGTCATCGACAGAGGCATTTGGAAACTAAACGGATTAGAAGGAATCGTAATCCAGAGAATATTTCGCAATCGCAGGATTTCCTTTTTAATCCTTAGCGACAATACAGTCAGTTCTTTCCGCTCTAAGAGATGTTATTCGCCTCCAAAATAGCTCACTATCTGAAAAGCACCAAGAATAGGTCTATTTATTGCTGTATTGTTCTCCGTTAATGCCTATGCCCTCTCACGATATCGTCGCCTGCATCTCATAATTTCGTGACCTGGACTTACAGCTATTTTGATGGTCCGCGAAATTTTTATTTATAAACCATAAAATGTTTATGCTACGCAATTCGGTAAGACTTGAGCCGACCCTGCCCCTGCAACGCGTCATCGTTCCCACCGGAACCCTCGATCGCGGAATCCGGTGTTGCAGCGGGATTTCTCGGCCGTGATCGTTCCCTCGGGACCCCCGACCGAGCAGTGTCATTGCCTTTCCTCCTCCACGCCGTCGTCGCCGTTCCCGCGGGCCCGATTCCGATTCATCCCGTCGAGTCGGGGGGGTCGGGAGAGGGGGAATGACTCGGCTTATCGGAAGCTGATTAAACCATACCGCAATCATGGGGGGGGGGAGTGGGAGGGGGTTCGACGGGGCTTTCCTTCATCATCTCTCTCTTTGTCCGTCTCTTTTCTTTTTCCCCATTCATCCATCCATCCATCTCTTTCTGTCTCGTTCTCATCCCGGCGGAACGAAGAAAAATTCCGCCGCACTTATTCTTCCTGACGTGTGTGACTGGTGCGAGTCTTCGGCGAAGAATTCCGCACTTCTGGTCACTTCCGGAGGAGTTGACCGATGGGAAGGGAGTCAGCAGGTAGCCAACAGCCCCCTATGGTGTTCCAGTCGATTGAGACTCCACTGAGACGAACCCCCATGCCTCGTCTTATTATGGTGCCCAAAAAGGGCTGGCGGTATAATTAGGTCCGTAATTGGAACAAATGTGTCATTTTTTACACTCCTTGTGTTGGGGAAGAACGCCGGAGGGGGCGTGGATTTATTGAGTTCTTCCACGCGAGATTTGATTTACGGAAACCGCTCATGCAGGTCCCTCTCTCACCGAGTTCGAAATCGGCTAATGGGATTTTATTCTTTCTCTTTTCGGTGGGATTATGCAAAGTTCTCCTTTCGACTTTACTCGTCCGGAAAATGAAGCCGGAGAAGAAGGAAAAGGGTGAGCAGGTGAAAAACCTCGGCTCGGGGTCGTCGACAAAAGGCTGCCCAGGCGTTTCCCTGGATCTTTCCTTCTCCACAATCAACGCCATTGTGAGCCCACGTCTTCATTGTGAACGACTTCAAAAAGCACCGACGACGATAAATTCGAATCCCGCTCTGGAACGGATGCATGCGTATCTGGGCACGAAACGAAAGTGGCCATCGGGACCGTGACCTTTCTTCTCGCGGAGCGGGAGGAACATGAAACTTCGTGCCTCAGAAAGAGAATTTTTCCCTCTTTCGATATACGATGCAGGTCACCTGGGAATGGTGAATCAATTTCCTCGGTCCCCGGGATGTTTGGCATTTAATTGCTTGATGGATGATGACTGATGGGAGGGAAAGATGGCGCCGTTCGGCTCCGAGGCCTTTGATCGCCGGCGACATCTTTTACCATTCCTCCCCCAACGTCAATTAGGGACATGTTAGAGCATTCTTAATGTGCCTCAAATCTCGTGACATCACGATCCCCTCCTAAACTGGTATGTGGCACGAAGGGAATTCCCTTTTTTTCCAAGGCGCTTGTTGCCCATGCTGCTCCGAGCATGACCACTTCTCGTCGAATTTCGAGTTCCTTCCCTTTTCTCTTTGTCCTTTAATCAAGAGCCCCTGGAAAGGACGGGGAGGCAAGGACGAACCGAAGACGCACGTCCGAAGCTAATGCGCTTATCCAAGTTGAGTTCCTCCTCCTTCCTCGTCTTTGATGGAATTCGTCTTCATTAGTCCCGTCCCCTGTTCGTTAGCCTAATTCCTCCACTTTCCAGAACGTGGGGAGGGGGGAAACCTCTATTATACCTCTCCCCCTTCCCTTGATTCACTTTATGCGAAATGAGGGACTCGAGCTCGATGATTCACGAGTTGGGTGACGCAGATTCACGTCTGCACGACGGCAACGAGTTCCTTCGGTTAGAAAACCTTTCCTCCCAGAGACAAAGGAACTCGAATTGATTCGAGCGTCGCCTCGACAGCAATCCGTCATAGCCCGAGGAAATGATCTTTGACGGCTATCATCAAGGAAGTCATTATTCGCAGGTGCTCGTAAGGAATCGTCATTATGCGTTGTACGAGACTCAGATTTTTTGGCATCCATTACAACTGGAGACATATTCACGCGTGAGACCCTGAACTTTCTCTCAATCACGCATGTGTGCATATGTACACTAGGGAGGACATGTCATCGTGCAGGGATAATGTAATTACTGCGGAGAGGAGTAAGCGATTACACTAATTACAAAGCTCTAACGGGTACGAGAGGTCCGGTTCTCCCGCCCGATCTAATTATTACACACCGGGAGAGCCCAGTCCTCTCAGCGAGCGATGGCTCGGGGGATACTTCAGCCCAACTTGAGAGTTACGTACATGAACATAAAGCTTCAGGAATTTGGATATCCAATGTCGGAAGGATCCGCAGATCAGAGAATGGAACATTCTCCTTCAGGATCGAAGGTGCAAACATGGTAAAGAGCTAAAGTATTAGCGACCGAAGTGCAAGGAAGTAAAGCCCCGATATAGAAGAGCATCGAGAACGGAAGCGAGGAATGGAACGCTTGACCCTGGGCCCCTGGCATGGGTCAAAGGATTCTGTCCTAGGCCCCGAGGGGGGAGTGCGCAGGGCGAGGGCTGAAGGGGGAGGGCCTCTGCTCCATCACCATCAGCCTCCTCTCCTTTCCACTTCCCCTTCTCCCTCATTCCAGCGCCGACCGCCGAGCCGGAGTGCCTCCTGACTCTCTGGCCTCTCAGTTCGTGCTCCCTTTCGCACCTCGTGCTCTCTTCTCTCGTCGTCACGCGTGTGACGTCTTGCAGTGATTGTTGGACTCGTGTTTCTTCGACTTCGCATTCGTGTTTTCACTCGTTCCCAAGCCCCTCAGGTGAGTGAACGTGTTCTTGAATCCTGCTCAATGGAATCGGAAAATGAGCTGTGTACAGCCAAAATAGCTCGACGGGAGAGTTTCAACGAGACAACAATCTTTCAACGAGAGTTTGCGAAGTATTTTATTTATTTACTATCGAAGGGAAGACTCGGTCTAAGGAACCCAGTTTCGTCACCCTGTTGAAGAATGGAATGCGTGATACTTGTGATGTGATGTGAACCTAGGTCTGTCTAACTCATCATCCATTAGAATGTATGAGAGTCGCAGATCAGGATTTCTGCGGGATTTATGAAGGTTGCTGTAGAAAGAGAGGTCATGGCCTTTGCTAGGAGAGAAACTCTGAAAAAGGCGTGCACTACACACGTGTGACCGTGATTGCATTCGGCCGTCAATCACGATTACGAGCCCGGGCGCGTAGGTCGGAAGGCGGTTTATTCATTATGATGCAGATGCTGGCGAAATTCTTCTTTGAAGCAATCCTCCCATTCAGGCCTCTCTCCCTCTTTCCCTTGGTGGGGCGACCATTCCTGTCATGTCCGAGTTGATGGATCAGCGTTTGCATGGCCTTCGTCCAAGTGAAAGTGATCTCTTTAAACTCATTCGATTCATCCATCCAGCTGGCCTGTTATCTTTTCATCGATCAACCTGACCGAGTTCGTTCGTTTACGGTCTCGGTTACCTCATGCATCGAAATGCGAACAGGAAAGTCTTCGGGAAGGTTTCAATGGGTCTGGAGGGAAATGAGATGGATATTGGAGGGAAAGAGTCAATATATTCCGTCAGAGAAGTCTTTGTCATCATCATCATCACCGACAACGTAGAGAAAAATGGGGTTCTTAGTCCCGGGCCTTCATTTCCTAGTCCCTCGTTTGCATTTTCGATCTTTCTTTCTGGCTTTCCCAGGGAGTCCGCCATGCACATCTCTCTCTCTCTCTCTCTCTCTCTCTCTTTCATGTCTCTGCATTCTTTTTTCTTTCGAGGTGGTGCGTCGATTTTGGTATAATCCAAAATCATTTATATGTCTTTCCTTCCCCCTATTTTTCTTCCCTAGTCCTGATTTGTGTGATGGTTCTCATGAAAGGAACTGCCTCTGATCCATGACGATGGTGATCCGACCGTGGATTATATGCCTCGTTTTATTGATGGTGGAAATGGTATTATCGATGGATCATGCATGAGTCCAGCACCGCGACATCACGGTACGGAGGTTAGCCGGCCAATCAAACCTGAACAATCTCAATCGGAACGGCTCATTTAAGGTGGTGAAAGCCAGCCGTTTCTTGGCAGCCCGAGACAAATTTGAGGCTGAGACGCGTCAAAAAACACCGAAAGAAAAAGAAGTTTTCTATAGATCCCTTTTTCTGGGCCTCGGGGTCCTGTCACACATTTATCCCAGGATGGTGTTTGTATAAAGCAGCTTTCCCTTTTGCCAGCCCACAGGTGATAGGGGCTTTTGGGCCCCCCTATATCCCTTCATTCATATCCCTCTCCTATTTAGCATCTTTAAGAGCTAAAAGCCCCCCTCCCTCCGTATCCTTTGAAAAAAGGTTCTTTGAGACGAGGTGAATGGCTGAGGGGTATTTGTACACCGTGCGATATGCCAGTTTCCAATAACAACTTCTCTTTTTTCGGTAGCCCTCAGCACAGGTTTTGGAGGGGGAGGAACTGAGGAATTATGCTTGCAGCGAAGGTTTCGGCCACCTTTTAGGGTTCCTCGAAGAATTATCATTCCACGATTCCTTTCACTGATTCGGTTCGGTTTGGTTTCAAACCTAACTCTGGGGCACGGATTCAACCTGTACACCTATTTGTCTTTGGGATCAGGATCATCAGCTCGTACAAACACACACGTGATGGGATATCTCATGCATGTTTACGTCAAATGGGCACAGCTGGATGAAGGAAGGGGGAGGAAGAAAAAACTGCGGGCCCCTTTTTTCGTCTATGAGGGGCCTGAAAAGGTGATCGGAGCTTGTTATTCCAGAAGCTCCCGTGGTTGTTTGCAATATGGCCTTCCCCTACACTAGGGGCATAGGCCCCGTGATAGCCTTGCATCCCTGTCGATAGCGATATTGCATGTCACTACTAGAGCCCCACGCAATGGCCCCCTTGCTCGGCTGTATGCCTCTGGGACCCATATACTCGCATTATTATGCGTTCTCTCTCCCCAACATCCTGCTTTTACAGAATATTACCCTGTTGCCTTGTACGACATCCAGTGCCATCCTCCTGGAGTGGTGCTACGAATGCAATATGTGCAGGGGCAGAGAGGGGTACATGAGAGAATATGAGGGGTATAGGACCGGTCTATATATGCAGGTATGCAAAGGCTCGCGTGCTCTTTTTCTGCCATGACCCCTCTGTTATCGGGGTAGAGGGATGAGGAGAGGCCTTCTCTTGTTTGTTCGATCCTCTGAATTTTTTACCGTCATGCACATCGGAGCAGGAACCCTTATCGCATCTTTTCTCATGTGTTCAAGTAGCCGCCGTCATGTCATGTCATTCAAGATGGCATTCTTTTTAGGTAAAAAATTTATCCCTTCTCAACCCGTCCCACCCCTATCTGGGAAATGCCGTAAGACAGGCAAGAACGCATGCTTCCTTCGACTGATTTGAGTCCGTGATAAGCAGGATCTTCCCGACGTTGATAGACCCGGGTTCTTGCCGTAAAAGAACATTCAAAGATTTATAGGTTTCGCCTTCACTCAGGGGGGTCCATTTTTCTCTAATTAAGAGTTTCTTCTCTTCCTATCTCAGATACGTATTTTGTAGGGCGCAGTATTGATGCAGGGCTTCCGTGCCATTCCGTTATATGTATTTATTCCCTGCCTCGTTTTTATTGCGGGGGAGGAGGCTGACCGCATTTTTCCCTTCCATTCACCTGCGTGCATTTGCATGCACACAGTTGATGAAGAGATACGGTACCAAGATAGCGATCGATATCCAAGAGAGCTCATTTCCCCCTTCGGTGGAGGCTTCTCCAAAAGTTCCACCTCATTAATATGGCGGGATATGGAGGTCGACAGCTATGAAGATGGATAGGCCTCCGAGGATCACACTTGATCAGGGAACCTTTGCCGCTTGTTTTCTATGGGTTATCCACCTTTGATGATTCCCTCCCATGATCAGTCTCCCTTGAGATTTCTCTCTAATACCAAATATTCGAACGTCGGCCTTTCGTAACGGCGCTTTTTAGAGGCCAAACCAAACAATCTAGGACTCGATGAATTTTCATGAGTTTTTCAGACCCATCATTAGGGCCGAGAAGCGCATCGTCGTCATCTGCATGGCTGGCACTACCTACAATATATGAGCTGTTTTATTGTTTCATAAACGTACCGAGAACGAAACGGGACTGGTTGAATGAGAAGGGAGGTACATTCTACTGGTGTTCCCTTTTCTTCTTCCCCTTTGGCCATATTTCAAGTAAGACTCCTCCCACGCAATCAGGGCCCGATTTTTCATCTCTCATCGCCGCGGAAAGGCATTTGTTAAGCCTTTTCCTTCAGCATTTCCGTGCCTCGAATGCAAGACCGGTCATAAACAAACGGAGTTTCGTGAATCTGAGCATGTTTCTTTCCCTCTCGTTATTCTGGATAATTCTGCATAGGGGGGGAAGAAATCCATCAGCTGTCATGCAGATCTGAAGCAGCTAGTGTATGAGCCTATTCACACTGGATGAGATGGAGAGGTTTCCACTAGTAAAAGGGGGGCGGAAGCGGGTGTCTCGTCCTGAGTTGCAGCTGCTCTTATCCAGTTTCCCCAACAAATAGCCTGAGATGGGAAGGCAAGAGAGTCAGGAATGCACGAGGGGAAGGGAAATGGAATGCTTTCCTTTCAAGGCAGTTTTGACTCGGGCCACGAGAAGATGCGGCAAGAAGA
Source organism: Darwinula stevensoni (assembly GCA_905338385.1). Taxonomy (NCBI): domain Eukaryota; kingdom Metazoa; phylum Arthropoda; class Ostracoda; order Podocopida; family Darwinulidae; genus Darwinula; species Darwinula stevensoni. The sequence goes on along the minus strand of CAJPEV010000024.1, from coordinate 33,486 downwards.
AAGATCTTGTTTTGACTGGTACAAGAGGCTTAAATGGCCATCCCAGTTGACGTCCAACCAATTACGAGTCACCTCCCTCTAATGGAACACTCCATCCACTTCCTTCTCCCGCAAAATTTTAGAGGCCGCGCGAAAAGTAAGCCTGGTGAAGATGAGGCTCACGCATATGGCATTCACGTGGATTGATGGGCACAGAAGGCCGGGATTATGGAAGGGAAATAGATGCCAGCCCTCCTCTCTTTTCGGGGAACGTGTTTTCTTTCCGACTTGCCCCGTCCTCGTGCCAACACCAGACTGATGACTGAAGTGGAAAAAGAAAATCTGCGTCGGAGTTTAGAGCGAAGTTGAGAGGGATTCAAGATGGGGATGCAGCCATGCAGATATGGGGGGGAGGGGGGGAGGAGAGATCGATGCAGGAGGAACTCCGGCTCAGTTGTGAAAACGAGTTTTCCAGATATTTTCCCGGTTCTAGGAAACCCTTTCCCATACCGTTCTGGACGACATGGGGAAAAACAGCCTATGTGGAAGGAGAGACGAAAGAGAGAACTCGACAATAAACACAGAGTGAGGGAAAGATCTCTCCCCCTCTTCGTGGGTGGATATGGGTATGCCGTTGAGTAATGAAGAAGAATGGTCTGCAATAGAGGTTTCGACCTCTTCTTTTCTCCGGGAGATGCTTTTCATTCCGGTAAATCCTCCAGATAGACCTAGGCCAGGAAGGAGAAATGGCCTTTCGCTGTAAAAATTGGCGTCTCTTGCGGCCTTGACTCCAGAATGATGAGGCCTCGGGGTGGTTGAGATAAATTATGAATCCATCTGCGTAATGACTCTCGCCTTTGCATTCTTCTCTTTCTTTTTGTTTCTCGAACAAAAAAAAAAATCGTTTCCAACGGATACAGGGTGGAAGTCAAGTTCCCTTTTTGTGACTTGACGGACGCCAATGACGTGTTCGGTCTCGAATTTTCCGCCCAGTTGATCTTCAAAACCAGATGTCACTTTTGGGGAATTGGCCATCACTCACCTTTTGTTACACGGCCTGAAAAAAAAACCTATCGAAATGGACTTTGAGGCTTCTGTTTGGAATCATCCATCAAGGATCCCAAGATAGAATTGGGGAGTAAAATGGAAGTCACCTGGCTGTTACATGCTTCTCCTTAATAGGCAGATATCAACTCAAGCAAAAAAAAGGTCGTCTCGATCGTGTCCCCATCGTAAATGAAGCACAGGATTGAGTCGGGGGAATAATAGTAAAAATATGGCCCCCGGGGACTGTGAGACTGAGCAGGGACATCCAATGACACTTTAATCATTGTTTTTTCTCCCGCGCCAGAGACAGAGGGAAAAAGAAGAAAACAGAGACGAAAAGGAAGATCTATCTGAATTGACCTCACAATTATGTGCATTTCTCTCCCCCTTGTGCATGGATGGGAGCCTCGGGGCTGAGTTCCCCCCTCCCCCCCATGATGGATGACCAACGGCAAGGGCATTTCCTTTTCCCATCCCCTCTCTGCGGAAAAGGAGATAGGTTTAGAAAAAATGCTCCCTTTTTTTTCGACAGGAACAGAAGGGGTTGAATGCTTTTTTGTTTGCAAAATAACCCTTGGGGTGGCGTATGCTCTTTGTCTTAGATGAGATCAGCCTTGAACTTATAGCGACACCTGCCTATAAGGGTGCGCTCATTCACTATCTCCGCGATCCTGAACGTTCATTCCAGGCATGCCAAGGGCCGGAAAGAGGAATAAAAATTTTCCTCACACTCGTAAAGGCGCCCTCCTCGTTTTCCCACCTCTCTCTCGTTTGTCGACTCTTCTACGAAGTGACAACGACAGGAGATACTCCTCCCCCATTAGGTGACAATGACAGGTGGAAGAAGGTCTCGTTGAATGACACAACCCGACCCTGGCAAGAGAGAAGTGCAATCCCAGATTTTTCACCTAGTCGCATGTGCTACTTTTACCCTGTTTATCTCACCTCTGTCGTCTATATGCCAATTTCCGGCTGGAGGACCCGCGGAGGCAAGCGACCGCAATATAGGCAGGGGGAATGAATGGCCCCATGTGGTGCGCCTAGAAACGAGGGGGGTGAGTCATTGCGGGATCACCACCTTGTCCAGGCGTTTATACCCCATCCAGGCTCTTTCGCCTGCTTCCCATAGAATAGGTCCCACTGCCATATTAGAAACGTGGGGGATCGATCCCCCTCGACACAGGCACGACACGCAACCCTCGGCTCACCCTATAGGAGGTCGGTACTTGTGTGGTCTCTATGTCTCTCTCTCCTTCCATTGTGCTCCATGCTTTTCCAGAAAAAAAGGGGGTGGGGGAAAAGCCTGTGCTCTCCAGATAATAACAAGACTGGACTCTTTCCTGTCCCAAGGGGGAGGAGGAGATAAAGTCCAGTGTTCCGGAAAAACTCGGCCTGGACGTGAGATATGGTCTCTCCTGTCCCTTCTGATGAATGACACCCACTCCTTACTCCCTTGAGATGATACCCCTTCCTGTAGTGAGTGCTCTTTCCGCGAAGATTGTCACCATGATTTTTCTCCTACGCCCGGTCGGACTTGTCAAAGTTGGCAATATTCGACCTTGTGATCCCAAGAGCTGCTGGGTTTTGTTTCTTGGAGATTGATCATTGCAGGAGGGAAAATGAGGGTAAGGGCCGCCTCTGGAGACTCCAATTTCCTCGGGGGAGAGGAATCGTGCTTGGAATTCCAAAGTCCATGCTAATTGTACCTCCATTTCGCATTCCCCTCGTGTCCCTTTATTACCAGTCCCTAATGAAATCGATATTCGCTTTTAAAGGCGATCATTCTCACTGATACCGGCTTCTACGGGCCGCCTTCAAGTCACCCGTTTCATAGCTGCGTGTTTCCTCTTTTTTTCTCGCTTATGATTATAGACCGTAACACCTACGCTCCAGTCGTACAAATCCATACTGATCAATAAGAACGATGCGAAAGATTCCTTTCGCCTCTTGATTTCTACTAGCCCTATCTGCTGTAGTTCAAAAGCAATTTGGTAGTTGAGGCCGAACCCCTCCGTCCCCTTCGTCCCTGGTGATTTTTCCTCTGAGAAAACCAAGCAGCTGGTCCCAGATAGAGTAACCCTAAGGCACACAAAAGGACGTCGGATTGCTCCATTTCGGCTTTTTTTTGTGCCTGTAGCTCCCATTATGATAGGTGGTCTCCACATCTGTTCCCGAATCGATGCAGTGAAGAGGTTTCGATGGCGTTCGTATCGAGATTCGATACGGGACCTGCACCTCGAGAGGGCTCCATGCGATCACCGTGATAAGGAACCTTTCGGCTTTTTTTTTTTCTTTCTCTCTTTGTCACATGTGTTGGATGGAACTTTCCATCTGCTTGCGAAGGAGAGGGGGGGGGGAAAGTCTGACACATCTACCGCCTTTTTTTCTTACCTTATAGATGCCTCTGAGCAGGTGTAGCTAAGTCTCCAAGCGGTGTGTAACGGAATCGATTTCCATGCAGAGTTTTTTATTTCAACCGGTTCGCTGATTAGCCTGCTGACGCGACGTTTCCCGTTCGTCCCTTCGTTTCCCGAAATCGCTTCGATACAACTAAGAAGATCCATGGTGAAGAATAGAAGGAACGAGAAGGCAGATGCAGTGCGCGGGTCGGGTGCTCACTCCTCATGAATAATGGTCGACCTTTGTCCCCCGTCCTGTGGTCATTAGCCTCGAGGGGGATGGGATAATTCCTCAAATTGTCCCATGCCCCTTGTCATTTTGCGGGGACGACAGGTCACGTCGGCCTCATGGTCCTATACCAAAGAGCGGATGGAGAGGGAAAAAAAAAAAAGGGTGGAAGGACTCATTACCTGCTCCCGGTCTTTTAATAACCTCCTTAGACCACCCTCTTTGTGTGGCACTTAATTGATTGCCGCAATTATGAGTCCTTATATCAAAAAAGCCGCGATTATCTCTCCTCGTCTTATGCATGGCGCTCCCGGTGGCCCGGCACTTCAAAAAGCTGTCTTTCTTCCTTCGTGTCATCTCTTTTTCCTTGCCTGGTGACTTTAGATTCCAACGTCCTTCCTTTGAGATGGAGATGAGGGAAATTCGATATCACGGACTTTCTTTCCTCCAGCGAGTTCATCGACTAGTTCATTACCGAAGCAATTTATGGATATGTGGAAAAGAAGTTCGTCTCTTCTTTCCCTCCTATCTTCCTCGTGTAAAAGAAGAAAAAGAAGTCGCAATCATTTCCCATGTGAAAAGCAATTATTTTGGCTGCGAGACTTGGCGCCCTGAATTAGCTCCGCTTCAAGGCTGAGGGAAGTTGGGAGGCACTTGTGTCCTGGCTTTGTTGTATTGTTGTCTTCAGGGAAGAGGGAAGAATTGGACTCTGACGAAGAGAGTGACAATGCGATTTCTTTTCACCAGTTCATCGTCCTGCAGGGTAGAACGAAGAAGCCGACCTTGCCTTTTCACCGATTCTCCACCGAATCATCCCATGCAAAACAAAGATCTCTTCCGAAAAATGGAAGCAGAATGCCCGTGGACGTACATTCAACCCGGAAAAGCCGGTCAAAGTATTTACCTTACATTGCACGGCAGGAATCCTGCTTGCATATATTATGTCAATTAAAGATCGGTGAGACAATTGGGATCAAAGAGGCGACGTTGTTAACATACCTGATGGTATACCCTCTTTTTTTTTTTAGAGTACTCTTAAATTCACCGTATTACAATTATAATACTGGAACGACATCTCATTATAACATTCTTCTCGCAAAAATTTTGGCATCTGCTCATTTATATGCATGTCGGATGCGATTTGCCTGCTTTGATTATTACTGCAGGAAGAATAATGGAGCTGGAGCAATGTGGGAAAGATTACAGCTGTGTCCTGCAGGCAGACCTGCACTTGGAAGTCTCTCATCCTAATCGCGTGCGGAATGAGGTACACATTCACGCAAACATTTGGACATGTATAAGGAAAACGCGAGGGAGACAGACACAGGTCGTAAAAATGGATTCGACGATGGAAGCTTGAATAATGTATACGATACATTCATTACTGGATTAGTCTGCGGACTGCGGTCTACCTCCTGACTTCAAGGCCGGGCGAGATTGATCGACCCGGACAATTTCTTGCATTTTAATCACCTTCAGCTTCTACACTTGCAGCTTAACGTTGGGATGAGTTGTTTCTCCTCTTGGTCATTGACGAAGTACCAATCCTTTGGGGTCAACTTGTTTTTTTTTTTCTCCCCCTTCCTCCTCCTAGGGTGAGACTTTCTTTGTTTCGGATATCGGTCAGATCAAAAAGTCAAAGCGCGATGGGGTTCGGGAATTCCAATTGAAAAAGGAGCACAGAGAGAGAGAGAGGGACAGGAAATGCCAGAGTGGCAATAAATTGCATTGTTTGCTCCCTTCTCCGTCCGATCTCATGGAAAAACACCTTTTGCTTCACCTGTGAGGGGGAAGAAAAACCTTGACGGTCCATTCTGCCTTCCCATATCACATTTTTCAACACCTAAGAGTTCTGTAATAAAAGGAGCCATTGCAGACCCGTTTTATATCTCTCAATTTACTTGGTCGACTGTCCCCGATGATCCACGCCCCCCCTCCCCATTAATAACCCGCGAACATGCGCTCAATGTTCAATAAGGCATCTCAATTGAGTTGTTATCTATTGACAGGGTTCACGTGTCAGAGAAACTCGTAACCGAACCCAATATATTTCAGAACACGTGTCTGCTCTGATGAGTAGTTGTAAAATAGTGGGAGGGGAGGAAAGATATCCGTGCGAGGGAGCCATGGAGACAGGGGGAGTCATGCATCACGAGGTGCACGTGGTAATTTTCACATTGGACCAATGTATATGTGATGGATATATATGGATGGAGAGTAGAGGGAAGTACGATAGGAGCCCACGATAAGCAGGAGAATTTCCAGGCACGTATAATATCTTTAAGGGAGGGTTTTTCGGTGGCCATCATATTTCATGACGGCAGTGGCTTTACGACCATAATCCTCCTCTGGCCAGGTTTCCTCCTCTCCTATGCTCCTCTGCCATCTATAAAGAACTGCTTTTTTTCTCTTTAGTATTTCATCCTCCTTTTCTCTTCACGGAGCCGAAGGGTAATGATGACCTGCTTTTCATAGGCGAAATTCAGGTAGTCCCGAGTACTTCCTGATTAACGATCCACTTCTAGTTTATTGTGATCGAATCACCTGTAAGTGGACACGAGGAACTGACAAACAATTCCCAAGACGAGATTGGCGTAGGATGGTCAAATGAACGATGAGCGGCGGCTTGCGTGACGTCAGAACCACCACGAAGGGAATTGCATTGTGAGGAAAAAAATTTTTTCGGAAGGAATAAAACAGCGTGAAAGGTCTCATTTGCCACAAAACACCTATTGTTGAACAGGGTGTCGATTCCATCGTGCGGATTGAAAGGAGAGAATAGTAGCGGGAACACCGGGCATTCAAAGAACTGTTTTCCTTCAGCCTCAACGTGATGTATAGAGTTGAAAGGGGTGGGAGCCCTTGTGCCTTTTATCTTTATTTCTCTTTTTCTCATCCTTCTTCGACTCGAAATCCACGGGAAACTCCGGCTCGGCACGTCTGTCGTGTGTTTGGTATCCGATAAGAGCAAGATTGATTGGTCACTTCGAGGAAATCTGATCTGAGACCAGAGAGAGCCTCGGTCAGTCTGGACCCGAGTCGCGGATTTTATTAGACAGTTGTCTCCCCCTCTGCGCCTTACAGGTCTGCAGACACTCCGTGATCTCTTTTTACGACATCTTCCCGGCCTCATTAGGCCATGAGAATTCGAGTCGTAAACCTTCATTTTCTGCAAGGAAGAAAACTTGGGCGAGGCACGGAAACAGAAGGGTAGGGCTCGCATCGTGATTTATGTAATGGCCGGTTCTCTTTCCAACTTCGGGCGCAATTACGAGGCCCCAAATAAAAACGTCACTGTGGATAAGGAGCTCGAGACAAATACCTTCTTGGGAAGGATCGTGATGTCAGCACTCTTTCGACCTCTCGAGAACGAGACAAAAGGTATTCGGGAAGAGAAGAACCCTTTCTGGGAAAATCTGACGCCGAGGAACACCAAGGACGACGTCGTTGGGAACCCTAAATTTTCATAAATTCCCCAGCGTCGGTCCATAAAGTTTACCATTCAAACAAAGCATTTAGGTCCACCGGCTTGGTAAATTTCCCGAGTCAGTCCGGAGTCTCCTTCCATTGTGCGTAGCTCAGCACCACTCTCTTCTCATTCTACCTACTTCGCCAGATTCTTAGTCTTACAATGCCACACGTCCCTGCCACTCGTTGAGGCCTCAACACTCAGGCTGGTTCCCCATATGCTTAAGAATCTCAGGCGAACATTTTCTTCAGCAGTCATCATTTTATCATTGAATCGGAACCCACCAATCCTAACCAATCCCACACCCTCTTTCCACTTCCCAAGTGTCTGGGCTAATCTTAGCTTAATTTAGGCCTTGCCTAGACCTTACGCTGGGTTAAAATTAGGCTAGACCATAATGTGAGGTCTTACAATCATGTTCGCAAGCGACTCTTCACAGCCGAACCCTTTTCATGATAAAATCCGGGCCAGGCAATTGTACTTAAGGGCTGATATTAGGCGTATCTCGACCGTGGAGCCCAGAGCACCGCGTGGATTGCCTTTGCAGTGATGTCCCGTCTTCCCTTTTTTTTTCTCGCCAAGGAACATATCTCGCTTCTTATGCGAAATTATTGCAAAAATACATAATGCATTCTGAAAGGAAGAATCAGGGAGCAATACGGCAGCGCGATAGCTCACCGTAGAAAACTCTTCCGATAGAAATGGAGTAAAATATCTGGCAACTGTGATTTTGAGGTATGGAAGCCGTCCCGAAATTTAGGAAATTGAGCATGGCAATTTCGCATAGCTACATGAAACCATAGACCGCCAAGCAACTTTGAAAAGTGATTTTGCCCTGCCCTATCATCAGATTATTTTGTCTCCTAAACCAAGGGGAATAAATCTTGAAACTCCTTTTGAGATGGGTGATTATGCAGAGTTAATTTATTCAAAGTGCACACGGAAGAGAATGGGAGATGGTGAAGTTTTGAGCAGAGAAGGGGATCGACACAGGTACAGGCGCAGCGCCTAATAGAGATATCATTGGTCAGCTGCGTTTGAAAAAATAAAAGGCGACTGCGACTGGAACATGATCGGTGTAGGGGCAAGAGCATTAAGTCCAAGACCCTGAATGACAGGAATTCACCGTTAAAAATAATTATTGAAAAAAACCCGGGATATTTAATGATTTTTCTCCTCCCATAAGTAGGGTGATGGTGTCAGTGCGTATGCCACACCCTCATTAGCCACGGCGTCAGACAAGGGACGTGACCGTTAATACATTTCCCGGCATTTTTTGCTCACACATGTGACACGAGGGGGGGAGATCAGTCAATTATAGGCAAGGGAGAATGGCTTGTGCAAATTTGTCCACTGACCGATCGATCTTTGGATCCCCTCCCCATCTCCATAGTAATCTGTCATCGTTTTTTTTTCTTTTCTTTTTCTACCTTATTTTTCCCCTCTCCCTCTCATGTCCACTTACATGCATTGCGGTCGTTTTCGTCCCCATTCAATACCCCTGGGGGTCCTCCCCTCTCATCTAGATGGATATGCATTTCTTCTCACAGTGTGGACAAAAAATCTCGCGTGAAGAAAAAATCTCTTCGTTCTACACATGCCTGCACTGTGTGTGAGGAGGCTTAGGCTTACAGAACGAAAGCGGCAATGTGGTGTTCGGATCCGTCTATGAGCACATGGGTGGGACAGCATTTTCAGGTATTTCGGCGTATATAAAGAAATGTGACGATAACGTTCCGTCTATCAAGGGACTAGCATGGGTTATCTTCCAGGGACAAAACTCAATGGGACATAAACTTTCAATGAGCCCATTCGATCTATGGGAAGTAAAATCTTATCTCAAAGGACAATCATTTATATGTGCAGGTACGGAGATATCGAGGGACCGAGGTTCTGAGAAGCGATCGGTAAGTTTCTTTCGTGCTCGCATGCATGTTTTGTGTTCACGAGCATGCTTTTGGAACACCCTGTCGAAACGAATGCCTTCTCCATGGAAAGAAGGGAACGATGGATTTGGGCAAGTGCTCTTCCCCCGTCCATCTGCATGTAGAGAGACAGGAGACCTATAATTGAATTCCCGTTGAGTGGATCAACTTGATTCTCCCCCCGCATCGATAGAGATACGTATAGATTCACCCTGGATGGAGATATATGTTCTTTGAGGTGGAACACATGTCGTCTTCCTGGCCTTTGTCAAGTCTCTCGGAAAGCCATATTCCGCTCCACTTCCCAGTCTATAGTATTGGAACAATTTAATTCGTTTTCACTAGCCATGGGTGAATCTAGAATCGCGATTAAATCTAATTTTGCAAGGTATTTGCGGTTTGGCTTTATTACTCGACGATTATGCATCCGTCGTTTCGAGTTCGATTTGATAATTGCTAATTTGGTCGAATCCCACCCAAATATGTACTCATCTTCAAAATCTTCCTTTTGTGTTTCACCTCAGTATTTGATCAGCATAGGAATAGAGGTTAGATTTTGATTTGCGTTCTGTTTTGGATTCTCTGTGAAAAGAATGAGATTAGTACCTTCAGCAAGTCGAACTAGTAGAAAGGTCGGAATTCGAGCGCGAGACTTAGCGATTCGCCAACCACTGGTCTTCACAAAGGTTTCTGGAACAATCGTTCCGCAGTTCATGAAATACATTTAGCTGCCATGCATTCGCTGAGGATTCGCAAAGTCGTTGCTAATTTGTTTCTCTCTGGAAGAGAATCCTCTCTCATATAAGCAGCTCAGTCATGCATGCGTGTTGCGAGCCCTCTCTTCCCCCCTTTCACAGTTTGCATGAATGCAAAGTGGCATTAATTCCTGAGGAAGGCCGAGCCTAGCCTTGCCTTCCCTTGCCTTGCCTTGGGAGTGGTATTCAAATGAGTGAAAGAGAAGAGAGCGGACAAGGAGGCATAAAGCGTGCAAGGAAGGCAAAAACCTCCCTCGTCTTCTTTCTACGGTGACTCGGCGAATATCATCCCCTTTTATTCATCCGAGGGGATTCAAATCCCTGAACACCACCTGGGGGAAAAAAAAAATTGTACGAAGGGTGAGAAAGAGACATTTCTAAGTTCGTGTAACTTAGCTTGATCCCCCGCCGGTTTCCATGATTCGGCTTATTTTCGTGGAAGGAAGGGAGGTGGATATGAGAAGAAAACTTGCATGAGGGAGAGACACAAAGATCAAGAGAGCCTTAAGGCAAGACGATCTTCTTCCACAGTGATCCATTACCTCTGATGAGAAGAAGAAGAAGGAAAAAAAAAGACGCAAGTCAACTCGGTCGCTGCTGGCCAGGCAAATTATGCTAATTATGCAATTATCATAACCTACCGGAACGGTAATGGTCGCGCCTCTATAGCCGGGAGCATTGTGGTCCAGGTTTGAAATTCTAAACCTATATCCACGAAGCTGGCAGGGGAAGGAAACGAGTATCTCTCTCTCTTTCTCTCTCTCGCTCTGCCTTTTCTTCTCTAATTGAGCTTCGATACATGGCTTGATAGGCGCCTAATTAACGAGATTTGCCTTTTTTGTCCAGCCCTAACGGCGCCTGAAAGGTGAACTCGTGCTTGCCCTCTTCTGACCTCTTTCTTTTTCTGTCACAACACTCGAAATGAGAATGAAACGTAGATCTACCCGGACCTCCATGACACGTGATTCTCATCATTACCTTACTTAATTGTTGTTCCCGCTCTCTAATTAGGGCATGACTCGTACTTCGACGGAAGTCGTACCCGAAAAGGGAAAGGCTTCATCTGCAATACACTTGCATTACACATTCCTCGGAGGGTCGGACGGAGCTACCAGATAGACAGCATCGATTTGTATGGATATGGAGTCCAGAATTGCGGCCTTTCACGAGCCTGGCACACCCAGGCCAGAATCATTTTCAGAACTGGAGCAACTGGAAGAGATATCGTCTTCAGCTGACCCCTAATTACGGCTGACATGATCACAGGGTTTCTTTTCTTCCTCCAAGACGATGAAGTCATCAGGGAGCTGCCACGGACACGGACACGGACCTTCTTTTCTATCATAGCAACTGGTTCCAGACTCTGTTTCCGTCACCGGATCAAGATGTCATATCCAAAAAAAGAACTACGCGTCAGTCTCTGACCTCTCTTATCTCCTCCTTCTGACTTTTTTCTCTCCTTCTCCCGTGCTAATGACTGGCCGTGATTCAGGGCATATTATAATCCATCCCATCAGTTTTGCGTGTCAGACGCTCGTCAGAAAGAAAGGTACAGTGGCAGGTTTCGCCTCCAGGCGGCATTCTTCCGCAGACCTCCCCAAACAACACCGCCTTCAATTTTCATTGAATTCTCCTGCCGTTTCCTTTTATCCGGACTCGACCTTCTGCAGTCATCATTACTCGCAATGACTGGCATCAACATTCCTGGTCGTTGTACTTACCATGACTGGCATGGCATGCCCTGTTGGTGAATGACAGACAAGACAGAAGCTCCAGCCTGGCCTGACAATTTGGCGGTCGAGTGCCTTCCAAAATGTGTGACACAATGGCGGCACCGGGCCAAACCACAACGGATCCCTTCCCATCCTGACAACTGCGTCAATCAAGGAGAAGAAGGGAAGAACTTGCTTCCCTCTAAGATGGACACCGATCTCCATAAGACAGAGAGAGCCTATCCTATCGGAGCCCTATCTGCATAGAGTCTCTCCGGGGTAGAAAGTCTTATCTGTCTTGGCCCCAGCGAAAAAAACTTCGCTTCGTCAACATAACCATAAATTGTCTTGAGTGGATTTCCCAGTCGCCAGCGATGAAGGAACCTGATAAAGCAGACTCCCTCCTATAGTGACCCCTCTGACGTCCCATTACGTCCCACCCTCGCAAATTTTTCAACAAATTCTCCCTGTCTCCTTCCTGCAGGGTCCTGGAATGCCGACTTTTCCTCTTTTAGATGAATTTCGGCTCAGAAATGGTGCCGTAGGCTGGGAGGGGATTGGAAGATCCTGGAGAGGTCAGTGAATGGAACGACTTTCCTGCAAGAGAACCAGCTCACGTCCGCCATGTCATGAATGCAGTCCATCCTGTCACATTAGGAGCTTGTTTTCTCTTCGAAGGCTACCTTGCTCCTCCCGGACGGGTCCTTCCCCCCCTTTTCAAGCAGAGCCCGGTCATAAATTTTGCACGCCTGTCAGATTGCTAGACATGGATGGCTTTTTATCGGGGAGAGAGAGAGAGAGAGAGGGGGGGGGACCCAGACGGTGGAAGGTAGGCTGGGTAAAGTATATAGGCTGATATTCCTTCCTTCCCCCCTGTATGCCTGGAGGGTGATATTTTCCCCAGAGAAGAGAGAGAGAGCCGGGGCTATTGTGCGGGACTCCAAAATGAATGCTACCGTCTCGGAGATGTTGGTTTGCTTGGTTCTTCGCCTTGCTCTGGCTCTGGCTTGCCTTGCCCGAGGCAGAGCTTTTGGTTTTCCTCCCTCTCTTCTCTCTCCTCCCCTGGGGTCCTTCCCTCACTTCTCTTCCAGTTCCCTCCAGAGCAGCTCGCGCTCGCGCTCTCTCTCTCCTGCTCTACTCAAGTTCAATCCCCTTGCGCTAGGTGCTCGCTCTGTGCTACGAAAAATCGCGAATTGCAACACGATGTTCGATCAGTGCACTGTTGTGTTTCCACCCAGTTCGCCTGCATCACAAGGGTATGATCTTAGTCACTCGTCCTCAAGTTGTGCGACCCACATCCACGTAGGCTTGTGAAGCGCAATTGATCGTGAAGGTCCGAAAAGCAAGGAGAGTTGAGTAAGGGTAGTGTTATTAATTGCCCTTATGTTATGGGATGGTATAATGCATGTAGGAACATGCGTGCATACTCCCAAGTGTCGTTGCGATATGTCAGTCATTGTCGAGGCCGAAGGACGAGGACAAATGCGGCCTCGTGTGTGCATTCGGTTAATGAATTCGTGAACGAACCGGTTCCCTTCCGCAGGATGAAATCCCCCCTCCCCCCAGGATTAACATAATCCCTCTTTATGGTTGTAGACCCGGAGATCCGTCACACTTCATTTCCTTGAAGAGATTCGGAACCATTCTTTGAATCGTTTTCGGTATACACAGGGACCCATGGAAGTGTGAAGCGGTTCTCACCCCCCAAACACCCACACACATACAAAAAAAAAAACAGGGAGAGGGAATAGGGAAAAAAGAAGGGGAGGAGGACGGGACTGCTGCCTCTTGTATATGACAGATTAGGCTGGAAATGAAGCAGTTTCCTGATTTGTAAAGCAGGACAGGAAGCCACCACTCGGGCTGCTCCATCATCTCCCTTTGAGATCACATCCCCGACCATCAGGATAACACTTTCGCCCAGGGAGAAATCCCCACAACGAGTAAAGTCAATGGCTTATCCCGCGAAATTTGGTGTTGCTATTGAGGGAATCAGATCACACGCCATGCCCCTTTCACTATTCCACGTCATGGCCAGAAGCGATGGCACTGCTTTCCCTACATCCATATAATTGAATGAGCCTACTTGGCTTGCTAGCCCTTGAGCAGCGTTGGAATCGTGCCGACCTGAAAGAGAAGGAGAGTGGAAGTGAGGGGTGTCCTCTTTCCAAACATCAAATACGCCGTATAGGACTAGTCCCATAGTCAAACACTGAAGTCCTTTGTGTCAGTGTTGACAGGGGGACACGGTTGCTGAAAAGCGCCCCTGGCACCATGCTATCTCATCGAAATGCAAATGATAGGATGGCAGTCGAATATACAATAACACCAGGCAGGGAACCAACCCCCTCTCATCTTTTTTCATGGATAGGTCATTCGGACAGGCAGTTATCGAATGTCTCGTCAGATAACGTCCATCACGGCCTCGCTCATATGATTGTGTTTGCTTCCATTCCCGTCTCTCTCTCGTCCCCCCAGATGAAGTTTCCCGTTGGGGGAGACGCTGCCTATCTCTCGTAAATCAATCATCATAACGGTTTACAGCCATATCTCGCGACTGTTTGTTGCAGACTTCTGTCTGGAAGTGTGGAGACGAACTTAGACGGAAGGGCTGGTTGCTTAAGGCCCTGTATTTGATTTCGGAGAGATTTCATTTCGGATTCCCTTCTCGTGATTTCCTTGCTTGGCCGAACTTCATCTGAAGCTACTCTTGGGAGAATTGAAATCTGAATGACAATTCATCCTCAGCTCCCTTTCCTGTCCTTTCTTATTACTTCCTCTTCCGTTCCCCCCCTTTCAAGTCCTCGAGGTGGCCATTTAGGACGACGATGATGATGATGACATTCATAGGTTGGGATAGGGGGAATGAATGAGACTTTTATGGTAATGCACACCCTTTTATACTATTATGATGGCAGTGGATTCTTTCATCGAAGTGTCGAGGTCTCCCCATGAATTTTTTTTTCTTGCCTTCGCTTTATACCAAGACATCGTGTATAATTGGAAATTATATTCTCCTCTGACAGGTGTTTTTCATTTCTTGCTATTATTCTGGGTTTGAATAACCTGGATGCTGCAAGGACAGTAGTTATATATTGAAAAAAAAGAAAGATATGCATCATTGTTCTCAAAGCTGGTTTTTCTTAGCCGGCTGTCGATCGGTCTCCACTCCAGATGTGTTCCAACGTTTTTTTCCCCCCCTCAAGTTTGAAGCCCTCCTTTGAGAAGGTGATAGTGGACGAAAGGAAAATCATATTTATGGATGGAGATAGGGATCTGGGGAGCAGATGGGTTGATAGGTTTGTCTCTGGGTGACAACTTGATTCTGACAGGTACTGATACCTAGTGAAGTTACTTTTTGGACCTGGCCTTGTATGGTACTCGCCAACCGACGACGGGTTCGGACCCCCTGAAGGCAAGATGGACAATGGTTTGACACATGGAATGACCTCGATGAGACATTGAATGCCTGGAGTCCCCCCCCCTTGCAACAGCTGGCCTCTATCATTATAAGAAAAGAGAGAGAGAGAGGGGGGCTTCTGGTCTGAACTGAACATACTCTGTTGAATTCCCTGGTCAGCTGCGAACATGTGGAGTCATCCCCGCGGCCACGTCCCGAATAGATGATCCGAAAGCATAGAGCCCTTAACGGAGCCTCCAATCCGGTGCAGCTCGACCCCTTATTTTTTATTCGACTTCTCTCGCTCTATCTCCTCAGTTGGGACTGGTTGTGTCATAACATGAACTCATTTCGTATGTTCAGATCCCTTCCTGTTGTTAGCACAAAGTTTGGGCTGTCCTTCGGACGATGAATAATGAAGGTGATGGTCTAATGAGAAAAGAAAAGGAATCCGGGAGGTGAGGATGATCGGAAATGGAGCGAAGCTGGGTATGCCGACCGGGCTCGGTAACGGTGGAAGGACAATCCAAGGATAACGATGCATGCAAGAGAGAGATAACGGTCTCCGAAGAAGAAGATGGCATTCATGAAGCTCTGCTATGTCATAGTCCCAATCCATGCCCTGCCGCCAGGCTTGGCCAAATCAACGGAGTCGATGAAACCTGAGCTCTTGGAATTCAGCCGTGTCACTCTACCGTGATCAGACAGGTGAAGCCAAGAAAAAATCCGAGAGTATTTTTTTCGCTCTCGACTCTCGAGTGGTCTTCCGAGCTGCCAAGTCGATTTCCGATTTGGTTCTTCTTTCCTTCTTTGCTTTCCGGGCTGGCCGGAGGAAATCTTTCCTCGTAACAATTATCGACAATCCAGAGAAGAAAGAAAGGAAGGATGTAAGCTCTTGGCAAGAAGGCTTTCCATCCTCTAATGAACCCGATTTCCCCTCGGCTGGCTTTCTCGCGCCCTGCCAAAGACGCTTGACATGGGATGCCTAATTGGATAAACGTCTTCTCCTCATGACAAGAGCTATAGAGGCTAGAATGTTTTTGAAGGAAGAAACGTGGATTCCAGCGATGGATCCATCCTTGCCATGGATTGAATTGGAAAAGTTCCAAGGACCCCCGGAAGTGCGTGCGATGACGGGAATCTTCGGTCTCCACTCACGCCAACTGTTCTTTTGTCCTCCGGAAACGGGTGTGAATTCACCAATAGAGGATTTCTTCCGAGACCGTCCTCCTATGTAACGATGTTCGCGTCCTATAGGCCTATATCCTGGCCCTGGAGGGGTCAGGAGCTTCCCATGGCCGAGGGTGCGAAGTCATTTCCCTTGAAAGGCCCGAAAGAATGATGATAGGTCGCCCCGGCACAGGAAGTACGGATTCTCCCTCTCTGTCTGGCACTCAATATCATGATTCGGCAAGTCTCCCCCTCTATATCACAGAAGCTCCCGCGATTATTCCCGACTGTCACGGTCTGTTAGGAGGGTCTTTTCCTTCTTTCCCCCCAGGAGACTCTCCCACCCCGACCCCACTATAGCCCCATTGTTCCTCCATTTCCCCCCTACGGCCATGTTCAGACGACAAGGCCTCCAGCTCGACAAGATGAAGGATCGTCTGCTCTTCTCTCCAGCCTTCATTTTAAAGGGCCTTCTCGGGCGGGAGGAAGGGCTGGCCGCGCCTGCCTCATAATTCCCAACTCTGGCTCCCAGATTGCCCTGAAGGCGGTTGGATTTTTGCCTCTTTTTTTTTCAAGCCCCATCAGAGCAGATGGAAGATCAGACAGATGAAGGAAAATAAATCTCTTTCTTTTCTGTCGCCTCGTCGGCTCGAAAGCTTTTGACCAGTTTGATTCCCATCCCCCCTCTGATTGGGAACAGGTGGAATGGGGGTATACGGAGAAGGAATCCGCCCTTTAATTGGCGGTGCACCTTCCAACCGGTCTCGACACACCACGCGTGGGCGTGAAAATAAGCCCTTCGTTTGTTTTGTGTCACGGTATGGATTCCTACGGAAGAGAATCCGTGATGGGTCAATGACACGCCTATTCGTGCTGTTCACCCGTCGGCTTTTGTTCCGTTACAGAGAGAAGGGGGAAATCTCCTGTTTAATGATGAGATCTTCCCGCGTTTATGGGCTTCATTTCGAACCAGGAGGATTATCGAGGAGTTGCGTGTGCTTCATTGGGAAGGGGGAGAAGGAAGAGAAAGCTGAGAATGGACCACACAATATCGGATCCCCCTAAGCTAGCCCATTCCAGGGTTTCACGGATCTCTGAACTCTTGGGTGTAATTGGCGGGAAAGACCCTAGAAGGAATGGGTCTTGTTTTTGTGCGATATTGGGGATGAGGATTTTTTCATAAGTAGGGTGGGGGAAGACCGCGTCGAAGATGCTTTCTCGTATGGAAGCCTCTCTTAGGGGTTTTCGTGTCAAGTGGGCGTTTGAGCTTCGTGAATGTGCAGGCGCGTATTTCATCGTTCACCGTGGAGATTAATTACAGCCTCGGGCGGTAACTCGGGGAGTAACGTAATGAAAGCAGCTGGACTGCACTTTTTTTTTCCTCTTAGAGTCTCTCCCACCGATCTGGCGAGGGTGCATTGCATGCAATAACCAGGTCGATCTTGACCCTTCGCGTGAGGGAGGAAAACTTCACCATGATGGACGGATATGACCCGCCTCGTGCCAACAGGGAGGGGTAGAGACTGGAAAAGAAAATGAAGTAAGAGGAGGGGAAAAGAGGAAGAAAGAAAAAAAAACCTTTCAAAATATTTCGACTCTGGGAATTGAGCCGTGGTGTGTGCGTAATGTGTCTCCCTGCAGGCGTTGTAATCTAGCCGGCCCAGGATAATGGCCACAAGAACCCCATAGCATTGTTTTCGTCTGCACACTGCTCTCTTTTCCTTTTTCTCCTTCCTTTCCTCCTCTTTCTTGTCGGCGTCCGTCCGAACATTGGATTTCATGCCTCATTCCCGAATCGGAACAAAGGGTCTCGCCAGTACTTGTTACAAAGGTTGTTTTTCTTTCTTCGCCGCCTTGAGAAAGTCACAAGATGAATTAACAAAGAATTCATTGAGACTCTGAAGTAAAGCGTCCATGCGATCGTTCGCAGAATTGTGGACTAGTACCCCTCTATTCAGGCGTACTCCTACCTAAATAAAATCTGCGGTAATGACGATGGGATATTCTCCACGTACCTCAGGAGAGGAGAATGATGATGTATCTCTCCCTCTTGTTACAGAGGCCTATAGGCCTCTTGCCGTAGTTTGCATTGCAAATGCTCATTTCGGTAATGATCTCCCAACTTGCTGTGGGCAACTGGTCGCTCGCAGAAGAATCAGTTTGACCTACCCAACCCCCTTCGCTTTCCTTTCAACTTACATCATACATCCCATGATGATAAGCTTCCGAAATCTGACATACCTTGGTTGGCTTTTCCTCCCTTTTCGCATGATAATGACAGTCAATGCGCATGCATTAGAGGGGAGATTATGTACGATGCCTGAGGGGAAAGACTCTCCATCCATCTCTTGAACAGAAGCCCCAGGGATGCTTAGGAATGTCCGGTCCCTCTCCTTTCTGATTCCAAGGTCTATCCTCGCCTCCTTTTCAAGCGGAATCTCGCCCTTACTGTACCCGTGGTCCTGAGCATAAGGTCGTCTTTCCGGTCCTCTATCACGGTGATGCAACCCGTAAGGAGAGGCCCTGTTGTCATTGGGGTCAGCCTCCCTTTGTCTCTGGAGCGAAATTATCTCCTGACGGATGACCGAGTGCTCTTGTGTTGTCCCCTTCCCATTCGAATTCGACATGGCTCCAACCCCTGCAGGGCTGAGAAAAAGAACAGGGTGACACAACAATCCCAGGCCTCTGACACAACAATGCCCACTTTTTGTTCCATGTCGCACGTGATTCTCGAGTTTCCTGCCCTGGGCTCTACACCTGTTACCGTTTAGAGCCCGGGATGGTCTTGGTTCCATCGTTTTGCCTACGGGAGAACTCAAGGAAGAGAGATTTTATGCCAGGTGACAGGAAAGTCGTGAGGTTATCGTGGGGGTACTTGACACCCGGAATGATTGAGCAGTGGGTTGATAGAATGGGGGGAAGGTCGCATGAGAGAAAAAAAAAAGGACAGGGAGAGGAGACAATGGATAAGATGACCCAGACGAACTGGCATGATGGATGCTTGCCACGTTTTATCTTCACCTGGGATCGTCCTCTCTGATGGATCAACCCCCATGGGTGGCATGGGGACAAACTCCATAGGAGATCTCTCTTCTCTTACCTTCCCCTTTCTCTGGAATTCCTTCTCACGCTGAGCGTTAAATCCGCTGGTCCGGTTTGCAACGATGTTGACCGGGGACAATGGAAAAGTACGGCCGTGATCGTCTCTCTACTGGCTTCGTTTAGATGCAGGAAGAGGTCATGATCTCGGAACGTAATCTAGGCCCTGCAACATCTTCCATAAACTCATGCGTCCCCTCGGGCTAAAATCCGCTTCATTTATACCTTACATGAATGGAATGATTGGTATTCCTCCTCCTCTTCGTAATATGCAAAAAAAAGGACGAATCTTACTCGATCTCATCCCCGCTTATACCATTAGCCTAATGTCCATCACTCCCTAATGGATGTGTAAGCAGATTAGTGGCTTAAGGTCCGGCATTGGATCTCTTTCCTCTCTTTTGGTGTTTGTTTTTATTTACCTATGGGTGCAGTGGTGAGCGGTGGGACTTGAGCGCTCATGCAGCACTAATGACCAGCCAGGTCATCCTCTCAAATACGGCCAAAGCAAAGCAAAGCAAACCCCCGGCGAATAGAAAAGGCTAGGAAGAGTTTTTTTTTTCTTTCGAGTTCGTGGGACTAGTCTGTGCCCCGGGGCTGGACCCCAAAGCCTTCTAAACAACCCGCCTCTATGTGTCATCTGGGCTTCTCAATATGCCTGGCTTCACTGTGTCACCATGGGGTATCCACTCCCTGCTGGTGCACGAAGCTTGAGCTCGGTTCCGGCCTCCTTACTTCTCAGATAATCGACAAGGTACGCGTATGTACATTTTGAAGTGAAAGCCTGCTACTTCCCTTTCACCGACGGTACCTCCTCTCTTCAATCAGTGATTAGAGCCGGAAATTAAAATCATCTGACAATGGAGGCGGCGAGGGAAGAAGGGGGGATAATGCACAGGGCAGTCGAGAACAATGGCCGATTGGACCCGGGGACCTTTAAGGCTGGGACCACCAGGCAAGGGAAGAGGCCCCCAAGTCCTCCATTGTCGTCTTCCATCTCTATAAGAAAAGCCTCCTTTCCACCTAGTCATGATACGTAATGGGCTTCTTTCATTCCCGCGTACGTTTTTGTGGCTGTGGAAAATGGATGATGGGCCCCGGGAGTGGGTTTTCTTCCTTTTTTTGTCTCCCCTCTTCCTTTATTTTCACCAAGGCTGATTGTGCATGGCTTCCTAATGGGGCTTGTAGGTGTAGTGATGATGATGATGAATCGATGATGATGCAGGTGTCGTGATTGATTATGGAATGTCTTTTCCTTCTTGCAGATACTACTAAAAAGACTAAGCAGACTGGGTGGAAAATCAGACCCAGCTCCTCCCCACACAAAAAAATGAAGTGTTGGACCTGGTGTGTGTGACGTAAAGTGGTCTCTTCATCCTGTGATCGGTGTTGAAGGAGTGGAAGGATCGATAGAAACTGCCAACGATGTTGGGCATGTGGTTGAGTGCGACTCTCTTCGCTATTGGCCTAGCATCGGCCCACAATTTCCCCAAAGAAGGTGAGAATCCCCGCTTTCCTTTTCTTTCTTCCCCTTCATCGGAATGTAGATGTAAACACAAAAGAAGAGATAACTTCACACGGGAACGAGAGCAAGCGGAACCCAGTCAAGAATTTTTGCATATGGGTGCGAAGCAGGAAGAACCCCGTTCCGGTGGGGAGAATAAAAGAGAAGGAAAATAGTTTTTTATGTATATATAGACTTGGAATACCCTTTTCCTAAAAATAAAAAAAAGAAATGTGGAAGTCTGTAGAATGACAATAAAATGGAGACGGAATTGGCAGGTAGATGGCAAACAGCCTCGTTTCCCTTCTTTCCACCGACAATGAGTTTGTGATGGCAACACACAGCCCTCATTTTCCGCCAATTAACGAGACCTTTTGATTCAAAGCCGCCCTGCCGCTCTCCTTGCAGTAAAACATTGCTGCTTTTTTTTTTGTTTTCCAACCCTTGAGGACAATCCGGAGACAGAGACCCTCCTATGGGTATTGGGGGGTTTAATGTCCTGGGGTTGTCAGCTGCATCCGAGTTCCGCCTATCCCCTAATGAACGGGTGCGAACTATCGATTCTCTCGCTCTCCTCGCTCTGGGAACAAAATGGAACCGACTGAAAGTAACGGGACGAGGAGCTGAAGTCGGAAACTCAACTGTTGTACAATAGAAGACAGGAAATGAAGCACGCCTGGGGCCGTCATCTTTTGTCCTTCGTGACTTCCCCGTTTCTCACGATTTTGCTCAATTTTCGAGAGCATATGTGGCGGTGTTGAAAGGAAGAGAAGAAAAAGGCCTGACAGGGAAACGATTTCACCTGTACATGGTCATGATGCCTAACGGCTCTTTCCTGTCCATTCGTAATGGGATGTGGCAGGAGTCCAGAATTTTTTTTTCGGTATTCCATCGCGAATCACGTCGAGTTGCGGTCAGCACTCCCCAGCATTTCCTTTCCTCTGGCCTGAATTCAGCTTCCGTTTCAAATCATGTCGGCCTGCTGTGAATAGAGACGGGGAGACAGAAAGAGAAGATCCTGGTGATGATGGCCAGATCCCGTAACGACTGGAGTTCTTGATGATCTCTTTTCTACTTGATAGAATGTTCTCTAGGTATTTCTTTTTCCTCCTCTGTTTTCAGTGGTGTTGCTGGACACGACGAAAGAAGCGACGCTTGCCTGGACCAAGTACCCGTTCGGACCTCAGTCTCAGACGCCCGGGGTGAGTTTAATATATGGTTACTCATGATTCATGCAAGCATTAATTTATGCCTGCACGGGGTCCTTGGATAGTGGTTAACGAGGAAATCCAATCCTTGAGGAAGAGGTCATTCCACGAGAGGAGTCGAAATCCTTTTATGTATTTGCCGGAACGTCTGTCACTTTCTTTAATAACCTATTCATGCTAAATGGGATGAGAAGGTAATACCCAACGGTGACTTGTTGAGATTACTATGGGCCCATTTTAGAGCAGGGGAGAAACAAAACCCCGAAACGACCTCATTTTGTCGGCTGTTACTGTCGAACTCTTTCTTTGTGGAACAATGGAATATGAAACGCCGTGACGCAATGGCGCCGCCAATGAAAAAAGAGAACTAGTGAGGAGTTTGGGACCCCCAGTTTCGAGCAGTTACCGTATTGGATTTTGTTCCTGGGCGTATTCTCCCGTGTCCGCGCCCCCCCCCCCCCCCCCCCCCCCCCCCCCCCCCCCCCCCCCCCNCCCCCCCCCCCCCCCCCCCCCCCCCCACCATTCCCAGACGCATTATGACGCAATGTTGACACGGAGATTCCATTAGATTAATAGAGATTGTGTTTGTTCGAGAGGGAATGAGACGGTTCTCTCATGGCCCATGCCAGAAGAGTGTGTGCCATGCATTACATAGGTCTACGTGTAGGCCTCGAGTGCTTGAAGAGGGAGCTTCACCACTCCCGTCGATCGAACCACGTTTCGCTTTAGAGGAAAATCCCGGGTCTATAGGCCGAGCCAATCACTCTGGGTGCCTCGGTTCCATGAAATTAAATGGTGGAGGGGGAAATGACTTACTTTTAGTTCCCCCTGGGATACAACACCTGCTGACCGGAATGAAGAAGAGAAGGAACTTTCCCAAACGACAGGGGCATGTACGAGAGGCAAGGGACGGGAGAGACCGATATAAGCGCTATAGAGGAAAGAGAGAGCAGAAGGCGCAGCAGCAATTAAGGCAGTTGATGGTTTTCTTGGCGATGGATGGCACGCGTCGAACCGATCTCCAGCTATTTGTCACACTGGGGTCCCAAAAGAGAGGAAAAGATCTTTAACACGGAGCCTCCATTAGGCCCAGGACTTCTCTTCGTGAGGGGGAACAAATTGAACCGTGGAAACAAGGCGATAAGAGGATTTCCCAACTCGGATTCCGGGAGAAATGAGACTCATTCGGCTCAATTAAACAGATCAAGGCTAAATATTATTTCCTGTCTGAGGTCCTTGTTTTTCTCAGGCCCTCGTCCTTGGCTTCACGAAAATGCTCTCCATACCTGTGGTTTCGTAAAAGGAAACCGCTGTGATCTTCAACCTCGTTATCCTGTCCTCGTAATTTGTTTCACGTTGCGTGGAACCAGATGGAAATAGATTGAAAGTGTTATTGCTATCAAAACAAACCATTCATCAATCACAGCGGCGTGCGTGGTTCAGTGGCAGGGTTCGTGATTGCCTTCAGGCCCCTAGCCTTGCAATCTTCACAACTGTGACATCTTCGTGGTTCCCGTTCCGTTTTTCGGATGGGATGCGAGGTCGGCAGACCTGAAGAAAGCCTTTCTCTCTAGCTGTCAGGGAATGGTGTATGCAGTTATTACGCAATCGGTGAGATGATCAGAGACGGACTGACGCTCGCGAGACTGGAGAGTGAGAAGCGTGAAGGAAAGGGGGAAGAAGTTGGCAGGGTTGCGCAAATGGAGTCATTAGCATGGAATTTGCATAGGAGAGATTGGATTGCGGACGAGAGTGTTGAAGTCGAAAGCGAAGGAAAAGGGAAGGGAAGAGGAGAGGAAGGGGGAGAAAGGAAGGTGCCGACACGTGTCCCTTGGGAGACCCAGTTGCCATGGTTACAAATGAACCTATCTCTTCTCTGCTCCTCCTCGAGTCTTCTCGAAAAAAAAAATTATATCCGCTGCCCACCCTCGCAAAAATGTAATCCCCTACTCATCTGATGGCTTGGCTTTTTCACAGACCAAAACGAATTTACCCGAACGGGAAAAAAATTCTGGGGCTAATGAGCTTGGCCTTTCCTTTCTTTTTCCCTGCCATCTTTTTTTCCCGCTTGAGGCCAGGCTGAGAGTCAGTCTTTGGTTCGTTGCATTCCATAGCAAAGCGCATGATCACAATCTGAGCAACTGGCTTTCTCATACCACCTCAGAGTATTGTGGGTTTTTTTTTTTTTTTAAGTCACATGTCCGTAGTATCATCAATACCGTAGTATCAGCTCAGAATTGGCATTACAATGCGAGGCTGGGGTATGACATGCTGTAGGTAGATCCCCCACTACTCCTCTCCACCATGCCTTGTTTGTGTTTTGTGGATACAGATGCTGTCTGCTCATCTCTTTGTTGTATATACATCTTCGCTGCAGTCTGTATGTCTGAGAAACCTTAGACGAAATCCGGTGATTGATCGGCGTTTGATGAGAGTGAGTCAGCAGGGAACTGCACAGATAAACTGAGTGACCCGATTAAGCCCCCTCCCCCCATTGACGGCGCTCCATAATCGGATTATTCGCGGAAGGATAGAGTGATACGGATTTCAAAGGATTTCATGTCTGTGTCGTTTGATTGGGAAAGACTTGATAGAAAAAAAAAGGGGGGGAGGGGAGGAAGGGAGAACCATTCCCTCCTCCGACGGGGGGGAGTTCAAAGCACTCGAGAGGGGCCAAAGGCGTCGTTTTGAATATGCATGAGGCATTGAGGATAGGACCCTCCACAGGCCAGGGCTATTCTTGGGAGGTTTGTCATTCATTTAACGAAGATTTAGACTCTGTTTCTTCAGATTGATGGGTTTACTGGCTTTTAAATTCAGGCCCGTTGATGGGACCAACAAGTGGGAAACAAGGGATCATCCCTTCACCATGGAGATTACTCAACCCAGCGGTTTTACATCACTATTTTCTTCCTTTTTTTTTTGTCCTTTAGTGGGTGGAGGAGAGTTTCACCAACTTCGACAAGGGGATAAACTGGAGATCATACGTTGTGTGTGATGTGGCATATTCGGACGTTAACAACTGGCTTTGGACACCCTTCATCGAACGGGGTCCGGCTCAGAGGATCTACATCGAGATCAAGTTCTCGATGCGAGACTGTGCCCTCTTTCCCGGGACGGCGTTGAGCTGCAAAGAGACCTTCTCGCTACTGTATTACGAGTTCGACGTTGCAACCCACGAGCCACCACCTTGGCAACCCGAGTCCTATACCCTCGTGGACCGGATCGCGGCCGACGAAGGTCGCTTCACCCAGACTGGAGATGTCATCATCAACACGGAAGTTCGCTCCATCCCAGTCACAAAGAAAGGCGTCTACTTCGCCTTCAGGTGAGAACAGTCCCGATAAAATTTTATTCAGGGGGACAAACTGAGTTCTTTACTTTTCCCTTAACGTCTCATCCGAGTGCTTCCCAGCTGGATTTTGCGAGACACCCTTTTGTGACCCCATACCCTTCAGGTCTCTTCATTTCTTTCAGCTTTTCTATCCTCCCTAAAAGGCCTCGTAGAATATATATAATAGTAGATTAAAAGAGGGAGGAGCATTATAGATCTGGAGGGGAGCTGGAGGATCAGAATCGAAAGCTTCTATTCTCTCAATTGGAGGGGAGGAGGAAGAGGTTGAAGAAGATGGATGAGCAACGAGACAATGGACAAAAAAAAAAGTCTGATGGGCAAAAAGAGCATGGGGAGAATAGATCATCTGCATGGCTCATTGCACTGTCCCTCATTTTTGCATAAGATTGAATCATATCAGGCAGGGATGGAGAGATTCCAGAGTTCTGTCTGTAATGGGTCATTGATGGAATATGTGTGTTTTTTTCAATTGGGCAGGGATCAAGGGGCGTGCATATCCCTGCTGGCGATTCGAGTGTTTTACATCGCGTGCCCGGAGATCGTGGCAGGATTGGCGCGTTTCCCAGAGACTTTGACGGGACCGGATTTGACATCGATAGAGACGGCGGCGGGTCAATGTGCTGCACATGCACAAAATTCCGGTCCCGAACCCCCGCATTACCTCTGCAAAGCCGATGGCACCTGGTATTTCCTCACCGGGGAATGTCTCTGCCAACCCGGCTATGAACCCGACGACACCATGCAGTCTTGTAAAGGTAAGCCGTCGTTTTTATTTGTTATCATCGTAGGTGGTGGTTCTTTTTCTATTACCTCGAGACCTCCTACTTCGGAGGTTTATTTTCTGTCTCCAGAAGCTAATTTAATTTCCCTTCTATTATTGAACGCTCTGCCCTATTTTTCTTTGTTTCTCCACCCCGTGACGCAACCAGAGCGAGACTCAAATGCAATCGGTGAGTGTGAAGGCAGGAAGGAAATCGTAAAGAAAGCATGGATGTGTGTCGATGCATGAAAATGTGATTTCTATTTCTCTTATCTCCAACGGCGGGGTGGAGTCTGAGGTCCCCGTATGTATAAGACTTTAAGCGGATTATCAAAGAAAAAGGGGTTGACGCAGTGATCGATGTCCTGGGGATTAAGAAAAAAATGATTAAAATGGGATCAGCCTAAAAGGCTTTTGAAGGAGGCCGGTTCAGGTTTCTGGTATTTACAACCTGGTCCCTTATATCGAATTTTGCTTTTTCAATTCCTGGGGTTGAGAGACACAGACTTTTCGTGCGTCGAAAGACCGAGCTGGCTGGGATAATAAGGGCAGTTATGTGCAGCGGGCGGTCCGAAGAGAAAACGCAGGTTCCCCACCTCGTTCATCATCCCTCCCAGACCCAGGAGACACCTCCGAGTAGGAAGAGAGAAGAGAAAGATCATCTTTCCTTTTTTTTTTCTTTCTTCAGACTCATGGGGAGAAGAATCCATGCAAATGCCCCCCAGCATCATCATCCTTGCCCTCTCTTTGTCTCACTCGCATGAAACATGGTGTCGTGTGATCATGGGAGATATTGATTATAGGCCATCACAATGACTACATGCGAGGATTTTCCCTGGACATTGACATTAGCCTTTGGTTTTTTTCCGTAGAATGTCCTCCGGGGAGATATCAGCCTCAACCAGGTGGAAAAAAGGGTTGCCTGCCCTGCCCTCCTCATTCCTTTGCCCCCCATGCGGGGCTTTCGGAATGCCGCTGTGACCCCGGATACTTCAGGGCACCTCAGGACCCTAAAGAGACACCGTGCACCCGTCAGTCTTCTTTTCCTTTCCACTCGTCGCGATCCCACCAGGAAAGAGCACCTTTTAAAAATTATGAATTCTTTTCAGGACCTCCGTCGGCGCCTCAAAACCTGACTGTGAACTTCGTAGACCAGTCGACTGTGATTTTATCGTGGAATCCGCCATATAACACAGGAGGACGGACGGACATTCGTTATCGAATGGAGTGCGACACCTGTGACGAATCCGTCACTTATCTCCCCGCCCCCGCAGGACGCGTGAGTCTAATAATCACCCTTTTCTTCGAGACTCGCTCCCTCTAATTACTGGCTTTTGTTTTCTAATCTGTTCTGCTTGAAATGCAGGAGAGTTTCAACGAAACGAAGGTGACGATCTCGCGACTCCGCCCAGTGACAAAGTACCGGTTCCAAGTCTACTCGGAGAACGGGGTCTCTGATCAATCAGACGAAAGCAATTATGTCCATATCACCGTCACTACCGAAGCTCAAGGTGACAAATGTCATCCAGTCTCTTAATTGACACCACTCCCTTTCTCTTTCTTCCCTATCGCGAATTCATGCTCCACTCCAGTTCACTTGAGAGTTTTCGGAATTTCTCTTTCCCGTACATCTGATTTTCAATAATTGGGAGAACGTCATGATTAAAGCTGAAGTTTACCCATGACCTAGTCGTTGCGTGAACAATCATTCTTCTGTCCTTTCGCTGAGTTTGGGGAACTTTTACAACGAACTCTAGCTCACAATCCCAGCCAGTGTCCTGTATTACCTACTATATGTGGTTTTCATCACATTTATTTACTTTGTTGGGTGTGTGCAGTGTCCTTGATGGTGTCGAACGTGCGTGTGGTGGACGTGAAGTCGACAGAGATCGTGTTGGCGTGGGACGCCCCGAACGATCCCTTCACGGACATCGAGATGTACGAAGTGCGATATTTCGTCAAGGGACAGGAAGGGAATGCTTCAACTGTGCTGACGAAGAAAGATGAGAATCCCTTCCCGAACTTGGAACAGAGGACGGAATACGGGTTTCAGGTAAGGAATGACTCTCCTGGCGTGGAATCTTCCCCAAAACTCTCTTCTAAATAGTATGACAACAATGTTCAGGGTAAAATAAAAAGATAAATTTGCATAGTCGTTGTATTTGAGTCGTTTAGATTTGAGACAGGACTGCCAGTTGACCACTTTGCCCACGGATTCACAGGGAAACATTTAACTGACGCCATTGACGTTGGATTGTGCGAAGTGCCCTATTCCCTCAAATGTATTACATTACTTGACACTATGTAAAAAAAAAAAAGAAACTCATTCAAATCCGGCTTTTCAGGTTTCTTTTCGATGAGAATGAAAATTTAGACTTAGGAACTTGAAGGCTGATTTTTTGGGGCGGAAGAGTCGTGAATTTCTGAGGGATTAAGTTGATTTTCCTCTTCTCTTTTCAGGTTCGAGCAAAGACGGACCAGGGGTGGGGAGAATTTTCTACTCCGGCCGTATATCGGATGACCGGTCACGTACTGGCCTTCGTCGGCGACGACGAGAACAAGGAGGTCCACATCATTGCCGGCGTCACTGTCGCTGTCGTCCTCCTACTCCTCTTCCTCCTACTCGCCGCCTTCTTCATCATCAGGAGGTCTCTTGCTTCTCTCCTCTACTTATTTCATCGCTCTCTCGTTTCTCGTCTCCTTGAATTGTTAAAAAAATGTTTGCTTCAAGATGTAGAATATGTCAAACTATTTCGTGAAATTCGAAATCCCACTGAATTTTTTTTTAAATACTGATTTCCGATATTTTAATGTGAAAAGCCCAGCCTCCATTGGCATTATTAACTGGTATTTACACACACACACACACACACACATACATACATACATACCATCATCCCCCCCCTCCCTCTCTCTCCCGAAGAAAGGGGATTTCGTAAGAGCCCTGGTCAGAATGGATTGGAAAAAGTTGATCTTTTTCCTTTTTCCTATAAAACCATTTGTGAGCCACGATGTTAAATGAGATCGTGCACTCGGCCTTATGAGGGGAGGGGAGGGAGGTTGTTGGATCCTGTCAGACGAGTGGAGAGATAGGGCGCTCGGTGAAGCAGCCGTCCGTTCACTTAGCCACATACCATTCCTCTGCCCGTGCAGCTGTACATTCTCACTGCTTGCATCCGCTTTGACTTTACTACTGGACATTTTCAAATAAATTTCCCCATCTCTTTTCTGTTAGAGAGAACTAGATTTCATTCTTATTTCTTTCATTCACGGTATGAATGACAAGGTGGAGTGAAGTGTGATTATTTTTGTCACCAGCCGAGGGAACGAGGAATGCAGAAAGAAGCAGCCGAGCGACTGTGACACCCTGGAATATCGCAACGGAGAAGGTACGGCAACTCTCTTTGTATCGATGCGAACCACGATACGGTGATATGAAAATCCGAAATCGATGTTGTAGTACGAGTGGACTCGCTACTCAATTGGGATTCTTTTTTTTGTCTCTTCCTTTCGCTGCTAACCCCCCAATAAAAACAAAAAGGACTCCTCGTAACATACAGCAAGTTGAATGGCACTTGCAAGAAACGTGAGTCGAGTGCGGTACATAGTCTTGTGTTAATCCAGACTCGGACTCGCCGTTGCATGAGTGTTTTGCTTGAAGGGAATCAGTTTGCCTGAGCATTTTTCTTTTTTTTCTCCCCGTTTTCTCTCAGTTGCTTCTCGGTGGCTTATATGTTGGGTTTTTTTATTTTCTCTTCCTGGACAGTGCTTAGTCGAGTGGACAATCCCCAGATAGTGACCACGCACACTACTAACAGTAAGTTGCCCGGCTTTTTCTCACCTGGGTTGCCTTTTACCCCTCCCCTTTATAAGTGCATTCTTTCTTACACTAGCGCTAACTAACTTTCGATCGACGAGTTAATTTCCCTGTCGGTGACCAAAAAATAATTGTTCGGTCAGAAGCTCTCTCTAAGGTTGCAAGTTTCTATATTTAAAATCCCTTTTTTTCTCGTGCAGTGACGACTCCGTTGTTCACGCAAGTGGGTCCCCCGCGAACCTACGTGGATCCCCATACCTACGAGGACCCGAATCAGGCCGTGAAGGAATTTGCACGTGAGATCGACGCCTCCTGCATCACCATCGAGGCCATCATCGGCGGAGGTCAGTGTGACGCCTCAGATTCTCGAAAAATATAAAACCGGAAATATTCTTCTGACCTCGAATGACCTCGTTTTCATTTGCACCACAGGTGAGTTCGGCGACGTGTGTCGGGGGAAGCTGAAGTATCCGGGTCGACCGGAGATCATGGTGGCCATCAAGACTTTGAAGCCGGGGAGTTCGGAGAAGGCGAAGAGAGATTTCCTCACCGAGGCCAGCATCATGGGCCAATTCGAACACCCCAACGTCATCTTCCTTCAGGGTGTCGTAACCAAATCCAATCCCATCATGATCATCACCGAGTACATGGAGAATGGCTCCCTCGACACCTTCCTCAGGGTCCGTTTCTGTCTTTCTCCATTTCCCACTCTCGAAAATTATACTTGCGGGCGTTTAACAAAAACGTCACGTACTTGTTTCGCGAATGAAACGCTTCCCGTTCGGTCAACTCAGCAGCGATTCAGCAGTAGCAGCGATGTGACTCGAAGTTACACTTTTTAATTTACTGCTGAGAACCCGGAAATTTTTGCTCCTGCTCCATTCTATTTTCTATTATATTCTATTTTACACGATGGAAAATAGAATCCGTCGTGTTACTAGACTCGCGGTGGAATGGATCACCCGGTTACCAATACATGTTCTCCTTTCTCCCTTTCCCCATTGTTTTCCCTCCAAAATATTTCAAACGTGTTTTGAACGTATTGTTTTTGCTGGCAGGCGAACGACGGGGGATTTCAGGTGATCCAGCTGGTGGGAATGCTGCGAGGAATTGCATCCGGGATGCAATATCTCTCCGAGATGAACTACGTCCACCGAGACCTTGCAGCCCGGAACGTCCTCGTCAACGCTCAACTCGTGTGCAAGATCGCGGACTTCGGCCTGTCCCGAGAGATCGAGAGCGCGACGGAAGGAGCTTACACCACTCGAGGCGGCAAAATCCCCGTTCGGTGGACTGCCCCGGAGGCAATCGCCTTCCGGAAATTCACTTGGGCTTCCGACGTTTGGAGCTTCGGAATCGTCGGCTGGGAAGTCCTTTCCTACGGAGAAAGACCTTACTGGACCTGGTCCAACCAGGATGTGATCAAGGCCATCGAACGAGGCTACAGGTCAGATTCACATTCGGATATCTTTTTTGAGACGAGACACTTTCTGCCCGACGCACACCCACGTGGAATGATGGTGTACTAATTAAATTAAACAAAAGGCAATATCAATATGAATAGTGTGAAGAAAAGAAAACGTGGAAGCACACGAGATGAAAAAGAATGACTACCAAATATTCAATTTCGAGGTGAATCAGGCAGGTGGGCACAACCCCAAGGTGATTCAAGAATAATGCTGACGAATATGATTAATGGACAATAGTTAAAGAGATGAGTCAAGAGATTGTGGAAGATGGTTCATTCCATACTTTTCTTATTCGAGGGAGAGAGGTGTCTCTTCCCTCTCTTAACGCCAATCACCAAGGGAAATGTAAGTAAAAAAAATTTGTGTCTTGCGACAGGTTGCCGGCTCCGATGGACTGTCCGGAGGCCCTTCATCAGCTCATGTTGGACTGCTGGCAAAAAGAGCGGACTCATCGTCCGACTTTCGGTTCGATTGTCCAAACCCTGGACAGGCTCATCCGGTGCCCTGATACCCTCAGGAAACTCACTCAGAACCGGTAGGCATCCCGACCGTTTTCCTTCCCGAGTTACATTCTTGGTTTCTTTTTTTTTAAACGTGCTTTCCCCTTGGAATTTCGGTGGAGTGCAGACCAAACCAGAATCCGTTGGCGCCCGATGCGCCGGACTTGACTCGATTGTCTTCAGTGGCCGAGTGGTTAACGTCCGTCAAGATGTCCAGATATTTGGAAAACTTTGAAAGGGCCGGGATCGATTCTCTTGAACACGTGGCTCGACTCACGTTACAAGATCTCCAGGTCCTCGGCATCTCCCTCGTAGGACATCAGAAGAAAATCATGAACAGTATACAGACGATGAGGGCCCAGATGTCCCTTAACATCTCCGATGGCTTCCTCGTCTAGCACAACACATATCTTTCTCTCGTCCGGACGTGAAACCTTCACTCTTCCTTCCTTCCTTCCTTCATCATCTGCCACTGTGACCAAAGACGGAGTTGGGTTTTTTTTTTTCACCCGTCGTTGATTTTTTGCTCAACGTGTTTGTCGGTCTTTCAAGGACATTCTCACTCTCTCCAGTCTCCACTGCCCTTGCACTGAAGATCAAAAATCGAAGACGCGAGTCTTCCTACCTTCCACTTTTTTTTCTGTCTTTTGTCCCCCACCCGTCGAGGGATTTCGGGGAGGCCAACGCATTCTCTCCAAGCTCTCTCACCGAGAGCTGTCATTTGTGATACCTTCATTTCGACTAGATGTTATCAATAATAATTATTGTGGATCTTTCCTTTTTATTGTTTTGGATTTTTTGT
The DNA here is from genome assembly GCA_905338385.1 of Darwinula stevensoni. Taxonomy (NCBI): domain Eukaryota; kingdom Metazoa; phylum Arthropoda; class Ostracoda; order Podocopida; family Darwinulidae; genus Darwinula; species Darwinula stevensoni. Next base: position 887 of record CAJPEV010000024.1, on the reverse strand, counting down.
TGAGTTTGATCTTTGTTTCTGCTCTGGAAAGAACCTGTCGGGGAAGAAGGAACGCGAAACCAGGATGCATTTCTACGCTATGCAAATTACATCAAAAAAAGATATTGTTTCCCCGTTAATGTGGAAATCCCCCGACAACGTGCAGAATGTGATAGCCAAGAGAGGATCGTGTGCATGCGCATTTGAGTGAGTTCGTCAGAAGGGCTAGAATCTCGTATGAGGTTTTTTCTGTATGAGGAAGTTGTGAATGAAATGATCTGAAGGAAGAAAAATGAAACAAAAAATGTTTTCCTTTGCTCGTGCTGTTTTCTTCTTGTATCAGAAAGAAATGGATATCCCGCAGAGGGAAATCGACGAAACATGATCACAGTCGATAGTGTTTCCGAGTACCGTTCGGTGATGGGGCACGATGCAGGCCTTCTGTGAACTGTCTCTATTTCTCAATTACGGGTTAGAAATTGCACGGGACGAAAACCAGCCTGCTTCGTCGACGGCCGAGATTGTGCACATCGCATTCGAAAGCACTTTATTTGGATTCGTAGTTACGGACGTGCCCCAGGCCGATACTGGCAGGACTGGACAGAATGTATAACCGGGGAAAAGTCTTGGAAGACAGGAGAAGAGAGGCAGGGAATGGGATTTGGGATGAAGGGAATTTCATCAAGGAATTCGTTCGTGACCGGCAAGCCAGAATCGGACTCTCGCGGCCGTCACTTCATTCTCTCCTCACTCCACCCAACTTTTCCTTCCACTCTTTGATTACTTGAACCGGTAATGAGGTTATGCTGGGTCCACCGCTACGGAATCCTTCTCTCGGGGCTGCCTTTCACTCGCAGCTTCAGGAACGAAATGGAAGCAAGAAACGCGAACGTGCCGTGAAGGATCTC
>CAJPEV010000023.1:284086-294295 GCA_905338385.1 Darwinula stevensoni | reverse complement strand
CATTCCAGTGGTTCTAAAAATTAAAAGAAGGTTCCCGTTCAAAAGCGAAACAAAAAAAAACGAAAATCCAAGGGGAAAATGTGACTGACTCGGATCATGGCATATGGAGATGTCGCAGTACTCCCATTTGATACCAGGGTCTGAGACGAAGCACCATGGTCTTTCTCGGTATATCCCCGGGTTCCGACAGTAATTCTTATGGGTCGCTGGTTCTCCGCCCAAGAAATTCAGATTATAATACTTATTCTCACTCCAGGAGAAATCCCAAGGAGTTCTTTCACTCTGCTCCGACCAAGCGAGACAAGGCTTCCTCGTCTCGGTCTCGCTCTTTGTCCCAATATATTCCTTTCCCTTCTCGGAAAGTCTGCATTCTGGATACACATTCCCTTCGGCTCCTTCTTCGATTTGCACTTCCTTGAACGGAATATCGCAGAATTCCGTACCGGCATACCCCCGCGCCTCGCTGTAACACCAAGGAGCAGCATCCCCATTCGGGTTGCGACAGAAGTTGTGATCTTCGTCGATGTCTTCTGCATCTGGGAACCCTGGGAGATGGGATGCAACTTCGTTGCTCGCCGGATGGGGCTTGGAGGCGTTCCAGGACTGGCACGGAAGGCCTGAAATAGTCACGTTCTTTCTCCCGATGTATTCGCCGCCCTTTTGAGTCATCTTGAATTCAGGAGGATCTGCTTGTAAATGAGAATATATTCATGTGTATTTGTTCTTGCAACGGTCACGATGAGCCATTGACCAATTTCAAAAGGATGTTCTATGAGCATTGTTCTTTCGCATCGTGCATACGTTTTTTCGAGGTCTTTATGACTGAGTTTGACTTTTTAGGGACATTTCCCCCAAAATTACCTATTATACGCATCGCCAATAAGCAATCCAAAACACCAATCCAAAAAATACCAATTTGTCGGGCAATCTCATGAATTATTTTGTGCACAATATCTTAGGAGTGCACTATAAAATCGATTAAAGATTCAGAGGCGTTGTACAAATATTCCTGAAGAGGGAATTTCTTATTAGCACAACAAAATCAATAGGGACTATGTGATCACGGATATCGTCTCAAAAAGTGAAAAACAAGAATTTCGCTTATGATACATGGGGGAAATTTTCAAAACCTGAAAAGCCAATTTTGGCAAATTTTCAAGGTCATGGGTTGATTCAGTAAAGAGAAAACAGTTCATCACACATTCATCTCATTCATTCACGTCATTTCCCATAATTCATGTTACTATAACAAAAAAATAAATAGATGTGTGCGATGAACAATTTGCAAAATACTGTACAGGTACAGTGCAAAAGCTTCGATTCGGAAATGCTGGAAGACAGCTGCATCCTCGTATTTACCTCTAACCGTGCACATGGGGATATTGCAGAATTCCCATTGAACTTGTATGTCGTCGACGAAGCACCAGGGTCTGTCCCTCCAGGAAGGGTTCCGGCAGAAGTTCTGCTGGGACCAGGCATCCCGGTTCAGGAAGTGATCGTCGTACTCGACGTTACCGAGGAAGTCGGCTGGTTTTCCGTAGAGCTGAGTGTCCCATCTCAGGCATGTCTTTCCCGATTCCGTCTGCCTTTCTGTCCCGATGTATTCTCTTCCTTTCTCCGTCAAGCGACATTCTGGGTAGATATATTGCTTCTCACCTGCGAATTTCCAATAGAGGCATGTCGGTCGTAATCCCAGAAGGTATACGCGTTGAGAAAAAAAAACCAGATTTGGTCTTTTTGAGGAACGTGAAGTGAAATTAGCGGTTGCGGTCGTGTGTTCGAACAGAACAAGTTTGGTCCTGATCATCCGTAAACTTTAGGCTTCACTTCTTGATTGAAACCATTTTTCGTTGCAATCGATAATGATTTTTTGTTTTCGATTATCATAGCGCTAACGATGAAGCAGCGTTTAGAACTTGTTTTCCTCAGTTCCCATGAGCTTGGTCCCAAACTTTTTTTTTTGGCTGTGGCTAAAAAGCACGCTGGCTGCTCGAAGTCGGCGGCGCATGTCTCGGTCGAAACGTTCAAAGAGATCGGCCGCGTGACGGACAATCAATTGACATTCTTGCGCCATCAGCTCATTCTCCTTTCACGTCGTCGTCCGTATCCTTCCCATTCCCTATTCATCCAACACGCCGTCGGTCTTTTAAACGTTTCGACAAAGTGATGCGCCATCAATTTCGAGCAGCCAACGTGCTTTCCAGCCGCAGTCAAAAAAAAGTTTGGGACCAAACTCATGGGAACTGAGAACAATTTCCTAACGCTGCTTCATCGTTAGCATCATGATTATCGAAAAATGCATTTATTGTTATCTGATCAGGACCCAACGTGTTCTGTTCGAACAAATAAACACAACCGCAAATCTTGTTTTGGAAGTTGGAAATTTCCTATTGGGAACATATTTGAACATTTCTTCATCTTTAGAAAACACCCGACTGGTAAAAAAAATGCCCCCTCACGTATCCATCCTGAAATTCAGTTGGATCTCCTTGATGCAAATGTCCTTCAACGAAAAATGTTCAACATGTAAAAAGATCTCAAATTCTCATTCCGAGTTCTACCCTCTTATGTCTTAAAACATTTCTAACCGTACCTACGCCTATTATTCCACCTACCATTTACAAATATTAGAAATTTCATTTTTTTCAATAGGCAATCCCATTCAAGTCGGATACAATCCAAAGAAGATACCTAAAAGAAAAAGTGACAAAATATGCAAGCACTTCACGGCTTTGGAATTTCCTTACAGTCGACGGCATCCACTTCGAAAGAGCTACCCCAATTATCAGGGGTCACGAAGGAGCAACGAGACGTGTGAAAAGGCAAACCGTCGGAAAAACCCTTGGGATCATCGCATCGGAAAATGACCATCGCCCCCTTCGGGGCTGGATATTCTCCATTCCAGTCCTCGAAGGACACCTTCGCGTTCGGAATCGTCGGATGCCTCGTTAGGCACATCCCTGCGCAAATGAGAAATCATGTCACTGCCGGTTTGGAATCCCTCCAGGTGGCAACTCATAAGTGGACTCACATTGTGCGTAGGAGTTATATCCGTCGGCTTCCACGAGGCCACTTACCCCGTTGAGGACGAGTTGGCACGATCCATCGGAATCCCGATAATTGAACGCATAGCAGGGAGACGTCTGCATCACGCATTTTATCGCGCAGGTTGCGAGAGTTGGGGTCGTCGTTTCGAAAGAGACGTTTTCGTACCTTCGCTGCAAAGGTGCAGCTTGATGAGCGATTACATCTGTCGAGGCGACATAACGCGAGATGAGTAGAAACAAATACGGCACTGCCATCTGCGTTTGCGGACGGAACTGCCACGTTTCTATCCTTACGATATTCGCCCAACGGAAATAACTGAAATAAGAAAATGGCATAGGTAGAAGCGGACCGCTAGAAATTTCATTGATTTTGTGACGCATTTGCAGACTGAAAAATGTATGGATATGTCGGCCACGATCTGAAACCAATATCCTAATAGCATGCACACTCGCAAACATTCCCATACGAGAAATGAAGAGGAATAATAGGGTCGCAACTGGGTCCTTAATACCCTTAATAGAGTCACAAAAACTGGAATTTTCATAATTTTCGTCATATTAGGTAATCGCGTTTGGTGAAGACTCATGCAAATTCGGAAATACGAGCAATTGAAATAGGGCAATCAAACACCAAAAATACGAATCTAGTTAAGATACATTGTCATCTAACGATGCAGTCCATTTTTCAGCATGCTGGAATTATTTGGCGACGAGTTCATTTTTTATACCTTTGATTAAATATATATACTATGGATATCCCAAACCACTATTGCTCTTCACTCAGCATCTCACCGCGAGCCACAATTGAACTTTCCCGGGGCCGCATGCGGCGCGAGAGCCGCGGTTTGACCACCCATGTCCAATAGGATTCTAATAGGTTTTTTTGTGTTTCAAAACGCTTGGGGTTTTGGGACGTTTGACCTATAGGATGCTGTAGGATACTTGGCGTATAGGGATTTCATGCTTCCGGTAATAGTACCAGAACCAGACAATGTAGCCAGAGAAGTGCACAAGATTAAAAGCTGATTCTATGTGCCAATAAATACAATCTATAATATCAGGTCTTTGCAAAAGTATTTTCTTATTGAAACTGCATTTTCAAAAAGAGCGCAATTTTTTCTTGAGTAACTTTCATTCAACGAAATTATCTCCCTCAGGGAAATGTCCTATAGGAAACCTATAGTTATTTCTTATAGGAAACCTATAGACTTTCCTATTGGTTTTTGAAACACGAAAAACCAATAGGATCCTTTAGGATCCCTATAGGGTCTCATAGGTCTCCTGACCTGTAGGATTCAGGGAGAATATTTTGGGTTTCGAAACCCAGGCATTAGGACGAGAAAGGCAGCCGGGATTAATATTGGCGCAGCATTCTGGCGCAAATAAAAACCTATTAGGGGTTTTTCCATGGTAAGGAAACATGCATTATTAATATCAGTACTGCGGGGGTCTGCATAATTTATGGCTCCGCCCCACAAGCGTCGCTGGATTGCACGTCTACTTTCTTCGGCAGGAAGAAGTAGTATTCTTCTCTCGACCTAAGGAAATAGAAGGCAGAACCTGCGAGCACGTCTGTTTACTGAAACTCCATTTGGATAGATAGTTTCTTCCGTTTCTTTCAAAAGGAATAAGAGCAAAATTTCTTCACGGGACTCCATGATTATATCTGGATGATGCGGATGACAAATAAGGAACTGTCGAAGTTTATTGATTGCTACAATGAAGCAAGGTGAGACATTTGAGGACGTACAAAACTCTCTTGCGGGAGATGATTCCTTGAGAAATGTGAGAACCCAATACTTCCATCTAGTGGCCTGGAGGAGAACTTCAAACGGAACCTTATAGGCCTATAGGGTTCCGTATAAGCCCTATAGGGAACCTATATGGCTAATGGGGAACCCTATAGGTTCTATAGGGAACGCTATAGGTTCAATTGGGGACTCTATGGTTTCAATAGGAGACTCTATAGGTTCTATAGGGAACTCTATAGGTCCCAAAGTGAACTCTATGGGGCATATAGGTTCCTATAGGATTCCTATAGGGTTCCTTTATATTCCTAAAGGAATATATAGGAATCCTATGAGACATTTTCGTAAGGGAGCTCCTCCATTGTCGAAAATCTTCGTCTATAGTTGCCGAAGGTCAGATATACCGGTTTTATAAAAAGCAGTGTCTTTCGAGTCAAAATACTGTTGCAGGTCATTTTCAATCTCATTTTGGTTTTGGAACTGCTTCTCCCTCATGTAGTTTCCAAAGGATCGAAACAAGTGGTATTCGGTATAGGAGATGTCAGGGGAGTATGCAAGGTCGGGTAGAAATTCCCAACCCAGGCTCTCAATCTGCTGCAACGTCATTTTCGCTACATGAGGAAGAGCGTTGCCTAGGAACAAGAGAACTTGCCTCCTATTGACCAGAGTTGGCTGCTTTCTGAGCAGGGCTTGATTAGCTTGTTGAAGTTATTGCCGTAGATATCGGCAGTGATCGTTTGACCCACCTTTTGGACCTCGAAATACACCATTCCCGCTATTGTCCACCAAACACAGAGAAGAAGTTTCTTTAGATGGAAGTTGGGTTTTGGGCGTGGGGTGCGGGGGCTCGTTGGGGCATAACCACTGGTATGAACGTCTGATAGCGTCGTAGAAGATCAAGAACGGGTCATTTCGCTGGCGGGAAAGCAGTGAGGAACAGATTTTCAGACGCTGGAGCTAGTTCTCATCGGTCAGTGGGTGAGGCACTCATCTCTCCAGCTTGCACACCTTGCCCAGAGCATGCAGATGGCGCTCAACGGTGGCTATTGGACAGTTGAGGTTCTTCGCTAAAATTGATAGCTTTTGGAGGGTGTCGCACTCAATGAGCAACAATAAGGCATTGCCATGAATCACGGAAGGCCTTCCCGAACTTGGGGACTCTTCGAGGCTCTTGTGTCCAGCGCGAAACTTAATGAACCAAAGTTGGGCTACGCGAACATCTACAGTATGGTCGCCGAATGCCTTGTTGATGTTCTCAGACGCTATCGTTGCTTTATGGACCAGTTTGAACTCGTAATGCAAGCACTGTCGAATGGCAAGCAACGTTAATGGCATTGTGAGGATCTCTTATCCACGAGTTTTCGTCTAAAATGGGAATATTGACATATCAGTCAATAGAGAATTTCATGTTCTTTCACTTGAATATACGCCTGAGATAATTCAAGCCCCCTATGAAAATTTTCGGTTCTCCTAACGAAGGTCAGAAAAATGCGAAATTACTTTTGCAAAGACCTGATATATTTCAGTGTTTGTCTGTCCTTTATGCACGGCCATGCCTCTGATTCTAGTCCGACCAAACATTGCATGGCTTCCTTACTTGGTCCGTGGATGGTCATAAACTAGGTAGCATTTCAAAATTCGGACCCCCCTGGACAAGGTCGGCCCTAGATCAAATGGCTCCACAGGCGAGGAGCATCTCCCCCCACCCCTCCTCCCCGAGGCGTGAGTCCTGGAGGACTTATATAGCATATCGATTGAATCTTTTTCCATGCTCACTTTTTCCTCTCTGCTTTTTCCAAGTAATTTTCCTAGAGTTACATGTGTATGTACGCTTTAAACATACCGAGACCATGAACTATTCATCGCTGCTCTCTTTCTTTGTCGGGAATATCAAATTCAAAAAATTCCAGATGCAGTTGTTGCCTGACAATAGAGACTTAAAGTTATTTTTAAAATAACTTCATCTGCGTGAGAAATCATCGCCAAAAGGGTAAAATTATTCGATTGCAAAATGTTAGTCGGAGCAGTCCCCTGGAATCGTGCATGTTGAGTTTTGGCGACGAATAATCGCAAGCATTGGAGCAGAGAAACCCAATGCCTCGGTCCGAGGCCTAGCCATCGAAACTGTCACCGTCTGAAACGCAGAAGCGCGAGGCATGGATGGTCGCCAAAGGAGGCACCAAAGGGCTCTGCCAACGACTCACTTGCTACCCCTCATGCACTATCTGCTTCAGCATGAGAAAAACGGGGTGGATCGTAAATCTGTTGACACCAGTGGAAAGCTAAATAGATCTTCAGAGAGTCTTTATTGCGACTCAAATTAATTATCGAGAAGTGAATTATCGTGAATGCTGTGAAGTGTGACGGATCTCCAAGAATATTTTCGTCCCATCCTGTGAACATCGGAAGGAGATGCATACTTCCTCATCTGGCCTACTACTCCCAGTTTCCAAAAAGGCATAACAGAGAGGAAAGAAATGAAAACAAAAAGTCTATGCCTTTATTCATATATCTAGAAAAGAGCAGAGCAATGCTATGAGGGTGTGCAGCGTTCCCAGCAATCCCATAATGATAGTGTTTAAGCTTATTCAGCAGAGGACAAGCATGTAGGCGGGCCCTAATTTTAGCATCGACCAAACACATTGCTTGCAGATTCCTCCGTGTGTGTCCCCCGGGGGCACGTGACCGCAGATGAACCCCCGGGGCTCATCTGCGACGTCAAGCAACCTCAACCCCAACCCCAACCTCAAGCCCCCCCCTTCTTTATGGAATTCACTAACGTTAGGCCCAGGCCTATCCGGCGGGCTGTATTCGAGTCAGGCCTAGGACTATCTTTTTTCGTTCAAGAGGAGCTCAATCCTCGACCTACTGGGCCAAGTAGTATTAATTTCCGATCTTCCAGATCTCGTCGAGGACGTGTACCGTTAGGCCAAACGCAAAACTCTTTCACTCTCTCATGGCCCTTTCAAGAGAGCACGTGTAACGTTAGAACAATCTAGAGTTGCTAGAGTTCCGAGTTCTGAGAAGAAAATGTCTCCAGGAAGCATGGAATACAACGCGAGCGCCATTCTGTTAATTTACGAATTTCCGGATGAGCTATGTCCACATCCCGACAATTCGATCGGGCGATCGAGTTCGCTTCCAGAGAGGTGAGTTGCCTCTCCCTTCCAAGTCGGACTTTGTCTGATCGGACGGGGTCTGACTCGTTTTTAAGCCTGACTCGGGAGAGTTTGCCTTCAGTTGCACTGCTTCCTCGGGGAGGTGCTGCGGGATAGAATGCAAGGCAGGATCCCAAAGTCACAATTTTGCATGCAAGTCTGACTTGACGGAGGCAGTGCAACCGGTCACTGGCGTGTCACCTTTTGGGAGAATCGAGTGCCGATCGAGTACGAGCTCATCTCTCCAAATGCATTTCGAGAGCAAAAATTTATAGACTTCTTGTAAAGTCCCGAAACGGGTAATCCCCCTTACGGAAATGTCCTATAGGAAACCTATAGTTATTTCTTATANTCCCGAAACGGGTAATCCCCCTTACGGAAATGTCCTATAGGAAACCTATAGTTATTTCTTATAGGAAACCTATAGACTTTCCTATAGGTTTTTGAAACACGAAAAACCTATAGGATCCTTTAGGATCCTATAGGGTCTTATAGGTCTCCTGACCTATAGGATTCAGGAAGGATATTTTGGGTTTCGAAACCCAGGCATTACGACAGAAAAGGGGTTACCGGGATTAATATTGGCGCAGCATTTCGGTGCAAATCAAAAACCGATAAGGGGTTTTTCCATGGTAGGGACACATGCATTATTAATACCAGTACTGCGGGGGTCTCCATAATTTATGGCCCGGCCCCACATGTGTCGCTGGATTGCACGTCTACTGCCTTCGGTGTGAAGAAGTAGTATTCTTCTCTCGACCGAAGGAAATAGAAGAAAGAACCTGCGAGCCCGTCTCTTTCCTGAAACTCCATTTGGATAGGATCTACTCAGTTTCGTACGTGGTTTTCAAAAGGAATAAGGGCACATTTCTTCACGGGGCTCCATGATTATATCTGGAAGATGGGGATGACAAATAAGGACCTGTCGAAGTTTATTGATTGCTACAATGAGGGAAGGCGAGACATTTGGGGACGTACAAAACTCTCTTGTGAGAGATGATTGGGCATATAGGATCCTATAGGATTCCTATATATTCCTAAAGGAATATATAGGAATCCTATAAGACATTTTCGTAAGGGCCACGTCAGGTCGATTCCGTAAAAACGTTCGTCCAGTTCCGTGATTGACAATTGAGTAACCTGCGTGTAATCCGGTTGCTATAGACCGCGTGCTGCGAAACGAATTCACCTTCGAGAGCGCAGCGGACCCCAGGTGGCGAGTTTCTGAGGTTTCCACAGGATCGTGGAGAATGGTCGGTAAAAAGGGATTTTCCTTGGCCACGGTCATCATCGCAGTGTGCGTCCTGGAATTCGCCCGCTCCGTCCTCGTGGCCCACTATTACCTTCTCGTCGTGGTTACGTTCAACGCTTCCGATTCCACACTACCATGTATCTTCTATGATGAAAAGTAAGATGCGTGTTGGCTTGTGGCATTGATCTCAGTTTTTTTTTTCTTTTTAACGATGGGGAATGACGTCCCGCTTCTACGATCACCGAAACTTGATTAAAGGTGGTTTAATTTCAAGATAATTTTACACGGGGAGACTCCTGTAAACGCTTTTAATATCTTGGAGCAACGCAAAACCCCAGAATTTCCCAAAGCCCAAATTGACTCATTCGAGTGGTTCGAATGACACCAAGCCGATCTCCATTCAGGAAATTGGCCCAGCAGGACGCCCATCTGGCCAACTTAAAGGCCGCAGGATACACCACGACCGCCGTGGACTTCGCGACGATCCCGGAGGACGTCGCCAACTGCACCCAGTCCACCCCGGGGAAGATAGACACGACCAAGAACGGATTCACCGCCTTCGTCGGCTTCAAACCAAGTCAGTTCATCCTTCTCTCTCCCTCTCCATTCCCCTTTAGACCTTAAGAGAAGTGAGACCTCTTTTGAATCGTGTCTCGAGAATAACGAATTCGATTTCAGACTGTTTGCTGTTTGAGTTGTTAGTTGTCCATGATCGCACCGCCGTCGTTGGAGAACGATAGAGGAATACTAACCCGCCTTTTCCTCTCAAGGTACGAGGGATTAAAAAGAGAGAACCTGCCATCTTGGTTCCCAGCTACCCGTTGGTGCGGAAATGGGAACAAAGCCAATTCCTTCGACAATCTCGGGAAGTCAGGAGTCAGGAGAGTTAGTGATATCAAGAGGCGATTTCGCCCATTTCGATATCACGTGTCGAGGTCGAGCGTTCCTTAATTTAGGGTAGGCCTAACCCTCTTAAAGCTAAATATTTTTGTATTTTTTTTTTT